>OX621167.1:2100186-2435096 GCA_951640195.1 Porpolomopsis calyptriformis | reverse complement strand
GTGGTGGTGGTCGGGTAACATGACTCACCGCCAACGAACGGGGGTCTCCGCCCATCCGTTTCGTGCCCCAGTCGAACCTCTGGTTCGTTTCGCCCGCGCGTAGGGCGGGGGTGAGGGCGTGGGGGGTTGGGACGGGGTTGAGCGGCGAGGGGGGGTCGTGGGTGGTCGTGGTCGGGCACCACGAGTCACCGTGAACGAGCGGGCATCTCCGCCCATTCGTTTCGTGCGCCTGGGCTCGTCTCGGTCGTGCCTAGGGCGGGGACGACGTCGTGGGGGGTCGGGATGCGGTCGAGCGGCGAGGGGGGGTGGTGGGGGGGGGGGCAAGGGCACACCCCCAGAACGGGCATGTCTGCCCATTCTGGGGGGGCTCCCTCCACCGCTGGTCTGTCGGCCGTCTCGGTCCTTCAGAGGGCGGGGTTGCGGTCGCGGGGGGTCGGGACGGGGTCGAGCGAGGAGGGGGTCGCGATGGGGGGAGAGCAAGAGCACACCCCCAGAACGGGCACATCTGCCCATTCTGGGGGTGCTCCCTCCACCGCTGTTGTGTCGGCCGGGATTCGCGAGGGGATGGGGGACGGGGGCAAGGAGGAGGAGGCGGCAGCGGCGGTGATGATGGTGGTGGTGGTGAGGGTGTTCGCTGATGTAAGCGCCAATGGGCGCTCGGTCGTGGTGGGGGCTGCAAGGCCCTGAAAGAATGGGCCCTAAAGCCCATTCTTTGTGTCCTCTGAGACTGTTCCAAGCCCGGGCTGGTGCATGGAAGTGGTCGTGGTCGTGGCCGTCGTGGTCGTGGCCGTCGCGGTCAGCTGGAGCAGTCCTGGATGAAGAGGTGGTACTGGTTAGCAGTTGGCAGCAAATGACAGCGCGAAAAGAGTAGACCTTGAAGGTCTACTCGTCTGATGCTCACTGGGGCCTAAGCAGGGTGTGGCGGTCAGTATGAACGAGAGTGATCAGTGACATAAGCTCTCGTCGCCCTCACGTCACCAGTGTAACTCACTTGAGTTGCACAATATCCAGTGGTTGGAATCACTTCAAAATTCATACAGCATATCCCCTATTGTATGCCAATTGGCCCACCTAATTTCGTGTGCTCAGATGCAGCGGTTCTTGTGATGTATTCAAGTCAATCCCATAATGACACTGTCATATTATCACTTTATTTTCACAATGTCTAATAGTTGAAATCACTTCAAATTTAATCCCAAACATCCACCAGTATGTATCCATTGCCCTGCCTAATTTTGTGTGTCTGGGTGCAGCAGTTCTTGGGCTGGATGTGTATGAGTCCCATAATGACACCCTAGTATTCTCACCAACCTTTGGCAACATCTAATGGATGGAATCACCTCAGATTTGGTCCCAGATATCTATCATTATATATCCATTGTCTGGCCAAATTTTGTGTCTCTGCATTCAACAGTTCTTGTGCTGTATTTGTGTTATAGGGGCAGAGGGAGACCATTGCCTCTACAGCAACAACCAATGGATGTATGGACTGGGGAGCAGTTCCATTGAATTCCCACACCTAAATTGTCTTATTTGCCTACACAGTAAGAGCAGGTTAAAAGTGGGGTTACTGAGGAATGACCTTGCCTAGTATGGTGCATGGGGGGGTATAACTCCCTCTGGGCCTAATCTCCAAGCCTTATGGTGAATGGAATAAGCAATGGCATGATGGGCAACACTCTGTACCAAATCTAGAGTGAATCAAATCAGTGGAAGTTGAGATTTGGAACTGGGGGGGAGGATAAGAGATATCTATATTTCCACATAAAGGGTGAATCCCATAGCCTGTTGTGAATGGGGTGAGTAATAGCATATGGGGCAATGCTCTGTATCAAATCTGGCATGAATCCAATTACTGCAAGGTGAGATCTGGAATTGTGAGGGGGAAAGAGAGACATAAAGGCCTAACTCTGAGTAGTAAGTTCCATCTCCTTCAGCTTACTAGTAGTGCTTCTAATTCCTTGGTAAAGTATAATACAGCCAAGAAAGTGCTGCTAATAAAGGTTTCACTTATTGCAACTAAAAATAATATATTAATATGATCCTCACCCTGACTAACTAATAACTTGAATCGTAACCAGCTAACTGTTACCTTTTAACTAAAACAGTTAACTAAAACCTTATTTGCATAATGGTTTGTCCGAGTTGGTCTGCATAAGGGCCTGTCTGACTGGTTTGCATGACTGCAAGCATGACTGCTGCATCTGCATCTTCTTCTTACTATACCATATCCTTTATAGAGACTAGTGGCTCTGCAGTGGTAACTAGTGGGTCTATCCACTTGAGGTTAATTCCATTGAATTCCTACAGTCAAACAACCCCGAATTGACCCCTAGTAAGAGTCAGTTACTAGGGGGGATGTTGAGCAATCATAGTTGCTTATTATAAGAGGGAGGGAGACTAGTGGCTCTACAGTGGCAACCAGTGACCCAATCCACTTGGGATTGGTTCCATTGAATTCCTACAGCAGAATAACCCCGAATTGGCCCCCAGTAAGAGTCAGTTACTAGGGGGGATGTTGAGTAATGTAATTACCTATTATAAGGGGGGGAGGAAGACTAGTGGCTCTACAGTGGCAACCAGTGACCCAATCGACTTGGGATTGATTCCATTGAGTTCCTACAGCGGAATAACCCTGAATTGACCCCCAGTAAGAGTCAGTTACTAGGGGGGATGTTGAGCAATCATAGTTGCCTATTATAAGGGGGAGGGAGACTAGGGCTCTACAGTGGCAACCAGTCACCCAATCGACTTGGAATTGGTTCCATTGAATTACTGCAGTGAAATAACCCCGAATTGACCCCCAGTAAGAGTCAGTTACTAGGGGGGATGTTGAGCAATGTAATTACCTATTTTAAGGGGGAAGGAAGACTAGTGGCTCTACAGTGGCAACCAGTTGCCCAATCCACTTTGGATTGATTCCATTGAATTCCTACAGCATAATAACCCTGAATTGGCCCCCAGTAAGAGTCAGTTACTAGGGGGGATGTTGAGCAATGTAATTACCTATTTTAAGAGGGAAGGAAGACTAGTGGCTCTACAGTGGCAACCAGTTGCCCAATCCACTTTGGATTGATTCCATTGAATTCCTACAGCAGAATAACCCCGAATTGGCCCCCAGTAAGAGTCAGTTACTAGGGGGGATGTTGAGCAATGTAATTACCTATTTTAAGAGGGAAGGAAGACTAGTGGCTCTACAGTGGCAACCAGTTGCCCAATCCACTTGGGATCGATTCCATTGGATTCCTACAGCAGATTAACCCCAAATTGGCCCCCAGTAAGAGTCAGTTACTAGGGGGGACAATGAGCAATAGTGGCTGCCTCTTATAAGGGGTAAGAGGAGACTAGTGGCTCTGCAGTGGTAACCAGTGACCCAATCAACTTGGGATTGGTTCCATTGAATTCCTACAGTCGGACAACCCCGAATTAACCCCCAGTAAGAGTCAGTTACTAGGAGGGGATGTTGAGCAATCATGGTTGCCTATTATAAGGGGGAGGGAGACTAGTGGCTCTACAGTGGCGACCAGTGACCCAATCAACTTGGGATTGGTTCCATTGAATTCCTACAGCGGAATAACCCTGAATTGACCCCCAGTAAGAGTCAGTTACAAGGGGGGATGTTGAGTAATCATGGTTGCCTATTATAAGGGGGAGGGAGACTAGTGGCTCTACAGTGGCAACCAGTGACCCAATCAACTTGGGATTGGTTCCATTATATTCCTACAGTAAAACAACCCTGAATTGACCCCCAGTAAGAGTCAGTTACTAGGGGGGATGTTGAGCAATGTAATTACCTATTTTAAGGGGGAAGGAAGACTAGTGGCTCTACAGTGGCAACCAGTTGCCCAATCCACTTGGGATTGGTTCCATTGAATTCCTACAGTCAGACAACCCCGAATTGACCCCCAGTAAGAGTCAGTTACTAGGAGGGGATGTTGAGCAATCATGGTTGCCTATTATAAGGGGGAGGGAGACTAGTGGCTCTACAGTGGCAACCAGTTGCCAAATCCACTTGGGATCGATTCCATTGGATTTCTACAGCAGCTTAACCCCGAATTGGCCCCCAGTAAGAGTCAGTTACTAGGGGGGATGATGAGCAATAGTGGCTGCCTCTTATAAGGGGGTAAGAGGAGACTAGTGGCTCTGCAGTGGTAACCAGTGGCTCTATCCACTTGGGGTCAATTCCATTGAATTCCTACAGTTGATTAACCCCGAATTGACCCCCGGTAAGAGTCAGTTACTAGGGGGGGATGTTGAGCAATCACAGTTGCCTATTGCAAAGGGTAGAGTAAGACTAGTGGCTCTGCAGCAGCAACCAGTGGTCCTATCCACTCGGGGTTAATTCCATTGAATTCCTGCACCCAAATAACCCCGAATTGACCCCCAGTAAGAGTCAGTTGCAAGGGGGGTAAAGGGTGATTCAGCTGCTTGCTCCTCGTGCCCCCTCTAACGCGGTACTCTGGAGGGACGAAACACCTCCTAGCGCGGCAACCAGGAAGTTCCAAGCGAAAAAAAAATCCTCTTGGTGATCGGGAGAGTGAGGGCTATCTAATGGCCTTCTCAGTAAATAGCGCTTTTGACTAAAAGTTACTGGGCACCCCAGTAAGCCGATAATATAGTTAGGCATCGATGGGGCTAGTAGTACGATCGGGATATATCTCAGATGCTCATACTCTCGTATACACTCCGTCTAAGGCACACTCAGTGAGCATGGGTGACCCCAACCAGCAGAAACACATACCACGTTGAGCGAGTCCAGTACGATCAATGCGTGGACAGCGATCCTTATCCGCGATGTCGCTGACTTCATGTACAACGAATGGTGTCAAATATAACTCCCAGATCCGATCTGAGACTCCCGTGGTGTCACGCACTGTATCCACAAACAAGATCGTACGCTTGTTGAAAGGTGCCATCTTCGCCAACGTGCTCTCCACCGAGGTCTGGCTGACCTGTGATGTGATAGTGAAGAAGAATTTACTCCCTTTCGACACCTCACTCTCCACCCACATGTTGCCCTGCATCAACGACACCAACCTCTTCGAGATGGAAAGGCCCAAACCAGTACCCCCGTACTCCTACCAAGTGAATGAGTTCTCGTAGCCCGCAAAAACAACCTGAATCGGTGTACTTACCCTCGTAGTAGACCCATCCGCCTGGCAGAATGTGTCAAATATCAAATTAAGCTTATCTTTGGCTATCCTAATCCCTGTGCCTGTGACACAAAATTCCAGAGTGACACTCTGGTCATCCCGGGCCAGCAGTCGCGTGCTCAAATTGACGTGACCCTTGCGAACCTTGGATGGTGGCGTAAACTTGATGGCATTCCCAACTAGATTGGTAATAACCTGTCGCAGCCTCAGGGAGTCGCCAATAAGGTGATCAGGAATGTCGGCTTCAATGTCGTAGGTAAGATCCAGATTATTCTGTGAGGCACGGACGACCAGCGTCTTGAGGATACCGAAAACGGTCTGGCGCAGAGAATAGGATACTGCCTCCATAGTCATACGACCCGCCTCAACTAGGGGTGGAAAGAAGACAATTCAGGAAGGGCAACATACAATGAAGGGTAAATCGAGACATACTTTTCGATATATCAAGAATGTCGTCAATGATCAACAGAAGCGATCTCGCGAGACTATGAACCAACAAAAGGCTCTCCCGCTGCGATCGATTCAGGTCACTATCAAGCGTCAACTCTGTCATCCCAATAATCCCATTCATTGGGGTCCTAGTATCACCTTCGCATCAGAGCCAGAACTAAAACGAACGAAAGACAGACGAACCTGATCTCATGCGACATATTTGCCAAAAACTCACTCTTACTCCTATTGGCCAACTCAGCTGCCTCCCTCGCGGCCGTATTCTTTTGTATACTATCCCTCAAATTGTAAACCATTTGATTGATCTGCGTCTTGAGCGAGTCCATCTCCCCACTCGCCTCAACTGTGATGAACCGCGTGAAATCGCCGTCCATGGCCGCCGCCGATATCTGCGCGAACCCGAGAACCTGAGTTGTCAAATTCCCCGCCATGGTATTCACAGATAATCTGCCGATCCAAATACCACCACGGAAGCCATTAGTAAACGTACCACTTGGACCACAGGGACGGGCGTCGTACGTGATCTCCTGCCAAATACCCTGCACGTTCCCAACCTCAGCCTGCTCTCCCAATTTCCCTTCTGTCCCGACCTCGCGCGCTACTTTCTTCACCTCAGCAGCGAATATCGCCAGTTGGTCAATCATGTCGTTTATTGTGTTCACGAGGCTTAACATTTCGCCCGAGACTGACACACCAGTGATCTTCTGCGTGAGATCCCCACGAGCTACTGCGGTCTATATGAGCAGGGAATGCGCAAATGGGCTCATTAAAGACAATGATGGAATGCTCAAAGTGGGATGGATGTACGGTCGCAACGGCAATCGTCCGGACTTGCAAAGTGAGCTAGAGCAGAAAGAAAATGTCAGAATACGGTGCTAAAGAAACAAGAAAACACACATTGTTAGCCATAACATTCACGTTGTCTGTCAAGTCCTACCCAACAACATCAGTGCCCTCGTGAGAAACAAGAGGTAGGGTCCTCACCTTCCAAGTCCCACCGACATTCGTAACCCTGGCTTGCCCTCCTAATCGCCCTTCGGTCCCGACCTCCCTCGCCACACGTGTAACCTCATCAGCAAATAGGCTCAAAATCTCTGTCATCCCATTAACCGTCTCCTTCAGTCCCAAAATCTCACCCCTCACATCTACCTCGATCTTCTTCGTCAAATCGCCTCCAGCAACGGCCTTGGTAACCTCTGCGATTGAGCGCACTTGATTCGTCAAGTTCATCGCCATAAGGTTCACGTTGTCGGTGAGAACCTATGGGATAGAATGAGCGAGAAAAAAAAAAAGTCGCAGAACACAACACACCTTCCACGTCCTGTACATCCGGAACAAACGCCTGCCCACCTAAAATGCCCTCTGCCCCCACCTCTAGTGATACCCGAGTCACCTCCTTCGCGAGAGTCGACAGCTGGGCTACCATGGAATTCACAGTCATCTTCAGATCGAGCATCTCGCCCTGCACATCGACGTTCACAAGTTTCCGATGTCGCCCAGCGCCACGGCTTTCGTCACTTCTGAGATGGAACGCACTTGATCCGTTAAGTTGCTTGCCATTTTCTGGAGAAGGAAGGGGGCGTGTGTTTACAGAATCACAAGAAAGTAGAACAAACGCACATTAACATTCCTCGTCGGGTCGGCCCAAGTGCCCTGCACCCCTTCGACCCTAGCTTGACCACCGAGTATTCCCTGAGTCCCCACCTCGAGAGCAACCCTCGTAACCTCACTCGCAAATGCACTCAACTGGTCCACCATAGAATTGACAGTTCCTTTGAGCGTTGCCATCTCCCCCTCGACAAGTATCTCAATCTTCTGTGTAAGGTCGCCCTTGGCTACAGCGGTGGTGACATGAGCAATCGAGCGAACTTGATCGGTTAAACTTGAGCACATTCGATTAACCTTTTATGAGAATGAGATAAGGCAACCGTACATCCGCTCAAAAACTCCACTTACATTCCTGACAAGCTCGAACCAAACACCTTCCACGTCTGGAACATGCGCTTGCCCCCCGAGCTTCCCTTGACTGCCTACTTCCAGCGTCACCCTCGTCACTTCCGCCGCCAACGCACGGAGTCGCACGACCATACCGTTCACGGTGTTCTTCAAATCTAAGATCTCGCCGCGGGCATCCACTTTGATCTGCTTGGACAAGTCTCCTAGTGCGACTGCCTTGGTGGCTTTTGCAATCGACCGGACTTGACTAGTGAGATTAGCGGCAAGGTTGTTGACTACGCCTGTGTGTTCTCGCCAGGTTCCTTCGACGTCGAGGACAAGAGCTTGTCCGCCGAGTTTACTAAATAGTAATTCTGCATGTTGCAGCCAACGAGGGGTGGTAAAAGATCACTTACCCTTCTGTGCCGACCTCTTGACTGACTCGAGTAACCTCCTTAGCGAACTGTCCCAATTTATTAACCTATGTACAATATAACGGTAGCGTACAAGGAATTATGATAGAGTAATTCGCACCATAGTATTGATAACGTCTTTGAGTTGGACCATGACAACGCCCTGTACTGGCACGGTTATCTTCTGAGATAAGTCACCCCTAGCGACGGCGTTACAAACACGAGCGACATCTTGGACTTGTGCCTTGAGCAACCGCACCTCCTCGACGGCACTCATCCCGCTCTCGAACGCAACGGAAGACAAACCGACAGAAGGGTCGGTGTACACATGTCTCATGGTGGTGGCGTCGGTGGTGACCCCCGCAGGTCGGGCAGATGGAGTGATGTCCATGGGAAGAGGCCGGCGCGGAGGCCGTTGTGGTGTAAAGGTATCGGGTGTGCTTGGTTGGGGCAAAGCTTGTGAGGTTTTCGAGGGAGATATGTTCCGGGCGGCCATTTGGGGGTGGACAGGAGATGGTGGATGGATGGTCGTCATCTCGTGGTTCCATTTCGACGTCCTGTTCGGTGGTGCCATTATTGTTGCTTGGATGGGACTCACCGTTGGAGATGATGTGATGATAGATAGAATGCGGTGAAAGCTCGTTGGTGAAGGAGGGTATATCACCCACACTTCGTCTCTTTTTCGTATCTGTTCCGTTCAATTGCCAGCTCTCGGACGCTTTAATGGAAGCAAGCGTGTCTTCTGCAGTGTACATCCGTCTCGCCATTGCACTGAGCGACCTGAGGATGATATCCATCTGTTTATCTGTGGGGCCATCGTATCTGGGGATTGGAGCCTCCGAAGGACCAAGCTCATAGATGGACAAGAGAGCGACAAGATACGGGAGAAAGGTTGAAGACGATGGTGATTGATTGTCGACGATGTTGGTCATCGTCAACGACAGCGAGGAGGAGGAGGGTAATAAGCTCAACACGTGCAGAACCGTTTCCTCATCTTATCTCTCACCATGTCTTCCAATTCCAAAACCTCTCCTCAATCAACGCACAAAATCCTACGAATTCTTCGGTCCTCCGGGCGCCCTTTTCGTCACCCTCTCCGTCCCCTTCACAACCTACTTCCTCTACTTTGCCTGCTCAGAGCATTCAGGCGGTTGCCCACCCCGCCTCCCACTCGAGACACTCAAACACAGCCGGCCTTGGCTCTGATTCTGCCCGTTTATCGGACTGTACTTTTTGAATAACTCGTATGACTTTGTGTACAGCTGCAGTTGACAACGAGGAAAAAAACAGGGGCAATTGTCTTTGAACCGGCTGCGCAATGAGTTGGCCAAGAGGATGATACGGACCTCCAAGATGATCGTTAGATGATCCACCTTCTTCTCGTTCACGAATCCGGGGGAGGTCTGCAAGGCCCGCACCATAATCAGATCAACCAGACATCGTCCGATATTTGCATGCTTACCTCCATCTTCAGAGCGGCCAGAAAACGTACCAAGCTGCCATGTGATAATAGTACCCAGGATGCTGCAATGCATGACTCGCATTTATCCTAGCGTTGGCTTGGATGGTCAAAGGTACGGAAGAGCGTGAGGTGGAGGATAAGGATACAGGGGCGGGGAGATGAGATTGGATGGTGAGTGTGGATTGCGTGCCCTGCTCGAGTAATTCGGCAAAGACACGGTATCTGGAGTATCGAAAATACTGTTTGAAACTTGAGGAGTGACGAGGAAAGGATGATACGCAACTGTCTTGCCATCCAGCTCCAAAACTCGTACGTCTCTTCACCAATCCCCCAACCACGCGAAAAGTCGGCAAAGTGGCGGACGTGGGTATTGTGATGCGAGAGCGCAAGCGTGTGCTCGTTATTATAAAGATAGAGCTTTGAGACCTGAGATCGGATGAGAATTTTCGAGGACGTTCTAAATTTTAGGCCGAGATTGCTAGATAGAGGGATTTACCTTCACGTTAATACAATCTGCAAGTACCTTGGCCTCCGCCCAACGTTTCGTGCGAGGTGGGAGAATCGCCGTGGAGCCAAACATGACAATAAGCATGGCGTATGCATCCTGGTAATGTCTGAACTCCGGTAAAGGGGGAAGAGAAGGAACAAGAAGATAACACGTACTTGAGTGCAACCTCGTCTTCGCCTCGGAACTCTGCAAAGCATGCCATCTTGTACTCATAGCGCACAGTCCACCCCTCAGGACGTAGCGGCCTTGCTGTCCCAAGAGGTGAGTTTGAGATATGGCTAGATCCTGATTGTGTGTGGCGGATTCGTTTCCGGCATACACGTTTCGAGTGATTGGTGTAGTACTCCAGTGCGGGTTCGTACAAGGCCTGCTGCAAGCTACAATATGGTTTGTACTGATCGTTCGACAATAAAAACGCAAAGGTTTTGGTGACATGATAGGGAAACAGTGCACTTTCGTCGCATAATTGATGGTTGCAAATGAAAAGAGGCGTACCTCTGTATGAAATCACCGAGTTCTGACGGGCTTACTGGGCTCAGGACAAAGAGCGCCGCGCGTGACGCTCTGTCTCCGGATGTAAGTGAGACGTGCATCCAGTAACCGGTCGTCTATTGGCAATGAGGTGAATATATTGAAGAGAAGCAACAGGAACTCACCTGGCATGCGTCGTGTGGCAGTAAGAACAACTGTGAGCTTTATGCCACGCTCGCTTGTGCTCTTCTTGCGCCCGCTGAGAGTTCAGAGTCCTTACGCCGCTCCTCATCTGCCCTTTCGCGTTCTCGGTCTGGATCTGGCCGGTCAAGAGGTTGACGAGGAGTAACAGATGGTAGCTCAAATATACGAAGGAAAAGGACAAAGACGCTTGGTACCAGCGTAGTGTGCTTGCGGGTCCAGGTGGGCGATGGGGCCATCAGGGAAGGGGGGTGACGTTGGGGTCAGTGGGGACAAGGGGTGTGCCGTAAGGTACTGCGGGTCATCTGGGGTGAGTTTTCGCGGGGGGAAGCGAACGGACTTGTCAACGAATACGACATGGAAAGACTCGGACTTTTCAGGCTGATATTGCGGGCCTGCGAGTAAGGAGAGCATCACGAAGGCGATGGGTTAGAACTGTGAATTGATCCTGCTGTTTCTCTGAGGAAATATCCAGGCCAGCGACAAACATGACGGGAGCCAGCTGTGACCTACATGATTGGAGTTGGTTCTTGACCATAGTAACAGATGAAGCATAAGAAATGGGTTGTATCATTTCACCACTTCAATGAAGCGGTGAATTGGGTCAGTAAACCAAGGGTTTATAATTCAATTATAAACACGAAGTCCAGCCCAAGGCCAGATAACACAAACACCACTATTCCAGTGGTCCAAGCCCCAGGCTGCAAAAATAAGATATGACAGGAACAATTGGCAGTCCAAGCCAAGCCCGGATAATGCAAATACTAATCCAAGGGGGTCCAAGCCAAGCCCAGATAACCCAAAGGACGATTCCATATCACAAATTATATTGCGACACCCAGGAAATGAACCTGGAAGTGGTGTAAGGTGTATGAGGCAAGGGAAATGTTTCAATCTTTAGCAAAAGAAAAGAAAAGAAAGAAGGAATGAAGAAAAAATTCAGACTAAAAATTGCGTACTGCAAAAGAAAACAGTGAACAGTCAGGTCAAAGTGGTAAAATTGTGAACGTACTGAATCCGACGAGTTACCGCGAATGAACGGGCATGTTTGCCCATTCGTTTCATGCGCCCAGGCTCGTCTCGGTCGTGCCTAGGGTGGGGACGAGGTCGTGGGGGGTCGGGATGCGGTTGAGCAGTGAGGGGAGGTGGTGGGTGGTGGTGGTCGGGCACCACGAGTGACCGCGAACAAACGGGCATCTCTGCCCGTTCGTTCCGTGCTCTGTGCGACTTGCTAGGTCGCCCCGGTCATGCGTGGGATGGGGGCGAGGGCATGGGGGGTCGGGACGCGGTGGGATGGCGAGGGGTGGTGGTGGTGGTGGTGGTGGTCGGGCACCACGACTCACCGCCAACGAACGGGCATCTCCGCCCGTTCGTTCCATGCTCTGTGCGACTTGCTAGGTTGCCCCGGTCATGCGTGGGATGGGGGCGAGGGCATGGGGGGTCGGGACGCGGTGGGACGGCGAGGGGTGGTGGTGGTGGTGGTGGTGGTCGGGCACCACGACTCACCACCAATGAAGGGGCATCTCTGCCCGTTCGTTTCGTGCCCCAGTCGAACCTCTGGTTCGTTTCGCCCGTGCATAGGGCGGGGGTGAGGACGTGGGGGGCTGGGACGGGGTTGAGCGGCGAGGGGTGGTGGTGGTGGTGGTGGTCAGGCACCACGAGTCACCCCGAATGAACGGGCAGTCATGCCCGTTCGTTTCGTGCGCCCGGGCTCGTCTCGGTGGTGCCTAGGGCGGGGACGACGTCGTGGGGGGTCGGGATGCGGTTGAGCGGTGGGGGGGAGCAAGGGAGCACCCCCAGAAAGGGCACGTCTGCCCATTCTGGGGGTGCTCCCTCCACCGCTGGTCTGTCAGCCGTATGACCCAGGCGGCCGTGTCGGTCCTTCAGAGGGCGGGGTCAGGGTCGTGGGTGGTCGGGGCGGGCGTGGTGAAAGGTGAGTGGTCGGGGTGGTGGTGGTGGTGGTTGGTGGTGGACGGGCACAGCCAAGCACCACGAACGAATGGGCACTATTGCCCATTCGTTTCGTGAACCGTACGACCCAGGGGGTCATCTCGGTCGTTCGGAGGGCAGGGTTGCGGTCGCGGGGGGTCGGGACGGGGTCGAGCGGAGAGGGGTGGTGGTGGTTGGGGGTGGTCGGGCACAGCGAGGTACCACGAGCGAACGGCCGATAGTGCCTGTTCGTTTCGTGCACCGTACAGCCCATGGGGTTGTCTCGGTCGTGTGTAGGGCAGCGACGTGGGTGCTGATAGGTGAAGGGGGGGAGTGAGAGCGGTGTTGCTTACACATGTGGGTCATGTGATTCAATGACTTTACGGGATATAAACCCGGTATCCCGGGTTACAGGATGTTACAAATTGTTACAAACTGTTACATTATGTTACAATTTGTTACAGGTTGTTCTTTGGGATTCAATCCCGACATTCCGGGTTACACCATGTTATGGTATCCGGGATTGCATACTCGGGTTATTCCAGTTACTCAGGTCCTATGTATTATTTACAATACTATCAACCTTCTTATCCTTTCCACTTCCAGTTGGATATTAGATACCTCTGGAATGAACACATTAATTTTTAATATTAAGTTGTATTACATATATACATGGAATTGAGATCGGGTATCCCAGATAACCCGGAATGATATAGGATGATTCTGTAATCATTGCCATAAATGGCAAGAACAAACGAACGAACGAACGAACAATGTCCATATTGAGTATTATGCCAGTTCATTTCATGCACTGTATGACCCAAGGGGTTGTCTCAGTCCTTCAGAGGGTGGGGGGTCTGGGTGGGGTTGAGCAGTGAAGGGGGTAGTAGTGGTAGTAGTCAGGCATAGTGAGGTATCACAAATAAACCAGTATAACCAGTGGTCCCGGCTTTGATACTGAACTCACCGGAACTGCCTCGGGCAGTCCCTACTAAATGAACGGGCGACCTCGGGCAACCCCTACTAAACGAACGGGCGACCCCAGGCGGCCCCTACTAAACGGACGGGCAGTCCCCGGCGGTCCGTAAGTAATGAGACACCCTCTTTGCTGACAAATAGTGGAAAGTTAATCACATGTCATATTAGTAAGCAATTCAGTTGATTCCGAGCAGGCGGCCCAACCCCCCCCCTCCTCCTCGTCCAGGTTTGTTCTTGAAAGTGGCTGCTTAAAATATTATGAAATCCAGCAGCATTAGGAACGATGTGTATGGGTATAACATGTATGAAAATTGGAATTTATCAACCGTCCGATAATGTGATATGAGCCCCGGAATGCAGAAAATATAAGAAATCCAGGTTTCAGATTGTGAGCAGGATATCTCGGGATGTAATGCATCCAGAGATGTGATAATTGGCATGGAGGGTGCTAGATATATGGTAAATATATCTAAATAGTTATTTCCTAGGGGGACAGGGTATTCAAGTGGAAAAGGCCAGGCGACCCATGGGCCGCCTGACACACCTTCAACCTAGACTAAAAAGATTGTAAAATCAAGAACTCAGGAATGGGTAACACCACCTTTCTGAAAATATTAGGGTACATTACTCAGATGCAGAGGTATGTTCTATGAATTTATGGATATTTTTTATTATACAGGGTTTTGGGGTCGCCCGGGTAATACATCGGATCTTCCAATGTGATGTTCAATAAGCTAGGTCTGTGATAAGTTGGAGATATACTCCCTCATACCCTTTATATACCTTATTGGAGTGCCTTATTCTACCCATATATTGTTATTCCGAGCATCTATGACACTAGTACTATTGATTGAACATGAAATTATGATGTTTAAAGATGTCTGTAATAAGTTGGAGATATACCCCCCCATACCCCTTATATAACTGATTGCGGTACCCCAAATGGTCTATAACTTAGGATTTTTGTATTCCCCACCTCTATGACACTGGGGCTATTGATTGAATATAAAACCCAGGTTTTTAAAGACCTCTGTAATAAGTTGGAGATATACCCCCCCATACCCCTTATATAGCTTATTGCGGTACCTTATTCTGCCTATACATCAGGATTTTGTTATTCCGAGCCTCTATGACACTACTGCTATCGATTGAACATGAAATCCTGATTTTTAAAGAGCTCTGTGATAAGTTGGAGATATACCCCCCCCCCATACCCCTTATATAGCTTATTGCGGTACCCCAAATGGTCTATAAATCAGGATTTTTGTATTCCCAGTATCTGTGACACTAGTGCTATCAATTGAACATAAAATCCTGATTTTTAAAGAGCTCTGTGATAAGTTGGAGATATACCCCCCCATACCCCTTATATCACTGATTGCGGTACCCCAAATGGTCCATAAATCGGGATTTTTGTATTCCCCACCTCTATGATACTGGGGCTATCGATTGAATATGAAACCCCGATTTTTAGAGCAGTCTATAGCTACTTATACTTATGCCTCCTCCTAAAACCTTACTATCTTCCACCACGACATACCAAATGCTCTAAAAATCGGAATTTTCTGTGGGCCCACCATTAGTTCACTGTGCCTATCGAATGGACATGAAATTGTGATTTATAGAGTGCAATACAATAGCTGGGCTGCATAATGGTATAAATGGAGTATTTTACATATATCTCAAGAATGGGACTGCCGATTTTTTTAATTTATGGCTTAAACTGATTGTATTGGGATGCCCTAACGATCCCCCAAAGAATTTTGAATTAATTTTGTGCCAGCATTTTGGTCATTTTGTTGATAATGTGTCCCTGAAAAACTGGGACCTTTGGGGTTCAATCCTTTCCAAATGCTTGTTGTTGATCTCATGCATGAGCTCGAGCTAGGTATCTGGAAAGGATTGTTTATTCAACTTATTCGTATTTTATATGCCGCTGCTCCGAATGGCAGCCTGGTTGCTGAACTTGACAGACGGTTTGTCCAATCTCCATAACAAATGAACTGTTTGAATTGATCAGTATTATCTCAAGTTTTCGCCTCATTCCCTGCTTTAGTTGTTCGACAATCCAACGATTCTCTGCGAACGCATCCGAGATGAAGAAGTTGGCTGCACGGGATTTCGAAGATCTCCTTCAGGTAAGTTTGACCTCAATTTTCCGAGCTGATACAATTGATGCAAGAAAACATAGTGTTCTATACCCCTCTTCGAAGGTCTTCTCCCAGAGCCCTATAATCAGACGATCATGAAGCTTTTGTTTCGCGTAGCTGAATGGCACACTTTAGCAAAGCTTCGTCTTCATACTGACTCCACCCTCGACCTCCTCAGTGCAGCAACTGCCACATTGGGTCGCAAAATGCGACAGTTTTGCGACGAAACTTGCCCGCATTTCAAAACTAAATCACTTCCTGGTGAGGTGGCTGCACAAATTCGTCAAAAGAATAAAACAGAGGCCACCAACTCGCTAGCCGGCATGTCATTCGCTTCAAACACCATGGAAGATTCTTCAGCTTACAAGACTATGAATTTATTTACGTATAAATTCCATGCCCTTGGTGACTACGTCCAAACTATCCGTCATTTCGGAACGACCAATTCATACAGCACTCAGATTGTTTGCACTCTCAATTACTTCTCAATTCCACTACTAACTCTTTGTTTGTTAAGGGAGAATGCGCCCACAGGCTAGTCAAATGTCTCTACAGTCGAACTAATAAAAACAATGCTGCGAAACAAGTAGCACAACGTTACCGTCGGCACATTCGATTCCTTCGCGCGGTAAACATCACTAGAGAGCCAGCAGCACATCCTCACCTCATCGTCTCCTCACCTGACCAGGATGTATCTTCTTGCGCCATGGTCGAAATGCATCACTGGATGTCTGACTCAAAGAATTTTCCCGTCAATATATCTTCTCTTTTAAATATGTACCCAGACGGAGACCCAGCCACTAAGGTATGCAGGACATTTATCATACAAATTGCCCCTTATACCTTCTAACAGGGATTCGTGGTAAAATTGCAAAACCATCTACTCTATCGTCTTCTGGGTCTTGATTTCACAGGTGACGAACACCATTTTTCAGATGATGATCGTAACACAATCCGCATCATCAATAACCAACTTTATTCAGTAAGCACCCTGCATGTATACTACACAACATATGATGTTCGGAGAGATCAAGATATTCTTAACCCTCACACGAACAAGGTGGACGTCATGGTTATATCTCATGAGTCCGATCCACAGGCCCATCCATTTTGGTATGCACGTATCATTGGCGTGTTTCATGCCGATATCATACATGTAGGGCCAGCCACGAGAAACTGTTCCATTCAGCGGATGGAATTTCTTTGGGTATGGTGGTTTGGCGTCGTTCCGGGTTATCGGTCAGGTTTTCGGCAGGCGCGACTCCCAAAAATCGGATTCGTTCCTGACAACGATGAAGGAGCCTTTGGATTCCTTGATCCTTCCCTGATTGCCCGCGGTTGTCACCTAATCCCCACCTTTACCGATGGCCAGACCATAGACTTACTACCCACGCAAGGTTCAGCCGGTTGCCCCCTTGACGAAGTTAGTGACTGGGAGGCATTTTATGTCAACGTGTAAGCCCCTATATTATAAATATCGTCAATATGAACTGAATATTTTCCAGTTTTGTTGACAGAGATATGGCGATGCGCTACATCAGTGGAGGGGTTGGCCACGGTGGCAATAGTTCATCTTTGAATACCTCCAATAACCAAAACGACCCATCTTGCGAATCGGACGAGGAAAGGGATATCAGTAGCCACTGTGAAAGGGGGGAGGAGATCGTCGGGAGTACACCAGGACACGATATCAGAGATGATGACGAGAGTGTTGACAGCAGTAACAAGGAGGAGGATGAAGAAGCCCATGATGATGATGACGATGAACCTGACTTTGAGGAGGATTCTTATCTACAGCTTTGATTTGATAGCTACAGTGTCATCCTCTACACATCTTGCACCTTAAATATATTATTTTACAATCTGCCATCCTCCACACATCCTTTCCAGCTGAACAACCTCAGCGGTAACCCTTTTTGTCCTCACATACATCCTTATCTCGAAGCTTGATGACTCCAGTCCCATGCTAAACTCGATATGGGCCAATCTTTGAGTGTTCCAAAATTAGAATTGCGCCTGGTCATTCTCAGCCACTAACGTTTCTCAGTCGGTAACGTTCTAGAAGAGTACTCATGTAGAACGTGGTTCCATACCTTCCCGACTGGCATATAATACACATATGCTCATTTACACCCACTCCCTGTCCAATAGTCTGACCCTTTCCCTTCTCATGGCTTCACATGATTCTTCACCGGACTTGGAAACGTCTCTCAAGCGTCGCGTAGCTTCTTTGACCGCTCAGCTGGAGCAAGCTTCTGGTGGAAAGAAAAGGAAATTGCAAGTGTTTCTCAAGTCTCTTCATAGTGTTTTGAACAGTTCCCCAACAGTCCCAGTGAGAGAAATAGAGGCCGCGCAATCAAATGAGTGGTCTCGCTTTATGAATCCACTGACGCTTTGGTGGAAGAGAGAGATCGGTGCGCCGCACTGGAAGAAGAAGTATTAGATGAAGACCTCCCCGAGCACACTACCGCGTGAGAAACTTTCAATCAGCATTCATTCCACGTTCACTTTACTGTTTTGATAGACAGAATCGAACGTTCAAAAGCTACCGGCAGCTTATCTATTTTGTTCCCAGCATACAGAATCGCCTCGTTGAGGGGGATCCTGATAAACTTTCTCTGTATATCAGATCTGTAAGTCTTTAATCCTTAGCTTAGTTTGGACTAATTAAATCTCTTGTTAGCTCAAGGAAGCTGCTGATGCTGCTCGGTCCGTGGACACTAGAACCTTGAAGAAGGCCATCGTATCTTGGATGGTGGAATTGTATGGAGCTCCCGATCCCCACCTCCATCTGGCCAACAAGGTTGACAGAGGATTTGGCCATAACGATACTGGGCGTCTGCTCTGCCCAGTTGAGCTTGACTGGGATAAGCTGGAGTACGTATATTCTTTTCCTGCGTGTACCTGCGTCTATCTCACCTACAAAGCGTTCATGCAGGGATTCGTCAGTTCCTTCCGGGGTTCAAGGTCACCGCTGACTCTTGGCCCGCATTCTGCTACGAGCAAGGAAAACAAGATCCCCAGGATCCAGAAAAAGGATTTCTCCAGAGTCTGATACTACTGAAGGTATGTACATACATCCCCATCCCATCATTTCTTAAGTGATAATCTTTCAGGCATTCAAACACATCTTCACTTCCCCGCATTCGGCTGACAGCATCACGATTGGTAATATCGACACCTCTGATCATACAATCAAGGCCCTCAGTCGCCGCAGCTGCAACGGTTGTCGAGAAAACAATGCCTCTTTGATGGGTCTTCGATCGGTTACACCACGTTCTATTGCGTATATTGCTTGTCAAGTATACATCTTACAATATTTTGCGATTCGCACCATCAACTGATTGTTGCTACAGGTGCGGACTGCTCTATCGAGCATGAGCTCCTGGAGCGAGAGAGACGATTTCTTCATCTACCCAGATTTCTACAACAACATTATCGATTACTTCGAGGTCAACTACAGTGTAAGGGCGAAAATGAGAAGTGATGCCCTTCTGCAATGGTGGACATTGTGAGTGGTTGAATCCCATCGAATGAAGGTGCCTTCCTGATGTTTAGTAGTAAAACTTTTAGTTCAGCATCACAAGATGAGGAGCCAAGAAGAGAATCGTCGGTTGCGATGATGGCAGCATGGTGAGCAGGAAGGAGTGAGATGGATCAGAGTGATTCATAGTTGGGATGCTGTTGCTAGTCAGCTGAAACAAACCAGGCTCATAATTATATGGTGTAGCAAGAACCATGTAGTATTCACGAAAATAGATGGACATTTTTCTAATATGCATGAGAATAAAATCACATTTAGTATTCATGAGAACAAAAAAACATTTCTAGGATTCATACAAACAAGAAATCATGTTTAGTATTCACAATGACCTGCCATCATTTCTACTCATTGTGAATAGTCACAATCTGCTATACCACTTGTGAGACCAAATCTTTTATTCCATAACACTGCAATTCACACATCGTGATTGCACTAGTGTGTGATTTCCATCACTACTTACAACACAGTGCAGCAAGGAGCAATGTTTCAGAAGCGCACGATCCCATCTGAACATTACATTGGATGTAGCGAATTGCAACACCCCAAATTCATTTCGTATCATATATGACATTACAGAATCCTATCCCATATAATCCCCTACATGGCTGATAATTAGTCATGGTTGGTTACAAGATACATGTGGGGTAATATACAGCGTTATAACAAATTTCCTAATTTCCTGATGATTCACTAACTTTCCATTCACAGAAGAAAGCCATGGCAAAGGCTCTCGCTGGAGAAGAATGAGTCTTTCCGCTCCGCTATTTCATTTCTCTGTATTATCTGGGGAGTGGGGTGGAGTGGGGTGGAGTGGGGTGGAGCGGGGTGGAGGGGAGGAGCGGGGAGCCAGGGGGAGCAGGGGGGCGGGGGGAGCAGTGGGGGCGGGGGGAGCAGTGGGGGCGGGGGGAGCAGGGGGAGCAGGGGGAGAAGCTACTGGAATCGTATGTACTCGAAATGCAATGACATTTCTCGATAATGCTACTGCGAGGTCGAGCAAAATTGAGAAATGTCGGTATGTGGACATGCCTCGACATGCCTCAATTCATTGTTAATCTGACTCGACGAAAATCGAGTATGAGTCTCATTTTCAAGTCCCACCGGGTGACATTGATAATTACTTACACTCTCGCTCTGCTCCGATTTCACTCAATCTCGCTCTTGTCATTTTTCACTGGGCTTCATAGGTTGCAAAAGGTGCGAACAATCTATGCGGAGTTTACATTCATCACCTGGCCATCCCTACATATTGCGCTTTTGCTGATGCACGCCCTTCGATATTCCAGTATCGAGCGCAGCTGCATTATCCCTCATGGCGCCTCTGCCCATGTTCCAACTTCCTCTCCAATCAATCGGGCCACCCGCTGGGTATGGTTATGAAGGCCGTGCCATGTCCACTTTGTCGACGACCACTACATTCAACACTGAAATAAATCAGCGAGACGTGTTCCTCGGAATCCCTCGTTGCGTCGTATGTGGGGCTGATAGTCCTCTAGAGTATTGCCACATTATCATGGAATCACAGCCGCTTGTTGTAAGTCGAAAAGTTGTTTCATCCCTCCTGAGCTCGAGGCTAACGTGAGATGTAGTGGTCCGACCTCAAGGATCGCGGTTGGATCCCTTCGCAGGCCAAAGAGGAACCTCGTCATGAACCGCGCGATGGCCTGCTTATGTGCCCAAACCATCACAGTTATTTCGATAATTATAATTACTTCATCCGTTACTGTCCAGATGTGAGTTTGATTTGTCTTTGCTTTTGGGCCAAGCATTCACCGGAAAAAGCTTCGTAAACTTGTACTTATCAACTACTCCGATAAACCCATTCTTCGGCCATTCCATGGTAAAGCCATCGCCATCGACGTCACGGATCGACATGCTCCCTTCCCTTCCATATTCATCATCCATGAGATGCGTGTCCGTGGACACAATCCCTTCAAACCCATTATTCACGACATGCCCGATGACATCCCTTGGCAAGACTGGATCTTGTCTGACGCCGTGCTCGACAATACCTCAGGCTCTTTCAAACGTAAAAAGTCGGATTCCAACAATAACAGCCCGTCTGCGCAAGCACAGCCAGTATTTCAGTCGACAAGTGCAGGTGATCTATCGTCAGGCCGGCGCACGCTAGCGTTGAACGCAGATGTCATCAATGATATTCTCACAGCAACGCGTGCCCTGCCGTCGTGGAAGGCCTGCCAGAGGGAGGGCACGAGCTGGACTGGCACAGCGGAAGAAAACATACAGAAATATGTTTCCTCTATTGGCGTATAAGTAATAGTATAGATAACCTTACCCACCTCAACCTATCCTACATCCATAGTTTCTTCTGCTGCTTCTTTCCACCATCCAATTGGCCCCAAACCCTGTTCCGCGATTGAGCACTGAGTCGAAAGTTAGTTCCTGCACCGCAACATCCCACCACAGAGAACGAAACGAGGACGTACAATGACAGTATATGGAGCCCTCTTGCCCACCCGTTCGATTTTGACGCCCTCGGAAGCCTTCGGAGGACCAGGTTCGTCATCGTAGAATTCGTCGGCCTCGACACGCACACGCACAATCTCGTTCTGGTCGACGTACATACGGCTAGTGGTGGAGGAGTCAAGTAGTTCGTGCGTGGTGGTGAGGGGGGAATCTGGCAGCCAGAAGTGGGCGCGCTCATTCGAATCGCTGTGTAATATGGTGACCTAGGTTTTTTCGGTCAAGTGAGAGTTAGGGTACTTACAACGCGGACGGCTGGGGAAGGTAGGGGGCTGGGATGTACAAGTCGTCGAAGAATCCAAGAGTTACTGGATTTACCCAATCAGAAAAATGGAATGAAGAAGGTCGTAAGGTACGCACGTCGTACACTCTCCTCATCTGACGACTTTACCTTGGCGAGCATCACTTCGGAAGCAAATGGGCGAAATACCACCATCCTGAAAATGACTGAAATGAGGGCTCTTAAACCAAGAGGAAAAACCGAATATACGAAAACCACACCTTTGTACCACAAGCATCCATCACCGTACCGGACCTTCCCCTCTCCGACCGCGGAGAGATCAAAGATGCAGATGCAAAGGCCAACCTCGTGTAGGACGCGATTAGCGTATTTTTTGTTGAGCTCGGCGATGAGTGCTTGCTCAGCGGGGATGCCAAAGTTGGACGGGTGAATTGGCATTGTGTCCTACTGAGTATTCAACGCAATCTCGGCGATATTCAAAGGCTGACTTACCTTGAGAACGGAAAGGACGAACATCGAAAAGATAAGAAAGCGTTATATAATCAGCTTAGAAGTTATCTTATCTCAAAAAGAAATTTTTTTCGTTCCTCAATCGCCGTTGCACCAGGAGCTGACTGGTGACTCTTCCCTTCGCTCGGGCTTTGCACAATAATGCTAGCTGCGTCAGACACCCCACCGTCGCCTCCTTCAAGACCTGTTAACACGAGTGTTCTTCCGGCAAAATCATGGCAACATTTCATCGCTGGCGGGTGAGTCATTGACTCAAGTTTCACCCTTTGCTTAACGATGATCCGTTTAGACTCGGAGGCATGTGTGGTGCCATCGTCACTAGTCCTTTTGACGTCGTCAAGACGCGTCTGCAGTCTGATCTGTTTCGCGAAAAGCATGCGAGTATTGGTATGGTGGGAGGGGGAGGAGGAGGAGTAGTTGTCATCCCGCGACGGCCGGGTTTGCTATGGCATTTTGTCGAAACGGGACACATCCTACGGTGGGTATTCATTCCTAGGAATTTCTTTTCTTTGCAGAGGGGAACGCGGGCTTAGGTCTGTTTTGTTACAGGGCTATATACCGCGACGAATCTCCTCGCGCACTCTTCAAGGGCCTTGGCCCTACCCTCGTTGGTGTCATCCCCGCTCGTTCCATCAACTTCTTCACGTACGGAAACGGGAAGAAGATCATCGCGGAGAGATTCAACCACGGACGAGAAAACTCGTACGTCCATCTGGCCGCCGCCGCCTTTGCGGGCGTAGTGACAGGAACGGCTACCAACCCTATCTGGGTTGTGAAAACGCGACTGCAACTTTCTGCCTCCAAGCGGGCCAAGCGCCAACCTCCCCCTCCGGTATTGGGAGGAAGCTGGGCGACGATCAAAGAAATCATGCGGCTGGAGGGTGTCCGCGGATTTTATAAAGGATTGAGCGCGAGTTATTTGGGCGTGACAGAGGGGACTATACAGTGGGTGCTGTATGAGCGATTGAAGAGGTTGAGTGCGGATACACACGGGAGGGGGGGGGTGCTAGAATGGGTAGGGATGCTGGGCAGTGCTGGGATGGCTAAATGTGTTGCAAGTCTGATCACATATCCTCACGAGGTGCGCATCGGTTGCTTAAATTTGAAGTCCTTTGATTGTGATTTTTTCTCAGGTGATCCGGACACGACTGCGGCAACCCTCTGTGAATGGGAAGCTAAAGTATACTGGACTGATACAGACACTGCGCCTGGTTATCGCAGAGGAGGGTGCCAAGTCGCTGTATGGAGGGCTTAGCGCACATGTGATGAGAGTGGTGCCGAACGCAGCGGTGATGTACTCTATTTACGAGGGTGTTTTGAGATGGGGGGATAACCCATCATGACATCCGCACCTATAATCTACCTACATTTCAGTTCTTTGTGCAGGAATTATATAGAGCTAAGGGCGTACTTACACCTCGTAGTTGTGTCCCAGAGCGTGTCACAACGTTGGTCGGTTGCTGCATAACGCTATGCAAAACGTTCCAGTTTCAAACTTCAATGCGCCTACAGGCACGTAATGTTACACTGCGAGACTATGATGGGAGGGAAGCTCTATACTAGGATGAGTTCACGAGCACGAGAATAGAGCTAAGGCTTTGTAAAGCGATAAGATGGAATTATTCTCACGTCAAATATGACTGAACCATAAGTTGGTACTAATAAACACAACCTCAACACGAAGTCGGCATCTCTCTCCTTCTCCTCATCATCATCTCTCTCCTTTGTTCATATTTTATTCGATTCTCTCATGACTCAACAATCCCCTCTTCCTCCTCTCGGAACATCTGGCAACCCTCCAATGATTACTCCCTTCAATTTCGGAGCTCAAGCCATGTCTTTGCTTGCTTCCTCTACTTCCCTCAATGTGAATCCTCCAGCCCCGGTTAACACCTCATCCACTTCCTCGTCCAACTCTTCCACTCCAGTCACCTCTTCCGACGATAACCTCAATCGACCTATCACACCCAAACCAACCACCAACATGGTGTTATCTGCCTTTAGTCTACTCTCTCCCAGCTCGAAACTCAACTTTGAGAAATCACTTAAAACGGTCTCCACCTCCTTAGATCCTACTCAGACCACCTCTGACTCTCCTCAATTTCTCTATTCCCCATCCAACGACAAATCCACTAATGCATATAACAATTATGACACTCACTCCGCCATCCTAGATCTAGCGTGCAATTCCTGTCATATCCCTCTCTCCCTCTTCACCACCGCCTCTACCAACAAACTCTTCCTTGAGGACTCCACCCTCAAGAAAATCATTATCTATCACCGCATCACCGGTGCCAAACAACGCGTTCTCGACACCTCCGAGTTTCCTAAAGAAGGAGATATGGACATCAGCGACTGGCATGAAGCCTGGAATTGCTTCACCTTTTTTCTATCCTCTTTGTCCCATCCTGACACCGTCTCGCACTGGACAGATCACTATCGCTTCCTTGCCACTCAAGACAACTTCAAGTCCAACTTCTCCACCATTTTACGCTTTGACATCGAACAACGCACCCGATACTTTACCTCACCTCACACCCACGATCCAACAGAGTATCATCGCCACTTCGAAGAGTTAAAACTCATTGTCCTGAAGGAAATAATCGACAAGGATCAAGAAAAACTCGAGAAGGAAAAATTTCGCACCTTTCCCACCCGCCCTTATTCCACCTTTCGCCCCGCTCACTTTCAACCCTATTCTCGCGACAACTACCAACAAACCACTGAAGGAGACTCCTTCCCCACTAATTCCTTTCACTCCCTTCGAACCAATCTCCCTCCCATTTGCTTTATCTGTCAACGCGAGCACAAATTCTCTAAATGCGACGAAACGAAGACAGCGGATGGCAAACAAACCTTTGCAAAACGCATCAACAAGCAAATCGTCAAACGCAGCGGAAACGATCCCATCTGTTTCTACTTCAACTCTTCTACCTCCAGACGCTGTGACAGACAACATCCCGATCTTCACGTCTGCTCCTTCTGCGGATCCCCTGACCACAGCGCCTGCTCTCGCAAGTGCTTGTAATCCCTTTTCAACTCTTACCCATTTTTCTCCTCTCAACATATCCATGTTCATTGATACCCTCTCATTCAATACCACCCCTCTCCCCCTAGACTGAAAAATTTATCATGACAACCTCAAGACCGAACATCACATATATGATCAAGATCCCGACTTCTCTCGCATATGTACCCCATACAATTCTCTCGCCTTCCATCTGTATCTCTCCAAAGCATGTCTCACAGATCATTATCCTGAACTACCCTTCAAATTACGACACGGTTTCTCTCTCGGCCCCATCCCCCCCATTCACACCACTTACACTCCCGACAACCCACCCTTCGCTTATGAACACTCTGACTACGTACGATCCTACATCAATGGCGAACTCCTTCTTCATCGCTTCTCTGGTCCTTTCTCCAAACATCTTCTTCATTCCAAAATTGGCCCTTTCCGTTCCTCTCCCATCCAAGTTGCCGTCGTAGACAACAGTCCCAATCTTCCCAAAAATTCCGATGTTGTCACAATCTCTCCTTCAAAGGGAATCTAGATGATTCCATCAATGATCTAATCGACTCAAGCAATTTCCACACTCACTGGTATACCGCCGTCAGATGCGCAGAAATTGTATGTCTTCATCATTCCTCTACATCCCCCTCATATGAATACCATCACACATCATGTACTCCCACATCTGTGCATTCATCATTTACGCAATTCCATCGTGTCACCATTTATATCCTCATACATGTGCAATCCTTATCGCACCCATCATTACTATTCTGTTGCGGTTGCGTGACATTGCATCTTTATTCTACCCAAGCGATTGCGCTGTCTCTCATGGGCGATTCATTGTCTCTTTCGCCTTTCGGCTTGAAGGACACAATTACCTAGCTCATTCCACATCATTCACTAGGTAGCCTCTGCTCCTTATGGAGCTCAAGCAGCGACCATGGACGTAGAAGGTGCCTATCGCACCATACCAGTCAAACCCGACCACAAACGATTCATCGTTGTTCGATTTCACGACGAGTATTTTCTTGATCACAATGTCCCATTTGGTGCCGCCTCCGCTCATGGACTCCAAGGAGAAGTCGCTGATGCGACTGTTGATATTCTTTACAGTCTCAACATTCATCCCATCATCAAGTGGGTTGATGACTTCAACCTCTTTCGTTTCCCATCAGACTCTGGCCGCTTCTCCTCACCTGAATTTCCATCTCTCCATTATAACTATGACCTTTCTCTCATCAAAGATCTCATCGCACCTCTCAACATTCCCTGGCATCGCGAGAAGGGTCAAGACTTCAATTCCATCTTCCCTTACCTCGGATTCTCATGGGATCTCACTCTCAAAACAGTCACCATCCCAGACAATAAACGCATGAAGCATCTCTCACGGCTGATCATCTTCATAGAGAAATGTAAAACCCATTGCGTACTCAAAAAAGATGTCGAAAAAATCAACGGCTCCCTCTCGCATCTATCCTTCATTCATCAACGAGGTCACTCTCATCTCTCCAATCTCTTTTTATGGCTCAAGTCCTTTCTCAATCCCTTTGCTCCTCACTATCCCCCTCCCTCCGTCATGACCGATCTCTCATGGTGGTTGCAAGCTCTCTCCAACCCTTCCCATCTTCGCCAACTCCTTCCACCTCCCACCCCCGTCGATATCAACATATTCATTGACGCATCTACTGACTGGGGCGTTGGTCTTCTAATCAATGACCTCTGGGACGCCTGGCAAGTCGTCGGAGACTGGCATTGTGATGCACGCGACATTGGCTGGCTGGAAGCCATAGCTGTCAAATTTCTTGTCTCCACACTCATCACTCTTGATCATCACCACTCCCATTTCCTCATCCACAGCGACAACAAAGGCGTCATTGGTGCCTTCACCAAAGGATGCTCTCGCAATTTTGAAGTCAACTTAGTCATCCATCGGACGGAGGCTCTCTTAGACAGTAGTGGTCTCTCCTTCATCCTCGAATATGTAGAGTCCACCCTTAACTTAGCCGATCCCATTTCTCGAGGCATACTTCCTTCTCACACTTGTCGCATATCACGCTCCTTTCTTCTTGACCCCCATGTCCATCTCATCACGTCTGATTCTCTCTCAATAGCTCTCCACAATGTTGACATACAAAGTGAATTTCAGAAGTTATCACACATCATGTCCCTTCACTACAGTTCTCACTGTCCCAACCCTCCCTCCAATTCTCCCCATAATGCCGTGAGAACTCCAAGACAACTGCGGAGGGACAATCGACACACTCCATCCATACTCCATCCTCACGTACTGGCTAGTGATCGCCTTATACACTGGACCACACCCCATTCGGCCCTCTTTCGTGAATCCATCTCGTCTTGGCACTCTCCTTCCCACCTCAATCGCATGCTGGAGGTAATGTCCCTCTCCCTGGATGCCTCTACTCGCTCTGGGTATGGGGCTAGTCTCCTACGATTCACGCAATTTTGCGACATCATGCATATCCCAGAGGAAGATCGCATGCCCGCCTCTGAACACTTACTATCTCTCTTCGCCTCTAATTTTGCTGGTCTTATTTTCGCCTCCACCACAGACACCTGGTTTGCTGGTCTACGCTTTTGGCACATCGTCAATGACGCCACATGGCATGGCAGCCACATGCTCAACCAAACCAAGAAAGGTATTCGGAAGCTGGTTCCAGCCTCCTCCAAACGCAAGAAACGTCCTCCTGTCACCATTGAACACTTATACGCCCTCCTCAAAGGACTTGATTTGACCAACTCCTTTGACGCCACCATTTGGGCTATAGCTTGTATAGCCTTCTGGTCCTGCTGTCGCCTAGGCGAGCTTCTAATCCCCAGTCCCAATACCTTTGATCCCATCAAACATGTCTCATGTCTCGCTATCATCTCTACCTCCTCCATCAATGGTACTCGTTTCGCATCGCTACACATACCCTGGACAAAAACCACGCAAGGCGAAGGAGCCATCATTTCAATCACATCTCGTGTCGACCCCTCCTGTCCTCTGACAGCACTTGAACATCACCTCTCCACCAACAGCGCTGTTCCAACCTCCACTCCCTTTTTCTCCTATTCCACTTGTTCTCAATCCTGGTCTCCCATGACCCACTCCTGGTTTCTGTCCCAATGCAACTCAATATGGTCTGCTGCCAGCCTTCCTGAAATGCCTGGCCACAGCTTTCGGATTGGAGGCGCTACTCATCTTTTACTATCAGGCATCCCCCCAGATATCGTAGCCTCTCAAGGTCGTTGGCTATCTCGCGCCTTTCTAGAGTACTGGCGTCGCATTGAATCTATTCTCCCACTCTTCATATCCACGTCTGGCATTGATGCCATTTCTTCCTCCATGGACACATACAAGAAGAGACATAATCTTAAATAATCACCTAGCTTAGTTTGGGGTATCGGTCTGTAAGACTCGATGGTGTATTCGCTACGCGATTCGGGTTATTCGAATCTTATTCAGACCTTCTCTTTTCGGATAACCTCAATGCGCTCAAAACTCTGAGCTCATCCCTATAACATTTGTTTATATTCTTTCATATTTGTAAAATAGACAAATACTAAAAGGACGATCTCAAGTTTTTCCCCCAAACTGTGAAAGTCGCAATTGAATTTATATCGAGCACACACATAAATTCAATTAGACTTTCATATCCAATTCTCAATATCGCAACATACAAAGCTGGTGCTTGCAGGTAAGACTTTTGACCACACTTCACACCTAGCTGACAGGTTCCAGGCTTCTGGCAATATGGCTCAATCTCTTGGAGCACATTTTCGACCTGGCTGAATTCTCTCATCCGAACAGAAAGTCAGTGGGCGATTTTCGACATGGACGAAGCTAGTGCAGACCGTCATGGAGCGCAACAGCCACTCAGTTCTGCAATAGCAGTGCCTCCAGGGGACTACATTCTGCTGAAGCAAGGTAAGCATTCTTTGCTTCGGCATTATCGTCCTATTCACTTGATTTCCAGATCGGGGGCCCCTGTCGGTTGCTTTAACCAAAGAAACCGCCCGTCGACGCCAACCTACCCATTCGAACACGCCAGCTCAGGTCAGTCCTCTGCCCTTGCCATACGGGAGTAGTTTCCAATGCACAAATTAAGCTGGACCACTACCTCAACCGCGTGCGAAACAGAGATGGGAAGTGTTTGATCACAGGTAGCCAATTTTCCACATGGAGCCGGTTGAAGGCGGCCCATATATTCCCTCGTGCCCATGTTACCGAAGTGAGCTGAAGCCGGTCGCACGGCTGCTTGACTGAACTTGTTTGCCTCTTTAGTGGGTTAGAAAAGGCTACGATAACCTCATCACTGATCCCTCGCCCGAATCATCGGTTGGTGGTCATTCGAAAATAGACTCTATTCAAAATGTGTTTATGTTGCGAAGCGATCTGCACGATTCATGGGATAATTATGAATTTGGTGTCAATCCTGATGTGAGTAGCCTGATGTTCTGGCGTCTCTTCTACACCTGTCCCATTCCTAAATCTTTAGGACAATTATCGTATCACTGGATTTATCAATGGCGTAGACGACGTGCACGGTTTAGTGCTCCAGCTTGATCACATAGTGGACCCGACGATTCGTCCGCTCGACGAGCTCTTTAGGGACCACTTCTTGCAAGGGGTGTTAAAACATATAAAAGGTGCAGGGGAGCCAACTTGGGACCATGAGGATGCTTTAGGTGATGGTGCGTTTGATCTGTCGAGAGAAGAGATCTGGGGAAGTGCCGAGGGCAAAGAGCGTCTGGAACTGGAAATCTCGGATAGGCTCTTCGAACATCAAGTTGCGCAGGACTCAAGTCAAGGGTACCTGGGCTAAGCTGTGCTCTGAATGTTTTGGAATGAACTCAATGAAGACCTTGCCACGATACTGATCGATATTTTGCATTTCGCGGACTCATTCATCGCATTGTCAACAAGCAACCATCCTCATCCTGTGATGGTCCCACTACCAGCTTGCTGAGTCTGGTCAGACCACTTTGACCAGTGGTATGAAGACGATGTTGAGCCGTCGTAAAAGATTAGCCTAGCTTATCTCTATGTGACCATCCAGGCCGGATATCTGGCTCTATTAGTGTGCGGAAGCAAGGGTACATATAAATAAGATGCTCGCGCAGCAAGTGAATCGCTGAAGGACCGAGATACATCATGCCCAGTATCACACATAGCCCAGTCCAAGTGTCACTTTGCTGTAAAGAACGCCATATACAACAACCAGGGTGATAGCCATGACAAGAACTAGCGTCCCACCGATATACATGATCATTCCTCGAGGCGCTGGAACATTTCTGCATACAGCAGGGGTTCCATTGCTAGGCCCCATGACGTGGTTCCCGTTGGTGTGTCGCTCTTCGTCCATTTTAACGAGGAACGTGCGTGCATCTTGTTCGTTGAAGAATTGCTGGACCAAGGTGCTTGAGTTGGTGGATTGTACTATTTTGACGAACGAGGGGTACTGGTGTTCACACCATTGTTCGATCTAAAATGTATAATTATGATCAGATCAGATGGTAAAAAAGTGAATCTCGGGATCCACGTGCCTTGCCGCAAGCCACGGATATACGTAGGAAGTTGGGGTCGGACGGGAGGGCCTTGGCGTGTATTTTACGGGAGTAGTCCCGGAATATGTATGCTACCTCCCGGGGATTTGTTGAGCGCATAATGAGCTGGACGAAGGAACGTTAGCCGTCAATTCAGTTGTACAAAGTGCGGGCATACCAATGCGGCTTCCGCCTTGCGGATTTTAATGTTCCTCAGAAACACTTCTGGATTCATGAAGCAGAGAGCAAGCGTCGCGATGGCCATCGTGGCAGGGATCGCACAAAAATTGAAAACACTCTGGTTTGTCAGCAGTTTCAAGTAATCCAACGCGTCCGTTGCGTGCCGCAGGGCATCAACGACCATCCCGCTCTGTGCCCACATTGCACGATCCTTATTCCCAGGCTGATGCATATCCTTCATCTCGGTGAACCCGTATTCCTTGCGCCCCCAGATCTCGCGGGGCCAGAAGAAGCGATGTTGGTCGACATCCTCGCGAAAGTCACGGATGATATTCGTCTTTTGCAGCAAGAGACCAAACGAGTTTGATATCTCTAGCTGATCGCCGAGCCACTCCGCTTCTTTGCCAGAGGCGGAGAACAGGCGCGATAACCCCTCGCCGACGAGACCGGCCACGTAATGGCAGTAAAGGTCGTATTCCCAGATAGCTTCAAGATATATGGACCCGGTGGTTGCAGCTTTATGGGCATAGTCAGCCATGCCCGTTTCCATTTTCTGACAAATGTCGAGGATGACGGTTTTATAACTGGGTGTCGAACAGAAATGAGCGGGCTATAGACGGAAGGGTACATGATTTCATACCTTGGTACAAGAAGATTGACTTCGTCAACGACGGTAGCATAATCTACGAGTAGTTGTCTGTCTTTCTCATTGGGGCCACTGCCATCGAAATGCCAACCGGGTGTTACAGCATGTAAATGGAAGGACCGAAGGAGGGGCTGTTTGATCTCGTCGGGTATGGTCATATCATCCTCGATGGTATCTAACCCACGAAGGACGAGATAAAACAAACAGATCTGGAAAACGAATATATGTTATCTTCCGATGTCAATATGGCTTAGGGTTAATTCGTTTGAGGAACCCAGAGCCCCTAGCATATAGGAACGCACCGTCCGAGCTAAATCACCATCAAGCTCTTTGATAACGGCTGAAAAACTTCTGCTCGTTAAATCCAAAAATTCCCAGCAGCGTCGCATAGATTTTCTATCCCATCCAGATGTTGCATGCTCTTGCTTGGCGGCAATGTCCCGCTTTTGCACATGGTATAACCAGTATTGGACCAATGTATGGAATTCGATGGGGTGAGTGAAGAGCAGAGCGAGAAAGGAGAGGGCACCCATAATGACCGGGACAAGTTGGAATTACTCTCGCTATCTCACTTGAAGAATTCATTCCCGATCTTTTTCTTTTTTTTTTTTTTTCGAGTCGTACGATCGTGACTGTGACATGGTGTACCGTACGTTGACAAATCTGGGAATAAACACATTCGTTATTGTCGCCCACCATGGACCCAGCTCTCCACCCTCCTATACGCCTCCAAGCGAATAGCGCGCTTCCCCTCTCCGCGAAAAAGGCACAACGTCGCCTTCTAAATTTCTTAGACGGTTTCCAGAATCGCAATACTTCCAATCACGGCGCGGTCATTCGACTGGAGAAACTGAGCGCTGCTTTGCGGCACGAGCGGGGAAGAATTACTGCTATATCGAACATGGATAATTTTAAAGTCTAGACAAAACATGTTTTGGTACCCATTTCGAGAATCCTTTCAACCGAAGGCATGCATCTCCACCACGGAAATGATCGTTTGCATACCCCACTGACGAGCACCGAAGAATCGCCAGTCCAGCTTATGACCGAACCCACATAAGACTCGCCCTTGGACGGCCTGGAAGGGAATGCTTCACAGTAAATGACAATTGTGTGAATGATATCCAACTTTTTGTTCACGATAGGTTGAATGACCGCTCAGCAAAAGCCAGTGGTCCATTCGTTGCACGGCGGTAGTAATAGCGTAGCAAGACTACGCCTATCCTTTCCAATAGCTTGTCTTCACGAACGGCATTGGTGTCACCGTGGCTTTGCGTAACTTATTCCGAACCTCGACCTGAATCTCGGTGCCTTTCCTGTGCCAGCCAGTCTGCACATATCCCATGGCGATATTTTTCCCCAGTGTAGGGGAAGGGATACCAGATGTTACAGACCCGAGGTGAGACGTCCCGGCTGTCGTAAGGATCTTGGCCCCTTCTGGAGGAAGGTTGAGTAAATCCCAAACACGCGGGGGAGAGAATACGACTCACGTCGAGCTGGTGCACCTTCTACAATTAGGCCGATTCGTCTTCTCGGCGATCCTTCCTTGAGCTGTTTCATGATGATTTCAGCGCCGATGAAACCCCCCTTCTCCTTCCGCTCCTTCCCTGTGGTTGCTCATCATTGAATACTTCGTGTCTAGAGGGAAATACGTACCAATCACCCAAGAGAGGCTAGCCTCAACAGGAGTGGTATCTTCATCGAGATCATTCCCATAAAGACACAAGCCCGCTTCTAAACGGAGACTATCTCTCGCCCCAAGGCCAGTTAGCTGCACCGGCGATTTTGTAAGCAACTTCGCTACTTCTACGACATGAGACGGAGGGATCGAAATCTACTAGACCTTGAGATCAAGTCGGAGCGGAGTGTCGCAAGAAAACGAACCTCAAACCCGTCCTCTCCAGTGTAACCGCTTCGAGATAGGTGCAAGTTAAATCCCTCGATCGGCACAAAGGCAGATTTCCCAAAGGTCAGCGATCTGAGATCGAACGAAGTCAGCCCTTGCAAGTACGCCGCTGCTTTTGGACCTGGGACCCAAATTAGCCCGCGCAAGGAAAGATTGTAAACAATTCCAACCTTGTAGAGCAAGGAGCCCCCATCCATCCAGGATTTCTAGTTCTACAGCTCCTTCTCTCCCTCTTTCAGTGGAATTCCATTCATTTATTCTGTCTGAAAACCAAGCAATATCCCTCTCGCGCCGTCCCGCGTTGGTCACGACGTAAAACGCGTCGTTGGCGTGTTTTGTAATGATGGTATCGTCAATAATCCCGCCCTTTTCATTGAGAATGACCGAGAGTGTTGATGTATAAGGTTGGAGAGAAAATAGGGAAGAGGGCGTTATCCATTCGAGAAACGCTGCCGCAGCTGGGCCACGAAAACTGTAAAGACTGAGATGAGTAGATGCATGCAATTCTTGACCGAAAACTCTCACATGGACTGAACCATATGCCCAACGTCAAATAATCCTGCATTTTCACGGACGTGATGGTGACTCGAAACTAACGAAAGGTTTTGAGGACGAGAACTGTGTTGGTGTATAACCATTTACCTTGACCGACATCACCATAAGTGAGGGGCATTGAATACCCAGCAAAGGGTACCATCTTCGCGCCGTTCTTGACATGGAAATCATACAGACCAGTTTTCTTCAATGTCTAATGCACATTTGCATCAAAAAGCAATATCATTCGAAGTTGGACGCGGCTCACGTCTTCTGTTTGAGTGGCCAGCCCACGGGCTTTGGGACGACAAAGTCCAATTGCCGAATTCTTCGCCACATTTCCGTTCCTCAGAAACAAACGAGCAAGAAAGGGAGCCATGGCAAATGCGGCGACTTGAATGAATCCAGGTCACTGGGTCCATTAGAGGCCGATTGGTGGTGTTGATTTTCCGAGGTGTTTGGTCGATTACATAAGATTTTGCACGCAACCTTTCACCATCCATTCTCTCCCGATGTCTGTCGACGCCGCTAGTGATTCGCAATCCACGACCTCCTATGTATGGCCGCGCGCTCTGCATGTCTCAAGTCATCCCAATGAAACCACATACAGAAAAGCTGTGAACGAAATTCGATCAAAGATAAAAAAGTGAGCTTGCCTGCTCGTAAGCTGATGGTTTAGCTCATCTATTGTACACTTGCAGTGCTTCGCACAGAAGTGTACATACCTACACATTCAATCTTCATCCAGAACAACTGGAGCTTGCCTACACCTTGCTTGACAAAGAAGAAGAACGAAAGGCAATGAGGTTAGTTTCTGTCCTACAAAAGCCCAATTTCTGACTTTGTTTTAGGTTAACATACAGTGATGACCACAATTTCATCATTAGGTACATGCCAGGTCCAGTGCATGAGGAGGCCATTTTCTCCTGGGACCTTGCCCTTTTCTTTGCTCTTGCACAATTAACCCCAACACCACATTTACAGCCTCCAGGATGCAAGGCTATTGGATCAACAAGTGTGTTTGATAGAACACATAAATTGAGTCTGGGTTCACCTTTCTTCCCCCAGCCTTCCAACTTGGACCAAGGAAGAAGCAGCCAGACAATGGTGTCAGGCCTACTGCCTCCCCCCTCCCTAGTGTTATCCTTGAGGTTGGAAGTTCAGAAAGTCTTGCACAGCTGATAATTGATGCAAGGCAGTGGCTTGAATGCATGCCTGAGGTCAGCTAATTTCTTCCTTTCTTACTGCTCACTCACTAGGACTTCTTCAGGTGCAGCTAGTCATCCTTCTTTCAATTGACCCCCCCATTGCCCCCCACCCAACTCTTCCAAGAATCACTATTCAATTGTGGAAAGCCTTTGCCTCCCCTTATCCTCCATGCTCCCCAGCAGCTCAGCAAAGGCAAGCCAGCCAAGTTTGGGATGCTAACTGGACTTAGGCTGCAACACCACTATATATACTGTTTTCTGATATCTTCAGAGGACAGGTGCCTGCTGCATATGGCAATAGTGACTGTGTGCATTTAGATACTATAACTTGGAGGCAGCAAATTGTTGATTCATGGTTATAAAGAAATACATTCAAGTGACATTACAAATTACAAGTGGAAAGTTCTCTGTGCAAAAACAGAGCAACCAGGAATCAGATAAAGTATGTTTGTTAGCTGGATATCATTCAAATCAACACTGTGACCTTCCTTTGCATTTTGATATTGCTGGCTGGCGATATAGTGTGGATCAATGATCATCTCAGTTCTTAGCCCAGCCCAGCGGATGATTTACCTTGCTGATTCCAGAACCTGGTTATACATCTGGCTTCCACACAGCTCCAGTTCTCTATAGTCAACCAATAGAAATCGAAATGTTCTTTGCGAAAGCCTCAAGAACTCCAAATGTACCAGTCATCTATTAGGCTATGTTGTGTCAGCGGTTGGTGTATCTTTAAATGATGATGGGGTCCTTTCCTGCTTCCCCAATCCTCTGTTCAAGCATAATGGTATATCATCCCCAGAATCAAAAACCTCTCTGACCTCTTCAGAGGTAAGTTGCGAGAATGTTATTTGAGAATCTAGCCTAGCTGAAACAGGATCACACTGCGGATTGATGTGAGAACAATTACCATCAGTTGGCAGTACTGGAGGAACCGGTAGACCAGGGATATCCTGGTTCAGTACTATATTAACCTGAGGCAGGATATCAGTAGCAGGAGTAGGTCCCAACTTGAAGACCAAAAACAAAAACAAAAACAAAAAAATAGTAGCAATGTGGAAAACATGAGATGCTTTCTGCCACTCACCATGCTATTGTCATCAACTACAACAGAACCATTTAGATTCTGGGGTGAACTTGATATGAAATTCTTTAGAAGGATTATTGACTGTGTATTGCCCCTAGAGCCTGTGTTTGCCCTTTGCTGAAGATAGTGAGCTACTTTAGACTCCAGGCTGGTGATCCTTGTCTGCAAAGTCTTGATCATATTGTCTCACTGATTCGTTTTGTATCAGTGGTAGCAAGTGTAAGAGAAGTATGGTATATGCAGACCCTTCATAGTTCATTCCCTTTTGCAATAAGTTCCTGTTTGTGTGTTATAAACTGGTTGTCGATGAGATAGTTTTACTTCGGAGAGCTCTGTCCCAAGACGATGATGATGTCTCAAGTCCTAGTTATCGGATTGCTAACGAGGAATCAGACTTAAGGTCTGTGTACGACTAACTAGGAGTTTATATACTAACTACGCTACTGTGGATGAGTCAGTATAAACACGAGGAATACATGAGGAGTACATGCGACGAGTAAAGATAAACATGATAAGAGACTCGGAGCATGTGAAGAGATGAAACATAATGGTCGGAAATGAAGTATGTCCTATCTCGGATAAATGAAAAGATACGGAATTGTGGGGAATCCCTGGGGAATCCCAAGTAGAGATAAGACCTGTCCGACTAAGTAATGATGACTAACATAGAGAGGAAGTGAAAAATTTACGTCTGTGACATACACCTCGTTTTTCAGGAAATTCGACCCGAATTTCAAACCTGGGTGACGTCGGTCGTTTTGTCCTCTGGGCCCTGAGTCTGGATTTCCTCATCAGTGGGGGCCTCGATGACCACTGAGAGGGGAGTGATGGGGATTGCTTCCGAAGCCGCTTCGATGGGGGAAGGGGCTCGGACTGTCTTGACGTCGTCGTCGTCCGGATATTCTAAGTCGAGGTTGATGGGGTACTCGACTGACGCACCGTAATCGATTATGGTTTCCATCGTCGCAAGGTCTTGTTGAGCGCGAAGGAAATCTTCTCGGGAGAGTCGTTCAGCTCGACGACTCTCCTCTACGAGTTTGACGATGATGGCGCAGGTGGTGACATCGTAGCAGTCGACCCACGTACGCTTCTTCTGTCGCTGGAGCTCCCAGACTTTGAGCTCGCTTTCGTCCCAGCGGTTCTTCCAATATAGGGCGCTCCTCTCCGATGCTTTGAGTTCGGCTTTCAAGACATCACGTTCTTGTCGAAGTTCTCGGTTCCAGTTACTAACACTATTACTGTGGACCATGAGACGTGAAATGGTGACAGCAGGGTCTTCGGGAGGAGGGGTTTCTGTAGGGTACTCCTTGAAAAAGTCTTCTGCACGTGCGCGAGCTTGTCGGCGTAATTGACGAGTGGAAGAGGAGGAGGTGGAGGGACCGGGGGTAGGGGAACGGATGGCGGCGGACGAGGGGATTCGTCCAGCGCGTCTGATGGCAACTTGAGGAGAGGGAGATCGAGTGGCGGGCATTATGAATGATAGTTTAGCGATGTTGGTGTTGAGAATAACAACAGTGGATCGGTTCGTCAAAAGTGGGGAAGGACTGGATGGAATCGTATCGACGATTCTGAGTTTATAAACGCTTACTCGACCTAAAAATAGAACTTTTTTAAAATGGACAGCTGGAATGATGACAGACGAGTCAAGTCGCCGTTTGAATTGAGTCTTCGTAAGTCTTCACAATTTCTTTAGCGTGTTGTAAGACGTTCGATCGTTCTTCCCAAGTAGCTTCTTCGATCGGATAACCTTTCCATTTGACCAAATACTTTCGTCGGCGTTGAACTCCGGAGTGTTGAAGAATAGATTCAACTTCGTATTCTTCTTCGTTCTCGATCAGATCTGGTGGAGGTCGAGATGTATCAGTAATATCAGGGTGGAGCAACTTATCTTTGACATTCGGTCTCAGGAGTGATACGTGAAAAACTGGGTGGAGTTTCCAAGTTCCGGGGATATTGATAAGATACGCAAGATCTGATATTTGTTTCAAGATCTTGAATGGTCCAGTTCTTCGGTTATCTAGTTTCTTGGCAGGTCGAGTCGTCTTGATGTTCTTGGTATCTAACCAAACCAAATCTCCGACTTTGAAGGAGGGAGAGAGTTTCCGTTTTCGATCAGCGTATTTCTTCATTGATTCTGCGGCGTGTGAAAGCGATTCGCCAGCACTCTTCTGAGCACGCGTGAGACGTTCGTGAAAGGTGTTTGCTGCGGGGACATTACTCGGGGATTCGATTGTGATCAGTAAATGAGGGTGACGGCCATATTCTAAATAGAAGGGTGATTGTGATGTGGAGGAGTGTTGCCGATTATTGTAAGCGAATTCGGCAGAAGCCAGCCATTCCGACCAGTCGTCTTGCATAAAATTGGTATAGAACCGTAGGTAGACTTCGAGTTCTTGGTTCGTTCGTTCGGTCTGACCATTGGTTTCAGGATGATAAGCAGTAGACAGTCCAGAAATGGTTCCTAGGAGTTTATTGAGAGCTTCAGTGAATTTTGATGCGAACTGAACTCCACGATCAGAAATAATCTTCTTCGGCCATCCATGGTGTTTCCAGATGTGATCACGGAAAAGTCAGGCAGCGCCTTCTGATGAGAGATTGGAAGTCGTCGGAATAAAGTGAGCTCGTTTTGTGAAACGATCGACGACTACCATCACGGCGTCGTATCCAAGCGAGTCAGGTAATTGAACAATGAGATTGATGGTTATCTCAGTCCATGGTTCGGTAGCGGGGAGTATAGGCTGTAGGAGTCCTGTCGGCTTCGAAGGATAATTCTTGTTTTGTTGACAAGCAGGACAGGATCGTACGTAGTTGATAACGTCTTGAGAGACGCCATCCCAAACAAAGTTCCGGAGCAGCAGCTCCTTCGTCTTCTCAATGCCAGGGTGTCCAGCATGGGGGTAGGCGTGGGACAGTCGTATTATGTCTGTGCGCAAAGATACTTCCTCCGGCACCACAATTCGACCTTCAACATCGCGAACCAACCCATCGGCTTGGTCCCAAAACAGTGAGGCATCCTCGATTCTTTGTGAGATCTTGTTCGGTATTGGAAGCTTGAAGCGTAATCTTGCGAAAAAGTCCGGTTCTGAAAGCTTGACGATCGAATTGATCCAATGTTCATCTGCGATTAAAATCTCATCTTCCACCTCGCTTTTACCCTCGTCAAAATAATCCGGGCGCCTGGATAACCCATCGGCCTTGTTCTTTCTCCCTGGGACGTACTCGATTTTATACTCGTATCTCGATAAGATTTCCGACCAACGAGCACGTCGTCCAAACAATACACGAGTTGTACTGAAATACTTGAGGGCGAGACTGTCAGTACGAATCAGAAGGTCATGTCGTGAGCCTTCCAAAAGATGTCGCCATGCTTTAAGACAGTCTATTATTGCCAGAAGTTCAGTGTCGTGAGTTGGATATTTCTTTTCAGCAGGGGTTAAAGATCTTGAATGAAAGCCTACGGGTTTCCATTCGTTTCCATGTAGCTGAGACAGTATTCCTCCTAAGGCAAAACCAGAGGCATCAGTCTCTAGGCAGTATGATAGGTCTTGATCCGGTACTTCGAGGACAGGGGCATTCGTGAGGGAGTGTTTCAACTGATCAAAGGCGTGTTGTCGTTTAGGGGTCCATTCCCATATAGTATCTTTGCGGAGTAACTGGTTGAGTGGTTGGGCGATCTTTGAGAAGTCCTTGATATATTTTCTCCAGAAATTCGCGCTTCCGAGAAAGGATTGGAGTTGTTTAACGGTTCGAGGTATGGGCCATTCGGCAATGGCTTTGACCTTCTTGGGATTGGTTCCGATATGACCTTTCATTAAGGTCATCCCTAGATAGATCACCTCTTCTTTCTCGAATTGGCATTTAACGGGTTTGCAGGAGAGTTTGTTCTTCTTCATGATATCAAGGGTCTTGAACGTCCAGTAACGCAATTCTTCTAGATCATCTCCGCAGATGAGAACGTCATCGATATAGATAAAAACACAACCTGATTTTAACACTTCAGCAAATCGCGTGTCGATCATCCGTTGGAACGTAGCTGGAGAATTCCGTAGACCAAAGAACATCACTCTTGGAACGTAGAGTCCCTTGACTGTGTTGAAGGCAGCTTTCCATTCGTCGCCTTCTTTGATCCGAATGTTGTTAAATCCCCATCGAATATCCACGACTGTGAATAACGCAGCAGATCGTAATTTGGGTTGCTGAACGATTTGATGGAGAAGTGGTAAAGGATATCGGTCAGGAACGGTAAAGTGGTTCAGATAATGGTAGTCTTCGATTGGTCTGTATCCAGCGTCTTGTCCTTTCGCATTGATTTCTTCAGCTTTCTTGCTTAGGAAGAAGGGAGCGGCCTGAGGTGAGGTCCCTTTGAATATTCGTCCAGTGGCCACGTTTTCTTCCAAAAACTTCTCTAGGAAGTCTATCTCTCGAGGGGACATCGGATAAGTCTTGTCATTCTGTGGCGTGAAGTTATCTTTAAGATCAATGACATGATCAAATTCAGAATGAGGTGGAAGGCAATCGAAGGACTCCTTGGCAAAGACACTAGCATAGTCTTTCCAATAGACCTCCAGTACAAACTTTCGCATATCTTCCTCCACCGTGCTGGCTCTAGACTCGTCCGATTTTGAAACACTTGCCAGCAAGACCGATTCTACCACAGAGGGCTCTGCTTCGCCGCTACAATACCGACGGGAAATCTCTTTGCCTCCGAGAGCCAGTGTTGAACTCTCCCAGTCGATACTAGGGTTTTGAGCTCTGAGCCATGGGTAGCCGAGGATAATATCAAACTTGGATCCGAGGTCGGTCACTTCCAAACGGATCCTTTCAGTGTGTCCACCTGGAGCTTCTATCCAGACATCTGTGTCAAAAACGATTGGGCCTCCTCGGTTCTCTGACCCATCGGCATTCCGTACGGGGATTGGGGTTTCCAAATCCCGAAGAGTAAATTCGTGACGAGTTGCGAAATTCTCGTCTATAAAGTTCCCAGAAGCTCCGCTATCAATAAGACACATGGCGGGGACACGTCGGCCACTGTCTGAAGTCTTGATCCAAACGTCCATCGTAAGTCCTGAATCGCCCTTTTCGATAGTACCAAGAGTTCGAAAGTAATTGCAAGAAGTAATGGTACATCGAGTGGTATGGTCCGCGACGTTGAGCGTATCGTCCGAACCTTTCAAAAACCCTGGGCCTTCAAGTCCGCTGCCAACTTCTTCTTCCGATCATCCGACCAATTACGTATACCAGATTTCGCCATGTCCGACGGAGTCTCGCTCGTTGCCAGTGTAGCGGGCGAGCTGACGTTCTCCACGTGGGACTCAGTGGTAACGACACGTATGTCTCTGCCTCGTCCTCGTCCTCGTCCTCTGTAACCTCCTCTACCTCGAAAGTATCCTCCTCGACGTGAGGAAGAGGTATCGGGTAAATTCTTCGCATCACCGGCGTTTCGATTTGGGCAGGCGTTCGCGAAGTGGCCAGGTTGGCCGCAGGAGTAACAATTCCCATATGGGATCGTATTGGTAGAAGAGGAAAGGTCTTCTCTCTTGATGGTGGGGGCTGCTGTTGTTTGACGGGTCGTCGTTGCAGCCACATACGATCCTCGTGTAGGAAAGGGGTTAGAGTATTGGGGTCGAGACGTGGAGGACTGTTTCTGTGAGGCGAGAATGTCCTTTTGATGTTGATAGCGTGTCGTGGCATCCTTCCATTCTTGAAGGGTGGTAGGGACGGTGGGGAGTCGGTAGATATATTCAATGAACTCGGAATCGAGTCCAGCTTGGTAGAGATCGATGAGAGCGGTGTCGTTGAAACCGGTATCGACCTGTAAAGCACCAAAGCGCAGGTTATAGTCTTCGATTTTCTTCTTTCCTTGGCGGAGATTCTTGATGTCGTTACGAGCACGGGATTGTCTGTCGATTCCTTCAAATGTTGATCGGAATCGAGTTACGAAGGCGGCCCAAGTAGCGGTCGGGCCAGTCCAGTTGACAGTCCTCATGTCGTTGGTCTCCTTTTCAGACCAAGTTTGAGCCATCATGCCCTTCATGAAGGAAAGGGCGAAGGGGATCTTGTGTTCATCGCGGTATGGCTTCCCCATGAAATATAATTCGCAGCTGTTAATAAATTTGTCGACATCTTGTTGTCGACCAGTGAACTCATCTGGCTTGGCCATCTTTATCTCGATGGTGGGAGCGGCAGGAGGTTGAGGCTGAGGTCCCGGTGGGGGTTGAACTTGACCTTGAGCAGCGAGTTGTTGTTGGAGATTTTGAATCTCTGCTGCTTGGTTCGCATTCGAGGTTTGAAGATTAACCATTTCCCTCCGTAGATCGTTCATGACTGCGAGGATTTCATTGAGATTGGGAACAGGGGGGTTAGCGCGAGAACCCATTGGATCTGGTGATGGTGAAGGTGAAGGTGTTGTTAAAGGTGAAGACGGTCGAGTCGGTTGTTGATACGGGAAGGGTTGATACCTAACAGTAGGGGGAGTGATGGGACATTGTGAATGGGCGGCAGCGAGTAAGCGAGTTGTTTCGCTTCGAGTCCTTCCTAGAGCGTGTGCGATACTCGGCAAAGGAGAAGCTTGACTAGCTTCTTCATTTGGATCTGGGAAGATTCGGGTTTGTGAGTAAAGCGATTGAGAAAGGGGATTGTTCTGCTCAGAGGAGTCGTAAAAGTCTTCGTCGCCGTCGTCCAGTGTTAAAGCAAGGGTGGATCAAGTAAGGGGGAGAGAGCAAGAAGGAAGTCTGATTCTTGTTATAAACTGGTTGTCGATGAGATAGTTTTACTTCGGAGAGCTCTGTCCCAAGACGATGATGATGTCTCAAGTCCTAGTTATCGGATTGCTAACGAGGAATCAGACTTAAGGTCTGTGTACGACTAACTAGGAGTTTATATACTAACTATGCTACTGCGGATGAGTCAGTATAAACACGAGGAATACATGAGGAGTACATGCGACGAGTAAAGATAAACATGATAAGAGACTCGGAGCATGTGAAGAGATGAAACATAATGGTCGGAAATGAAGTATGTCCTATCTCGGATAAATGAAAAGATACGGAATCGTGGGGAATCCCAAGTAGAGATAAGACCTGTCCGACTAAGTAATGATGACTAACATAGAGAGGAAGTGAAAAATTTATGTCCATGACATTGTGTACCAATTGTGACATTTGAATTAGAGAATTGACAAAGGCTTTTTCCTTGTCACTCTATAAAGATTTTCAGCCGCATGCATGTGAATAATTGGCAGATAAGATAAACCAAGTCTCCCTCCTTGTAACAGCCGTTTATTCTTTTCACTCTCTTGACAAGACTGTTGTTGATGCATTCCAGCTCTTGAACTCATTCCTTCATGCAAAACCTAGACAATATCCAAAAGTTTAAAGAAAGGTTCCCCAGAAGTAGTGAAGAATCTAGGTGAACCTCATAACATGTGTTCGCCTGTTGTAACCTCCAAACAAATGCATCATTCAAGATGCGAAATAACTTACATTTCTTCACTTTTTGTCAAGGATTTTCTTGTTTCTGTAAGGTCCCTTTCAATTAACTTGATTTTCTCAACAACTCCTTCATTTTTCGATTGTATGATAAGTTTGTGAGCCAAATTTGCACCAAGTTCTGCTTGTAGACTACAAATGGTTGAATTATTCTCTTCCATTAACACTTGCACTTTTTTGAGACTGCAAACAAATGCCATGTCATCATGAAAGTAAATTGACCCCTAAATGTCACAGAACAAGACATTACTGGCACATCTGTAAGTCGTCGCATTTGCTTCTTAGTTTTTTGAGAAAGTAGTGTCTCCACTTCTTTGTTGCGAAGGCTATTGCTTAGGGTTTCAAGTCGTGTGCAGGTACTACAAAGAATCAAGAGAATCTCAAGTGATGCTGTTAATATAGATGCACTCCTTGTAGAGAGAGTCTGGATATGAAATGTGAGAATCCTTATCATCAAGTTTGGCTTTGAGGATAAAATTGCTGCATAATATGTCAATATTGCCAGTTCAAGTTCAAGCGGAATGTTTGTATCTTTGCTTCATGTCTTACAATTCATCAAGGCATGCATCTTTCACCTGCAGATCATTAGTTAGTTCTGCAATCCTATAATCTGTTTAGCTCATATTCTTTCTTACACACAACAAGCAGACCTTTTATATGCAGCTTGTGAATTATTGTTGGCTTCAGCCACACTTCAAAGGGCTTCCATTGATTCTTCCTCCTTTTTCTTCATCAGTTTCATCAATTCCTTGATCTCAAGACCTGCACTCAGGTATGAGGACCGAATTGAAAGCCTCATTTGTTTGACACTCATTGGAGGACAAAATATCCACTGCTGAGCACTCCAGTTCTTTCCCCTGAGTGATCTGATTCATCTTCAATTCAGACACTCTGTGCTTGGCCTCTGCGAGTTCACCGGCCATCATATGGAGCTTTTCGTGGAGAATGTCGATCACTTGTCACGCTAAAGAAAGTCGTATCAAGAGGTGATTGATTAGGTAATAAAAATTTGTTCACCCAGCCAGTTTCATGCAACAAACTACGCAGAGAGTAGGTTATAATCGCAGCAAACTTGGGACCATTATTACTACGTGTTCAGGTCCAGAGCTTGCGAGCCTTCACATTTTCACTGTGGAGATTTGCAATATTAGCCTCAAGATTTGCAACAGCTTGTTTTTGGGGGGCTTGAGGGCCTGATTGGCTGCGGCAAGATCTAGGTTCTCCTGCTCAACCTTTTTGCTTGACTAAAAGATTGACATAGAGACCGTCATCGAATATCACGTTCCGGATAGGTGGGGGCGGTACTTCTCAGGAAAAAAGTCTAGATTCCGCGTCACTGCAACAACCTGAGCAGCAAACAAAAATGCGCCCCTGCTCGGGTAACTGACATAACGAACTGAAGGCAAAGGTTTTTCAGCAGACAGGGGAGGCCGGCTCGTTTATACCATTTCCGCCCTGGACATGGCTTAGGTTTATCACCACCGAGTGAATTCACCCAGCTCATGCTGCGATGGAAAAGAAAGACAAAGGGGTTACCGCAGGGAACAGACACTGGGTTGGTGGAAACTTCACTATAGAGGAAGCAAGAATGTGCGATTCAAATTAGGCACAAATCGATGCAATACCAAGGCGCGTCTGTCAACGAACGTGCACCTAGCGATTGGATATCAAGATGACATAGGGCCCATCTATCATATACTCATTTTTGCATCTCGTCGTGGAACATCTCGAGTACCTCACGTGGAACGGGGGGAACGTCAGAACCAGCCGAGTGCAGACTGGGCCTGTTGGGCCTGAGAGCGATAACCTTGAGAGTGAGTTGCACAAGGCTTGAGAGACCAAAGGCCAATAAATCTAGAAGCTCCGGACGACAGGGAGGAAAAGCATTTTCAGTCCTGTATCTGCAGATCGACGGGACAATCTTCTCTACATCTTCATGGGTGAACACGGACTCGGTGGAGACTGTCGAGGGTCAATGTGGTCAATGTATCAGAGAAGTGAGAGATGGTGTTCAAAACTGCGTCTTTTGGGTGGGACCAACGACAATATTGAGTCTGCGCATGTTGGGAGACGGCCATTAAATGATGGTCAGGTGATATCGCTGGATTCCAGGAGCTGATAGCGACTGCCAAATACACTGCCGGGACCGACAAACTGGATGGTCGTTTCAGCATGTTGGTGAAGAAACATGCGACAGCCCCGAGCATCGATATCTGGAAGTAGGTGCCAGAGAAATGGCCAATGTACATGGCTAGACGCTGAAGTCCAGTGAAATACGTCAATGGATCAAGTGAATATGACAACTCCACTAGTGGGAGAAGGTCGGGATTCGGAAACCAGGAAAAGGCTATGGAGAGAAGGGTGGAAGCATGGCTATTCGGGAAGGGTATAAGTGGAGTGAGAACTGTCTGGTCCGGCAGCACAACTCGATAGAATTCAAATTGAAAAACCTCGAGGGCGAAGTTGATTGGAGGAGTGGATATTCCGTAATGAAGACATCAATCTAAGCGTTTGTAAATTGGATCCCACGGATGGCCATAAAGAAGGCATCATCGACTTGAGAGTTTGATGCCAGACCAGATCACATTCAGTGACATTGGGTAAAGGAAAGCCATGCTGTCAACAGCTCTTGCCGGGGAAAGACCCAACAGATGTTGTCGTCGGTAGGTCAACCTTGACGGATACGGGACGCAATGTGAAGTTGCATGATATATGTCGAAGACCGAACCTCATTGGTTCCAGGTTTCGCAGTGTCTTGGCTATGAGCAGCTATAATGAAATAGGGCCATCTCTCGTGAAAAAACGGTCTGAAGACGGTAAACAAAATTTTCAGCTCGGTTGGATGCAGAAACTGAACAGAGCTGGCGATCGTTTGTCACAATTATCCGTCACAACTTCAAGAAATCTTTCAAGTAAACCATCATGTCTCGTTTTGTGCGAGCGTCCAAGTATCGGTAAAGTTAACATCCAATTTCCCACAAAGTCAGCGCTTACTGGCAGTCCCTCGCAGCCATGTCTTTGGCCAGCCTTCGAAGAAGGAACATGGAATCGAGAATGTCAAGGTTACCAACAGCGCTTGGGATACCAATGTCATCTCCGCCTCTGGGGTAAAGTTTCCACCTGTGTGACTCGCCTGTGTTTCTCTCATCGTATGGTCTACCAGCGATATATCAGTATCAACTGGAACGCTTCCGGAGGTGGCGCTTTCGCCATCCTCCCTCTGCCTTCTCCCTTCAACCCGATACCGAACTTCCCGCACAGGCTCCCGGACGTAATCCCCTTAGCTCGAAGTCACACAGCACCCGTCCTTGATACCGACTGGTCTCCACACAACGATTCCATCGTCGCTTCCGGAGGCGAGGACGGTAAAATCATGATCTGGAAAGTAGAATCTTCTCAATTCGAAGGATGGGGTCAAGAGCACTGGATCCCTCAAGATTTCGATCCGGTGGAACGCATAGACGGCTCCCCTCGCAAGATCGGTCAAGTTCTTTTTCACCCAACCGCCGCTCACGTGCTTGCAACCGCCTCCGGAGAGCATACCGTCAAACTCTGGGATTTGGCTAAAACCGATCACGCCAGATCTGTTCTGAGTGGACACGGTGATGCTATCCAGAGTATAGCTTTTGATCCAACCGGAACACTGCTCGCGACCACCTGTAGGGACCGGAAGCTTCGTATCTTCGACCCTCGAGCTGGAGGAGAAGCTGTTAGAATCGCTGACGGTCATGGTGGCGTTAAAGGTGCCCGAGTCACCTGGTTGGGTGATCTTGGCAGGATCGCCACAACCGGGTTCAGTAAGATGAGTGATCGACAAGTCAGCCTATGGGAAACTGGTGGATTGGGTAATGTAAAAACAGTGGTTTTGGATCAATCCGCCGGTGTCGTCATGCCTTTCTGGACCGACAACAATATCTTGTTCCTTGGTATGTCCCTTCGCTGTTCGTGCGACGGCTCACTGACTTCATCGTTGACTTTAGCTGGCAAGGGGTACGTCGAACTTCTCCGTATTTCCCAATCACTAATTGTTCGGCTGTTCTCCGCATTCATAGTGACGGTAACATCCGATACTATGAATATGAATCTGATTCCCTGTTCGCACTTTCGGAGCACAAGTCGTCTGACCCTCAACGTGGAATCTGTTTCCTTCCCCGCCGTGCGCTAAGCGTTTCGGACTGCGAAATTGCCCGTGCATATAAAGTTTGCGGATCTTTCATCGAGCCAATTGCATTCATCGTCCCGCGAAAAGCATGTACCAAACTCACCATGTCTCTTCTCTGCTCGAGCTGACACTCTCAACTAAATAGGCAGACTCATTCCAATCCGACATATTCCCCGCTGCTCTATCATCTGAGCCCGCTCTTACCGCAGGCGAATTCTTCGCTGGTATAACTGCACCTCCAAACCTCATCAACCTCGAGACCGGAATAATCTACTCAAGCGCACAATCCTCCTTAACCCCTTCGGTACCGCAATCCTCTGCGGCGGTCCCACCGTCCCCTGCTCCTCAGATCCCCCCCACAAAGACTTACACGGCCCCTTCTCCGATGGTCGTCGAGGAACCTGACCCTTTCACTCCCGCAGCAAAAGCATCTGAGCCGACCTCTGCTACGTGGACCTCGTTCGAACCAAAAGTCGTATCTCGTTCACAGTCGAGTGGTGGAGACGTATGTGGCATTTTACATTCTCATCGTGCTCTCCAAGATAAAGCTAGTTGGTTTCTGCTACGAATTATTTGCAGACCTCGTCGGCCGCCTTGCGAGAAGAGAATGCCCGGCTCGCAAATGAACTTCGCGAGGCACGTGAGAAGATTAGGAACCTAGAGCTCCAAGTTGAGGCAATCAAAGCCAATACGCAGAAAGCGGTACAAGCGTTGTTGCAAGGGTAAAGTGGTCATCTCTCTCTCGTGTCCTTTCTTTGAGATTTTTCCTGCAGCGATCAGACATGACGACGTTGCAAAATAGATTTTGTATATTTATCTGCCATGTTCCGTCCTCTAGTTAAATAACGAGTCAAGTAAGTTGTGAGCACGCTTTGATAACCAGAGTGTGTAAATACTGTAGAAAAGCGTACCATCCGCACATGTATATGGTCGCTTGATTGAATTAGGAAAAGGTTCACTTATCCACGGTTGCGGTCGACTAACCACGGCAGTCAACCTTGTTGCCGTGAATGCAATAAGTAATATCTTGAAGACGATTAATAGGTTTGGTGGAAAGAAATAAAGAACGTGAAGTGGATATGTATATATAGACCGAACCTGCAACAAGGTCACTGACGTCATCGCATTACCCATCATGATCAAACTCCCATCTTCAATCCGCCCGGGCCTTATCAGGTATCCAGGAAGGACACCCCAATCCAAGTGCCTCACCGAACAGCTCCTCGAAAGAGATCGTGAGGCTCATCACTGTTTTTTCAACCTGAAAAAATTCCACAATCATCTCAGCCACCAGTTTGTTCTCTTCGATTTTCTCTCTTTATAGTGTAATTGATTCGCTTCTGCGACAGTATACTCGCTGCATATGATCTGGGTGCATCTGCACCACTCCTGCAGTCCATCTACGATTCAGAGAAGACGATGCAAATGCCTATCGATATGCAGACCAAAGAGAAGACCATCCATGAAGTTGAGGTGGAAAATATTACACAAGCCAATTGGACCGCCTGGCTTGGTGATAGCAGGTCCGTTGTGAACGTTGTCTATGTTCTACTGAACAGCTTATTTTGTTGTTAATAACCTCGCACAGATATTACGCATCTTATCTTGTCTTCTTTACCGCACAGGTAGCTACGCATGGCTCAGGGAAAACTATTGAAAAGTATGTTTTTGCCGACTCGGCCAATGCGAATGAGGCCTACATGCTGATCCGATTCGTTGGCGGACTGTTTGTGCTTTTGATCACCATTTCCCTATGTCTACTGAAAAGTTTCCCATTCCAGATATCACCCTCTCATCCAAACCGGGGTAAGTTTCCTCTCTGATGGTCGCCCTCATGCATTGAACCGCATAACAGTATGGCGTGGAGTTTGGCAGCGATGCAATGGTTGCTCAAGGTTCATACAATCTGTGCACTACTTTTCGTGTTGTTCATTGAGCACCTCTACCAGGCCTTGCTGTAACTGCCGTTTCGGATGCCAAAGGCTCCATCTTATTCGATTGCGCAGATGACGCCCATAACCAACAGCAAGGTCCTCTTGCCCTCTTCGACATTCTACGCCAGGTATACGACTCTCCCATACTCAAACCAGTGATGCCATACGATCCCAATGCCCTTATCTCCAAGCGTCGCATGGACGCTTGCAAAGACGGACGGCCTGCGGAGATCAGGCGTCTTGCTGCACTTTGGTGGGCGCCACCTTCCACATCCACCCCTGTCCCTATTACCCGTAGCGAAATAGACCACAAGGTCCAAGAACTTTTCTACTTCTCCACCCTCCTCTTGGTCGGCACCAGCAAGCCCGGCCGAGTGCCACGACTCGATTTCAACTTGATGCACATCCTGACTGCCACCCTCTTCGTCCCGCCCATCCTCGCTATTCTCGAATCCCCGAACAAGGAGCGTTTCCTGCAGGCAATGATGGTGGAAACTATTATGCAGGTAATAACTCGAGGGAGGCCCAGGGTGAACCCGGCTTTGGTCATGCAAGATTTTACGCCCTTACCACGCCCACCGGTAATGAAGGAGAGCCTAGGTGGCAAGGATGCCCTTGGGACTTTCAACCCCTGGCCTGCCATTATTGAAGAGGCTACGCACGCGCCTGAGGCTCATATTGTCAAAGCTATACGCTCCCTGTGCTACGCTGCGCAACTTTATGGTGAAACCCCTGCTGGATCAGTGCCTGGGGCATTTCGAGTGGGGGAAGAGAAAAATGGAGGGAAGCAAGTGAAGGAAGAGACGCATGTGGGCATGGGTGCGTTGGATGGCACGTTATTTGTGAGAGCTGCCGGTGTGATTATGGATGTGCTTGGGTGGGTTACCTATGGGAAAGAGGCTGGGAATTGGGACAGGAGTTGCCTTGGGTATGAGGAAGCGTGGGTTTGATGCAAGTTCTCATGGCACCCTAGGATAAAGGTAAGAGAACGAAATCACGCACTTTGTCAAAAGGACAAGAACAGATATAAAGTCCCTATGTACGTTCGCGGGCAAGAAAATAAAACCTTTCCCAATAACCTCAACCTTCCGATGATGTTCCTTGGGGAATCATGGCGCTTTGGTTCTGTATCATCCAAGTCCGTATCTCCGTCATCTGCTACAGCTAAACATCAGGCATCATCCTTGAGGCGCAAACTAGCCACTTTGGATGACTGATTCAAATTTGCACCCATTAACGTGCAACACTGAACGTCTGAGCGAACACCAAAAAAGCAAGGTACTCACACGATCGCTGGTCCTGTCGCTTATGCACTCTTTCGTCGTGTCAATTTTGATCGAGATATTTCCGGCGCGCTATAGACCCACAGAATTCATGTTCATAACTCACATAGAGGACTGTCTCCCATCCTTCCAAGCCGGAGGCATAGAAAACGCACCTTGGACGACGCATTTGTCATTTTCGTGCTTGGCAAGTCTCTGAGTGAGAGTGACACGTTCCCCCCACTACTCGTATGTACGCCATCTGCTGCACCGCGGATAGCCTGGCGTGCATTAAGAGTCGCGAGAAGGGAATTACAGTAGACTGGAAACGGTGTTCAAACGATAAGTCTTTGAATATTGGATACTGAGAAGGAACGCACGGCGTCCGATGCAGAAGTAAAAGCTGACGTAGAGGAACGTGTCCGGAGCCACGACAATCTGCATATGGCCCTTCTCAGAGACAGGCCAGGGAATTAGAAATGGATCGAAGACTTGCAGAGACAAGGGAGGCGACTGCACAGATACTACAGGACTAATGGTTAGTGGTGATAAGGTCTTATGCAATGCGGTCATGGATGGACCTTGTCAAGAGGCCTGTATTAACAGCGAATAAGATCTTGAGAATTTCCCTTGGGTAAGAGATACATATACATATGTAGGTGAAATCGGCGCACCAATTTGTTTATGATTGTATCCGATCTAAGTCAAATTCAAATTCAAGGGATAAGGTAAACATTGACGAGACATCACGTACCGCTGGAATCCAGTGCGGGAACGGTGGAGTAGGGTACAGAGGGAGGCGGCGATGAGGACATCGCCTGCCGCAGCAAGAGCATTTACGGTAATCGAAAGTGGCTAAGAAAGATGTCACAAGGTCAACATCAACTCGGGTCACTTATTGGAAATTCCTGGTTTACCTTGAGACTGGCGAGCTGGGCGTAAGTTTCCAGACGAAGGCTTTGCGGGAAAGAGGTTCCGGGTAAGCTGCATTGAATGAGAGGAATGGAAACTCACGATTGGGCTGTGTAGGCTGTGTATAGAGTCGTGATGAAAAGCGAAAGAGATAAAGAGAGGAGCTGAGAATATACCAACTACGCAGCCTAACAGCGGTCCGCGATCAGAGGGAAGATAGATAGATAACTACTATCGCGCGTACCAAATTCTGCAAATACCAACGCAAGCTGGGTGTTGCTGGATCGTAAAAAGGCATAGGCTATTAAAGTGACAGGTTGCACGTACAACAGCGGTGGTCAGCCAAATACTGCGGTTGCTGACTATAGGGTACAACATTCTAGCATGAGAAGACGGTATGAAGGGGGAAACAAGGATGCTTACGTCGCCAAACGCGTAATGCCAAAAAACTAAACGGAATCAAGATCAGATCTACAAGAAAGTCTGTACTAGATAAAAGGAATGCACACCATTGCACAAATAGCGCCGTAAGGCCCTGTATCATATACAGCCATCTGGAAATGACGAGTCGATAGAGCACATACATTGAACACCACCTCGACCTATCAAACGCCATTTGAATATGCTTTTACCTGATACTTGTACATCTATCACTTACCAAAATGCTCCTATCAAGCGATCAAAAGTATCAACCAGGGAAATTGTCCACTACGAACAAATGCAAATATTCTCACCACACCAAGTTGCCAAGAATAGCAGGGTTATCGTAGTTCGTAATCAGATATGAATACACTGCAACGCGTTCATTTCTCAGGCACGTAAGCCAACCGAATGCGCTCACCAGCATGCGAGATGAGCGCCTGGTGAATAAAGTCGCACGCCAAAACACAACCAACCTGTGAAGAATAAATTCAACTTCTGCAAATGGCTGGAAAGGCACGCACGATGGCTCGTATAGCCCACCGATCCTGCTGATGGGTAAAATAGTACCATCCTTGAACACAAGACACTGCGAGAAGCGTTCACATCATGTTTCGCTCGAAATACGAAACACACATACCTCCGTGTAAGCTAGACAGGTTGGTATTTGCATAAAAGTCAAGGGACTTCTTTTTTTGAGACGCGTTTCAGACTTACATCGCTGCTGCGACAACTCCGATAAATGCAGCTCCCATCCTACAAAAAAACAACTGTCAGGCGAAACAGATTCATTTAATGTAAAAAAAAAAAAAAAACGAACGTATTGTCGATGGATTCGCGAGGCGGGACAATGGTAACCATAATGAGACAGACGGTAGAAAACGGAGGGGAGGAGATGAACAAACGAAAGAGGAACAGTAAGAGGTTTGCATTATGTATGGATTTGGCACGTGAGAATAGGACAGAAGCTGATTAGGCTTTGGCCTGCAGCGCACGGCGCCTTGGAATGCAGGTCGATTGAGCAGCGGCCGGAGACAGAGAACTCGGATCCGCGTGGCGTGACAATCCTAGCAGCAGGATCGAAGCGAGAAGATTTCCTTTTTTGGATAGAGATTATCGTTCGTTACATGTTCCTTGCGAAGGCGGACAATACGCTGCTCGTTGCATGTTGCCGCCCGCAAGGTTTAATGGTTAAACCCTGGACTCAGAGTGAAGAAAACTAGTTGACCGCCCAGGACGAAAGGAAAGGAAAAGGAAAGGTTGTTCAAAAAGCATAAATTTTGACCAACTTGCGTGCCACCGTTAGCCTTCTGGAAAGGCAATCAGGATGGTTCGTGTCCATTAAGCTTTTTGCTGGAGTTATCACTACCAATCGAACCCCGGATAAACGACGGGAGCACAAGCACGCGTTTCTGATAGGAAATGACATTGTTCCAGAGGTTTGAACGGAATTGCGAGATCGGCTGGGAAGATTCCAAAGTGGAATTGTGTAGAACTAATCGTGTTTTCTTAAACGGTTAAAAAGAATCCGAGATGTAAAACTGACGACGGATCGACTGGCCGAAAAACGGTGAGAGTGTGGGAGGCACCTGCGCCAACACACCAGAAATTCTCTATTCTTGCCTTGAACCTAGATGATAAATACAAGTTGCATATCCATCACCAAAGACTCAGTCGAACGCTGGACCCAACCTACATACGCCTGTACAAGGAAAACCTAATAATTACTGTGTCGTGATAGCTCGATAACCCGATCCAATGTCCAGATGGTCTAAACACATGCACCACCGACGCGATAGCTTTACGACCTCCATCTGCGTTACTTTTTTACTCATCCTCATCCTCAAACCTCAGAATCTGCGCATCCTCATCTACCGGCAGGTCTCTATAGCCCCTCCTCGAACGGAACTCCACCCCGAGCGACTCAACCGTAGACGACAAACTCCCCCACGCGATCCCGGCCAGACCAACCAGGAACCACGGTACAGAGACCAGATAATCCCACAATCCCGGATCTCCGTGGTATGTTCGCATGGTCTCGCCACCTGGTAAGCGGATCGTCCTACAAAAAAAAGTAAGCACCAAATGTGATGGAAAACAAGCAAGCGACAATACATACCCTCTAGCCATCCCGCTCCGTCGATAATACCAATACCCTACCAGCGCAGTAAACGCGAAAGGAACTAAAAGAACCGTCCCCCAGAACAGCCAACTGTGTCCCTTGACGCCTGGACACAAGTGGGCATCGCCCCGATCCGGACGTGGCCCACCCACGCAGCTTGAGAACGGTATCTTCCGGTACGCCATCCGCTCATACCAATAATCTTCGTCATTCCTACACGAATCGTCATTGGGTAGCGGCGTCGTTCCCGGTACGAGTACGCATTCGTCGTTTTCATTCTTGACATAGTTGAATTCACTATGTTTGCAAATAAAAATTCAGCTTGCACACTGAAAAATCGCCCGTGAACATACCACTCAAAGTCGGTTTTAATGCAAGTACAATTTTTCGCCACTTTAGTCTCCGCTTTTTGAAGATCACCCACGAAGCAGTTGGCATCCTGAATTCGGCGATGATACAGTGTCTAGGATAAAGGTGATCCCAAACGGCACAAGACCTATCGGCCAGAAAGGCAAACCATACCTGTCTTCCAAACAAGCACCGTTCTTCCCGCTCCTCACTCGGACTCCAAAACTCGAAATCGTCTTCCTCTTCATCATTATCAGGGTTAAATTTACCTGTAAAGAAAACCATCTTTAGTTAAATCACAATCACGTTGATCGCCACACTCCATAGTCACATTGTATAGATGTCAAAGCAGAGAAATCGAGATGAACAGCCACCGAGTTAGATGAACGGGGGTAGAAGCCCAACAGTATGAACCTGCGACTTTTGTCAGAGGGTACCGTCACGATAGCCCTCACCCTAAGTTTCTCGTCAGTGAACTTATAATCTCGCCATGTCAGCCCCTGGTTGGTGCTGAACAACACATGATCCGTCGGCTCCTCGTCGTTTGCCATCACAAGAATCGACCCCGAATCGCCAAATTCCCACAAGTGTGCGTCTTTATGAACCTCGGTCCAAGTGAAGCCCGCGTCACGACTGAGGAAGGTATCGCCGTCGGTGTATGGAAGGAGATATTGGCCGACATTCCCCACCGCCATTACGAGGCCAATGGCAGATGGACTGCTGTAGGTTGCTCGAGGGTCGGGACGTTCGGTATATCCGTGTACATGCAGTGCGCAGCTCTAATAGGTGAAGATAATGATTACAAATAACAACTAAAAGGGGACTTAAACCGTACCACTCGATCGCACTCATAGGGTTGGCCAAACGAATCCTGGGGAGGCGGTGTGAGTGGCTTCCACGTACCGCCTGTGAAAAGTATGAATCCTTGCTGAGACATCATTCGGAGAAACTCGAGAACCTACCGTCATTATGGGTGACACGGGTCTGGAGTTTTTTGTCGCCAGTGATAATCGCCTCTTCGGTGTTCGACACGATGTTGATGAGAGCGATTCCATCAAGTCCGATCATCTTCTCAAAGTCAACAAGACCCCTTCGATCACGGTTGACGTTTGCGATGGAGAGCCCAAAATATGTTCCGTTTGAATTCGACTTGAGGATGTTTCCCCAAAACGGACGTGGGGGCTCAGACATGGTCATGAGCAAGAAGATTGCATCCGTGGTGGACTCTAGAATTGTGTATGCCTGAAACAGGGCCAGAGGTGAGAAACGAGTATCCTAATACAAAAAGTGAAACATACATGTGTATGGGGATGCATATTCGGTGGAAATCTTCCCGTGGCAAATGTTGTACCGTCCAAAGACACCTGTAACTCTAGCGTGTCCCTCTGGACCACGTACTGCAGACAATACCTATGTCAAATATGTGTCAGGATGATAACCAGACGGGTACAGACCTCAGCGACGATAAGATACTCGGAAAATTTAGTGAATCCAGCAACTCGATCAAACACCTTTCTCTTCTTTTCAAAATAATTATGCCCACCGATAAGCTGTAATTCGTTGTTCCCGTTGTCGAATTTCCTCTGCGACCCACTCTTGCGTAGATAGGACTCGCATAATATCTGTGTTGGGTCGACTTCGAGTTCAGCGTCCTTCGCCCATGCACACTTTTGCACATAGTCTTCGATAAGTTTCCAGGTTTGGCCATTGTCCCTGCTGAAATCCGCTTGGGCTCGGCAACTCTCACCTGCCCCTTCACAATCCTTATTACCCGTCCAAATGAGAAGGTCTGTCTGCGGATGGAACTGAAGAACCTGCTCCCCAAAAGTATTCGGGACAGTAGGTGCTTCCCATTTACCCCACTGACCCCCAAAATCGGTCGTGTACCAAACCGTCTTGGTATCGGTGATCAGGTATGCGTGACTGTGTGTATACCCGTGAAAATAAAATGCTAGAAACTGCTGGCCTGGCCCCACTTGGTTCCAGGTGTACCCTTCGTTACTGGATTGCCACATGGAATGGTCAGCAAGACGGACAAGCATAGTCTACCAAGTTATATCAGCGTAAAAAGTTTACGTCGAGATGGTAGCCGCCCACGGTTGAATCCTGAAAGTATCCATGCTGGACAATTTGGGACGGGAATTGAAACTGCAGATCGAGTAAGTATGCACTACTGGAGGTCACCACGGTGCTCTCACCGTTTGGTGGATAACCTTTCCTTCGGCCGGTTGTGCTGTAATAACGTCAGATAAGGATATTGCAATCATCGCTGACGGACCTTGCGAGCACTTTTTGTCTACCTTGGCATCCCTTTCCAGTCCACCAACGCAAGTGTTTCCCGGAATCTTCCGCCAGCCTGATGAGCCCTTGTACATCTGATCTGGATCGCCTGTACAAACGCCAGCCGGGATGGGTTCTGGACCCACCGGCACACATTCATCACCGTTGCGGACGAAATTGTAGTCACTATTGAGGACAGGATCAGGACCGACAGCCAGAAGTTGCAAAAAGCGCTACCATTCAAAATCATCTTCCTCACACGGGCAATTCTCTTCGTGTTCAATGGGATCTTCAAACTTCTCGCCAACATAGCAGTCGGAATCGGGTTTGCGTCTCTTGTACCATTGCTGATGGAGATGAGTGCCTAAACCGAGCATCAAAGGCTTTCTGACAACCATACCTTGTGACCCATGAGGCAATCTCTCCCCTTGCCGGTTCTCGCATACCATTTTTCAAAGTCATTTTCGCCACACTTGCGTGTCCTAGTCGGGGAAAAGTCGAGGAATATGACAGCATATCGTCCGCGATCCGTTGCATCCTTGCGAGACAGTGCCCCAATGAGAAGGAATTTTTGGGAAGTCGAGTCAGGTGTGGTTGTAAGGGCACTTGCTCGAATATTGACTCCAAAGTCATACGATTTCCTGTACAACACAAGGAATGTATTCCAACCTCAGCGTGAACCACATACAAGCTTGTACTGACCAATCTTTACCCAAGTTGGTAGAATATCGCAAATCACCAACAGGTTCCTCGTCGTTAACAACAACGAGGATACTTCCCTTGTCCCCAAACTCATACTTGTGGGCTTCTGGTGAGATCATCGTCCAATCGACTCCAGCATTGATGCTCAGAAATGTGCCACTCAGGTCGTACCGCTGCAAAGATGGGCCAATGGAACCAACACCCATAACAAAACCAGGTGCAGGAGAAGAAAAGACGCGGCCAAAGTTGTGTGGCGTAGTGACAGAATGGAAGTGCAAAGAACACTTATCAAGGTCATCGGTATCGCAATGAACGGGATTACCTCCGATGTCGGTCTTGGGAGCCCGAACAGGGGCCCAGGAGCTGCCTACGGGCAAAGATAAATCACTGGCTGCGAGTGAGGGCAAAACGGCGTACCATCATTATAAGTGATCATAGTCTTCAATTGTTTGTCAGCATGTCTCCCTTCCACATCCCCGGCGTTTGCGACCACATTGGCGAGACCAACACCTTCCACACCATATAAATTCTCATAGTCCACAAATCCCATGATATTCCGATTTGTATCCTTCAGGCTCTGGACGAAAAATGTGCCATTCGAATTGCTTACAAAAAGCGTGCCAATGGTGCTCTGATCATGCAACAGAACATCAACCGCCAAGGAATGTGTCGTCGATTCCACAATCGTATAGGCATTCTCCCGCAAGTGTGCCGACGACGCTTGTGGGAACTGCGCCTTGGCCCAAACCTTGGCATCCACAGAGACGTAGAGCATTTCCCCGGCGTTATTTGAGGATAAATCTCTGAGCGCCACAACCGCGAATTTGGACACTATGGCGAACGCAATCACCCCTTTGGCATTTTTGCCTAAACCAAAGTCCTCGATTTTAATGTCATCAGTGAAAAAATCGGTGCTGGTAAATAGATGGCTGGAAGAGAGTGTGGGAGTCCCGATTATCGAGCTAGTATCGAACGCAACGCAGAAGATAAGGTCAGAGTGCGCGTCGTGCTTGAAGTCCACACTACTGTGAGCAAACTGACAACTGGTTGTCTCGATGCGGAGTAATTGAGGTTTGTCGCTGAAGGCTTCTTTTGTGTAATAAGTCTTGAAAATATATAAGCCAAAGTTGGTTACGGGGCAAAGCAACCTACCTCATCATGACATGTGGGAGTCCACCCTCTGGTATCGCAGGTGGTTCCTTGATAAAGTATATAGCCGTATTTGGCTTTATCGGAATGAAAAGAGAGCGGTCTTCGCACAAGTGCTGGGGGAATAGGGACATCAAAAGGTCTCCACGATTTACCGCGGTCTTCGGTTCGATAATGGGTGGTGCCTCCGGTTAAAACGAAAGCCTGTTGTGTAAGGTAGGCCATAAGCAATGCTAATAGAACATGCTGATTCGAACTGACATAGCGATTATCAAATGGATGCTGGATTACCAAGTTGGCCTCTGCTTCTGGGATGTCGGTTGCACGACTCCAAGAGTTGCCTTCATCAGATGAAACATATATGTTTCCCTCAACAATGTCATGGTAAATGGCAGACTAAACCAAGGTAGTGAGAAACTGGCCAATGCAATAAGGAGAGAGCACTAACTTCGCTATTATCGAAGAAGAATAGCTTGGCTGGGAGGTTGCGAAAGTAGGTGATTGTGTGAGAAGGATTCTGCGCAATGACTAGGATGACGAAAAGGAGGAGAAAAGGTAGTAGGAAAATCGCTGTTCTGTGCTGTGGAAACATGATGGAGGTACACGTAGCACCTTGCTCGTCGCGCACCGCAGTGACAAAGTTCAATGAGTCACGTGAAGGATACAGCAATTTGAAAGATATCCGACCTACATCCGACATGCATTTAAATTTGCTGCTTGCAATTCAGGAATAAATTGCCCAGGTGCGCTTACGAGAGCCGCATTCATGAGAAAGATTAACATAGTAATTATTCAGAGGTTCGAGATTGCAGGTGATGAGATAAGTGGTCAGCTACTCACTCTATATCAATTATCTCAAACTCCTAGTAGCCCAGCCTACCCTTCGTGGTTGCCGAATTGAAATTGAATGCGAACTCTTGTGATCGGTTATAGGGTGTCCACTATTTAGACGCCGGAAAATCACATATTTGTACGTACAGTACAGTAACAATCATCCGTTGCTTAATTTGAGACAAAATCTCAAATTCAACATGTGTTACCGGTTAAATAGCACTCGAAATCTCCAATTTAGCATGTGAGCACTCAAAATCTCAGGTAAACAGAAGAGTCCAACATATCTTTGCGACACAACCTGAAGAGGCAGTCCCTTGGGGACCCACAGCCTGTGTTATTGGTCCACAGGGAAACGAATAGCACGCGGAGGCGGGAGTGCGTCGAGACCACTAACTTCACCTCCGCCAGCAGTATCACGAAGAACGGTTTGAATGTGCGCTTTGGTGTCTGCCTGGTAATCAAACGACGAGGAGGGATCAGATCCAACAACTTGGAATCCATTTCCCAAATCATGCCTTGTTATTCTTGATTACCTCCGAGCTGTTCGCGACAGGTCCCGGTGAAGATAATGCATTTGTGACAGCTGTGCCCCGGGAAACAGGAGGATTAACGGAATCGGGTCCTTGGTGACTTCCTTTGTCCAAAGTCTCATCCGCGGCAGATGCCAGTTGCGAAACAACGAGAGACGTGTCCTGAGAAGTTGCAGGAAGCCGGCTTCCAACGAGCCATTCGGGTACTTCAAATGGCGACCGGATAGATAACGTGGTCGTGAGTGCACGCGAGTGGATGTTACGTCCGAACGAGAAAAATGGAATGGATAACCCATCTATCATATGAGTGCATAAGCGTATCAGCGGCCGCGAAGTGTTCTGGGAATAATAACTACTCACGAATGATAATCGACCCTAATACAACGAACGCCACAATTGGTTGCAGAGTGAGTGCCAGGAGCTCTTGCTGGTTCTCAGGAGGAATGTGGGGTTCTGGGAGGCGCTTTATGGCGAGTGTAGAGATGAATACTGCTCCAACGCCCATCTTACAAGGCATGAATAGAGGGGAATCGCGAAACAGAAACGTCCTCACCGGTCCTATAAACAGAGTCAATGAAAGGATTTTGAACCCGAAGCACAGAACACACCAAAATGCCCACTAAACAATGCTTCTTTCCAATTCCTCACTTCTGGTATCCATCGATAAAGAAAAAGCAACGACGGGATCCTTCTCAATACCAAAATGGATGCAAACAGGTACGTCAAACGCCACGGAACGATGCCTAGTTCGGGCGAGTTGAAGGAAGTGAAGGGCAGCCATGCCCCGATGTAGATGAAGCATGCACAATTCAGGACAAGATCGATCACGGAGGAGAACGTGTCATCCTCGGTTTGGACATTGAAATGCCCATCCCATGAAATCGCACTGCCTGGATGCGAAAACATTATGGGAATGTATACGAGTACGCGAAAAGACAAACCAGCAGCAAATGCGGCAAGAAGGTCATCTGCACCGATGGTGCTAGCGATACCCACAATGAAGAAGACAAGTGCCAGATATTGGGCAACAAACGATTCGCGGTCGATAAAACCATGGCGATGTGAGAATTTCATCGTATGAGAAAAAACGATGCCTGATGACAGGAAGAAAACTCTGAGAGGTCGAACGTTTACTTGAAAAACCAAGTGGATACCTAGAATAGCCCCGAGGATGGTGCCCAATATCACTTGATCTATGAACAGAAGTTCGGTTCTCTGAATGTGAAATGAGATGATAAACGGAAATAAATACACATCCAGCCAATCACGATCCACTTTTCGAACGCCACAAGCTTTGACGCCTCCACAGTAAGGTAAATCGATATTGTGAGAAACGGATACGCCAGCCCATCGTTCGCGGCCGATTCAGCAGCCAAGATACGGCGAAGGTTGAGCGGTACATTTTGTACTGCAAATCTTCCACCTGGATTGCGGAGGAAGTGAGCGGAGTGAAGCGAAATGAAGAAGGGGCTTACCAACGATAGCAACACAAATGATCGGATCTGTCGGGGTCAGACAGGCGGCGATCGCAAGAGACGAGATGAAAGTCAGGTGCGGGAATAGAGCATGTACGATACCTTTACGAGCGTGAAAATGTGGAAGACAAGCGATTAACAACCTTCCACTTTACAACATAGCGCACACACCTCCCACAATCAGCCACCCGAAAGCCATAGTTGGCACGACCATCACCAGGAGGCCACGCGCATGGTCGCGCATATAGGACTGTGGTAGTTCCACGCCAATGGCGAAAAGGCCGGTGGCAAGCACGACGCGCATGACTTCCAGAGTAATGCGATCAGCGGATGAACCCCACGATCGAGGATCGAAGATATTTCCGACATGGGGACCTATGAGAACGCCAAATAAAGTGCCGAGGACTACTTCGCTGATATACAGCTGACGGTAGTTAAGAAATAGCTAAACTAAATTTGAGATTAACCCACTCTTTCCTTGACCATCAGAGAGAACTGTGAGAACTAGAAAGGGGTGATCAATTGAGAATTGATATAATCAGAGTGAAGAAAGCCGGAGCTATGGCGCTTCGCGTTGCGGCAACAGCTCTCTGCTCTCCTACTCGGCAACAGTAAAAGACACGCACTGCAACGACAAACCCTCCGAGACAAATATACGCCAAGCCTGGGGCAGAAACCTACACAGGAACGGAGAGTGGGCGACCGATGCATCCTTGACAGGAAACAGGTCACTAACTTCTAACACTTCCCAACCCATGGAATGATCAGCAAGAATATTTAGACGAGTGAGGTTTAACTTTGACTCGAGGTCGAACTGGTAGGATGGTGAGGTGAATGTTGGAGTATTTTTGTGACTATGCGCCTCACGCATGCCGCATTTATACCACATTGGAATTGAGTCAAATTTACAGGAATGGATATCTAGAAGTACATACATTCATTGTCATCAAGACATGACATTCGTTACACACACAATGCAGTCTGACCGCTCCAATCGCCCCATCGGGCATTCTCTTCGACTTGGTCTTCCCCAGCAAACCCACAAATGGTGCCATCCAGAGCATCTCTCTTAGTTCCAGCACATCGGACAACTCCATCCATGCCATAAAAACTTTCCAAGCTCGACAACTCCCTCAAAACCTTCTCGTAATTTCCCAAAAAACGGTGCGAGCGGACATCTGAATTACCGGTCGTCAAGCCGTGCCCCAACGTAACGCACCACACCCCACCGACTAATACGCTGTGCGCATCTGGATCCGCGCCTTGGTTCGAACTAGCAGGAAGTAGCAGGAGAGAATAGACGGCGTCGCAGGCCATAGGTTCGGGCGAGGTGACGTCAGCTGGGAATACCCAGTTATTGTTCGACACGATAGGATGCCATGGTGTCACATTGAGGTCACCAATCCGGCAAAGCAGAGCCTCGCCAGAGGTGATAGTCGTGCGCACAACAACAGCGACTTCATTTATCCCAGTAAGTGTTCGGACTTGCATCCCTCTCTTCAACTCGTCTACCCTCACGTACCGCCCTCCAGGCAATCCCACCAGACAATCACCAGCGAAGCAGGGCCCGGAAACACTATAATACGCCGACATGGATTTCAACACTCGTGGGGGAGCACTCGTGCTCGATCCACCTATCGGGCGTGAACGAACGGATGGCTTAGGTGGAGGCAACGCCATGAACGCGGCATCAAGTTTATCGCGTTCCTCTGTGAACACTTTAGAATGGTGACCATACCCTTGTAGGCCAGGATCCTTGAAATTGCCACATTGTTGCCTTTGATGAGATCGGGCGAGGGAAGGGAGATAATGTCTCCCCCACCGGTCGTAATTGGCAGGCTGGAGCGCGAGTGTCCCCTCTCCCGACACATCCTTCTCAAGTGCAAGAGCGTCCGCGTGATTCGCGAGAATAGGAGACGTGGTGATACTCATTGAAAGTGCTTCGAGTGATTTCGCGGAGTCCGGGAGATTAGTCTTTTTGATCGACCAGATGATCTCCACAAACCGAAGACGAGCGATGTGGTATTTGATAGAAGCAAGGTCAGGCGTAGCATCACTAGAGAATGTCGTGTGGACCTTGAGATCCTCACTGGAGGTCGAAGGTCGATAGTTGAGGGTTGCGGCGATGTCTTTGGGAACATCGCTTAAGGTAAGTACGAGATCCATTGTCTGGCCGAACTGTAGATCGCCTGCCGCGATTTGTACCCCCCAAGTAGCTTTGGTGACAGGGAAGCCGCCATTGACCTCGACGGTCACCCCGTCGGGGATTTCAACATCCAGCCGCACGCGTGGGGCATAGGTTGCGTATGCGTTTGCGACGGCATTTACAAATACTGTACCGACGATTCCGGAATCAGGGATAAACGAGTAGCCTCCACCACCAACCTGTGCAATTTCAAGCAACAGGGGAGAGTCTAGTGAATAGCCAAAGCCGAAGGTGTTGATGTTAAACAGACAGCTATTGTCAAGACCGTCCAAATAAGCTTTCAAAACCGGTATGTGCCCCCTTGGGGGGCATACATTGGGCATTCCGTCGGTAAGTAGGAAAAGCGTCGAGAAACGACCCGAAGAAGAAATCGGCTCCTCAGAAGATGACTCTGCAGGTCCGGCTTTGGACTTGGATCTTAGAAAACCAGACTTCTTGGTGACTGCTTTCGTGCTCGACGCCGGCAAGATACCCCGAAGTAGATCCATGCCCACTTTAAGGCCGTCCCATAAATTCGTGCAATCTAAAGGCACAAGTCTATCGATTGCGTCAAGGACCTGAAGCCGCCCCTTTTCTGTCATTTCGGTGAGCTCGGCTTTCACCTGAAATTCATTAAGGACAAGAAAGTAACGAGATGGAATTAAGACCCACCTCAGCTGCGTTACTGAAGGTGACGAGGGCAATACGATCGTCTGTAAAGGAGACCGTCAAATATTGGCAATTAACAGCCAAAGATATGCTAACCTTTCTGCATAGTCGAAATGATAGTCCTGAGTGCATGCTTCACAACGTCTAGCACGCTAAGTCCAGTGCTTTCAGCAGGCGCACCAGTAGTGGGGTCAGCTGGGATGGGTGCCTCAGAGCCCATAGAACCAGACACATCAATAACGCAGCATATGTCCAACGGCGGGCGTTTCTGGGAATCTTTAGCTTGTTTGCCCTGCGGGGGGGCAATCGATACCAGAACTTGCTTTGTGTCAGGATCTGCGGAGAGTGTGATCGATGGTGAGTCTGGGGTAGTTGACGCCGCTGTCGCGGACGACGCCAAAGAATCAACCGAGTTAGTCCTTGCGATGGGCTGTTTGATTTGCATGGGTGTTGAAGGTTTATGTTCAATGCACTGCTTGTGTCAGTCATTTTCGGATGGCACATCTCGGCCGGTTCCGAAGCTGTTCGAGCACTCATCTTGACACCCCGAACGCTGTGAATTATACTGGGTCATACTCGAGCAGACTTACAGTTCGCTGTGGGAGAACGACTCGTTTCTGTAATCACCCAAACAGACGCATCATAACCTCCCATCGATCCGCTCTTACCTAGAGGTGATGGGTCCTTGTCTACAGAGTGCAATCTTTACTCATATATTACAACTACGCAGGAGCATAATCTTGTTGGAAACGCTTCAAGATAGACCGGGCGTTATGGCGGATTCCGATTTTGGCGCCGCAAACCCTCCCTCTTTTTTTGAATCACTTCCTGCCGAAATTATGTTTGCTATTTTCGAAATAGGGAGCGATCTTCCACCATCCGCGGCACACGAAATTCCCTTTCATCTGACGGTTTCTCAAGTGGCACGACGATGGCGCATGATTGCCCTCGATACTGCTTGTCTTTGGACCAGTGTCATTATCACACCCAAAATGCCGCGGGACTACTTATTGGGTTATTTGGAGAGATCGAGGTTGCACGCACTTGATGTACGGATCAACTTTAGAAACATCAAGGAATGGCAATTACCCGAAGTCCCTGGAATCTTCGCTTGCATAACCCCTCATTCTTTACGTTGGAATCGTCTTTCGCTCACGTCTTCATCTAGTGGAGCTATTGAAGTGGCTCTACTAATGCTCGGTCTCGTCTCGACTCCTCGGCTGCAAAGCCTTCACATTGCCCAGATCGGTGAACCAGAATCCTGTTTCTATACTTCATACAAAGCCTTGAAAAACGGCCCCCCTGCTTTAACATCACTGCGATTGGATGGGATCACGTTGGATATCCATCTCTTTCGAATCGCCGCAATAACCTCACTTCACGTGGAGGATTATCGAGTTTATCGAAGATCCTTGTCCTCTTCGGCTGTCTTCGACATCTTGCGCGAGATGCCTGTGCTAAGACATCTCGTTCTTTTGGGTCCGCTTTTTACCTTCTGGTCCCTTCCCCAAACAATGCCACACATCTTACCATCCCTTCGCTTCCTCCGAATCTCAGATCCCCAATTCTCGTTACCGTTCTTGGAGGCCATCTCCGCACCCTTACTTGAATCATTGGTGCTTGAATATGTGTCCATTACTTGCGTCTCCGAATTCACCTATCCCAACCCGGATGGTTATTTGAGTGTACGATCACTCACGCTCATCAACAGTTTCCTCGACACCATTTCCTACACGAAAATATGCCGTCTTTTCCGAAATACCACTCACCTGGCCTTGGTCGATTCCGAAACCGACCCTGCTTTAGTGATCCTACGACCGATGTTCTTCCCCCTGTTATCTAACCTACAAAAACTTTCCCTCTCATCGGCTTCCTTCAACTTGTTATGCTCGGTGGTAAAGGACAGAAGCATGAAAGGACAATGTCCTCCACCGAATCTGTGTTTGGGAGATGGTATTATCTCTGATTTGCGAGATGCGGGGCGATTGCAATGGTTGGAAGAGCATGTCAATGTCGAGGTCCTCCAGGAGGACTTGATGCTCTCTCTGCCATGGCCCCCTAATGTCAACGATTGATTTCCCTGGTCACTCGGTTAGCCTTCATTTATCATACCGATGTCGCCTTCCTCCCGCTAGTAACTCAGCCCAAAGCAAATACATACCACCATTTGCGCTGGATCTTAACCTGTATGCGCCAATCCATTTCTTACACGCGAAACAAGATAAGCGACAACGTTCTGTGTTGGTTTGCCCCCCCCCCCCCCACAGCTGACGTTGATGGCCATGTATCTACGATTCCTTGGCTGCTTCACTCCACGTAGCAAGCCAATCAGGTTATCAACCATTTCAGGCGTGAGTGTCAGCGAAATCTGAAATTTGCTAGTCCACCGCAAGAGGGGAACATCTAACAACCATCATCCCCGACAGCAACTATGATATCCTCAGACCTGTACATGGATCGACGAGGCTGCTTCAAGATTTCGCGACATAATCGGCGATCAGTCACAGGGCGGTATGGATAACAACGCCAAGTGGCATGGTCAGATTCCCTGGTCGACTCTCAATTAAGGAACTGCCGGGATCAATTCCACTCCATTTGAGAGGGAACCGAAACGGAACTTGAGAACAAGCTTGCGCCATTGTTCTAAGCGGTAATTGATATGGAAGTAGATTAACACAATAGCGTTCTGGGGGCTACTTAGGTGGTTAATGAGAAAGAATGGTGAGGTCCGGCACAAAAGTACGGACACTCTCTTAAGGAGGAGGGAAAACTCTGCCGATACCTCCACATGTCTCACAAGATATCTCATCAAATATAAAAAACGGCACCACTCCTGCCCCCCCGCATTTCCAGCACAGCAGGCCGCCTAAGCGTGAATCTCCGGGAGGGAGGACGAGTGCTCCAGGCGGTGGGCGGTTGTAGATAGGGTCGGCGATGAGAACACGTGGAGCGGGCCGTGGAGCAGCAGGCGGTGGAGGTGCTGATCGGGCGTGTGATTGGTAACGCTCGCTTGGGCCATGAGGTCGTGGCAGGTTGCGGTCAGGAGAGGGCGAGGGGCCCGATGTGGGTACGAGAGAGTGAGGGGGTTGGAAGCGGGGGAGCGGTCGCTGGAATGTGGTTGCCGAATCAGTTGTAGTCGAGGACGAATTTGAGGGCCAGCTGGCGTAGAGTAAGGCACCCGTGTAGGGCTTTGCATATTTGGACCAGCATTTGCGGCACGGGTTAGCAGGGTCATTAGCTTTATACCCCGTGTTGTTGCCTGGAGAGTGTCCACATCAGGGAGTAAGAGAAGCGTACATTGAAGGCGGGCTCACATTTATCACACACATGACCAGTAGGATAAACCAGTGTCTGGTCATTATACAATAGGGGACGTCCAGGAGTAGCTGTCTTTGTGGGCCGTCCGTCATCTGGGACACGCTCCGACGTATTGCTCCTGGGCGGCTGCGGCGGGGGCGGCGGACCCGGAGGCGGAGCATATCTAGAACCAGATGAAGTCGAAGGTGGTGGATCAGAAGTAGGAGGAGTCAAAGTGGTTGTAGCACCAGCCGAGTAAAAATCGCGTGTGAAATCAGATACCGCGCTTCTGTCGGGAGCCGCAGAGGATGGCAGAGATGTAGAGGAGGAGCTGGGGTGGCGGGGAGGAGGAGGAGGGAGTCTTGTTGAGCTACTTCGTACATGTGTAGATGCCTGTCCTGGATAGGCGAGCAAATTTGATGTCGTTGATAAAGGACCTGTAGAAGAGGGACGACGGATTGGGTCAGTGCCTAAGGCTGCACTCGATCCCGTCACGTTTTGTTGGTCTCGAGGCTGGCCGAAAGGTCGCCCACGCAAGCTGGATTGAGCCACACTGGTCGAAAGCGGGGGAGGGAGTTGCTGTAGTGGCGGTGGAGCCGGTTGGAAAGGTCTGCGAGGACCGAATTCAACACTGGACTCGCCCTGTTGCATATCGGCCGCAGGCGTATACGCGGGTGGTAACTCTTCGGTGAGGGTTGAAAGATTCGGATCAGATTCATGATTTGGTTTTGAATCTGGAGTTGAAGTATCAGAAATGGTTTTATTCGAGGGCAGGAAGGGGTTATTGCGTGGGTTTTTGGTTGGTGCAGACGTGGACATCGTGGGGGGAGTTGAGGTTAGAATGAGATGGCGGTGTTGCGTGCGCAGTCTTGTCTTGACCTCACGTGAATGACATTTTTTATTGTATCAATATTTCCTTACAATACCGTCGTCTGCCGCCGTCCAAATGTCACCCATTCCACTGACTCTAACAACTCGCACACCATCACAATCCACACCTGCGAGCTCGGCTAGTACTCTGGCACCTTCAGGTCGCACACCTGCCACATACGAAAGTCCATCCTCGGTGGCTACCACCAATCCTATTTCACCATCTGTTTGCGTCGCAGATGCCTTGGTTTCGTTAGAAAATACAAGTCCTTCGATGCCGGCCCCGTTGCGATAAAACGATGTCAGCGGCGTAGACAGAGATCGTGTGTCAAACACCGTTACGGTCCCATGGATACTACCCGTTGCGAGCATATTATCAGACGGCGAGTGCGTGATCGAAGAAAGGCTGGCGGGGCGATCCCCCGGGACGATCTTGGATTGGAACACGGAGCGTTTCGAGCCAAGGTCGAGCAATTCGAATGACCCGTCATTCAACCCACAGAAAACGGCTTTGTCTGCCGTATCGACTTCTCTTTCATCAGCAGCAGGTGCCGTTCCCAGAACATGATCTCCCTCCCCGCCCTCACGGACGCCAAGTTGCTCGCCTAGGGACATGCTCAACACCGGCGTCAACTTGCCATTGCCAGCGCCAATCACACGAAGTTGCTGCCCGCCGCCAACATCCCACAGTCTGACGGTCCCGTCGGTGGATCCGGAGAGGACGTTTCGCCCACGGGAGACGATGGCCGTGGAAGTAATACCGCGGCTGTGGCCACGGAGGATCCGCACGGGCGAGACGCGAGTCGTAGACGGTGAGGTATCCGCCAGTGATGGCAGGGGTAAGGGTTTCGCCGGGAGGATCGCGAGAGAAAAGTCAGCACCTGCGCTCAGCAGGACCTGCGAGGAGGGGAAAAATTGAAGGGAGGTGACGGAGCTGAGATGGGGTTTGGAGCACGTTTGGACGAGGGTGGAGCGATCTGGTGTATTAGAGGATACTGGGTAGATGTGGACTGTGCCGTCGTGGAACCCTGTCGAGAATTGGGTGCCATCGGGGGAGATGTCAAAGGCTGTAATTCGTTGAGGCTACAGTATAAACCGATTTCAGTTCTTGCGGAAGAAAAAAAAAAAAAAAGAACGGACGCACTCTTCGTGGATTGGATCGATCCGGATCGGCGTACTCCTGCACGGGGAGGAGGACGGTTGTGTTTGATATATTCAGAGTCGGACAAGCGATCGCGTATGTATCCTTTACATATTCTAAGTGTTATGAATGGCTGGTAGTCCGACGACTGGCTTACGCTGGCACCCTGACGATAGATCTTCACGTCGCCGTCCGCCTTTGGAATGAGGTTGACGATATCGCGGTGTGTCTCATCGAGTTGGACGTGAACGTTTGCGTGAACGGAAGGTTGAGAGTGCTTGTAACAAGACACCCAGAACGTGTCGAATGGGATGATACCCGAATTGACTTCTGAGAGGACGGTTTGAAAGGTAGGCTGAATGGTTATGATAGGTAGCAAACGTCGGGTGGTGGACATTATCAATGGGTCAGCAGTAACTGAAAACTGGCTTCGTGTAAGGATCTGTTCATCCAGCGCCGTAAAGATTTCAAGGTTACATGATATTGACGTATTCTACAAGACCCATTCCCTACGGGAATAAAATGACACCGTAAGAGGACATCGAACTTGAAAATTCCTTGAGCTAGCTCATCATCCTGTCATCCTTCCAAACTATTGCCAGCCACTTTCCCTTATCGTTCGTCTACTAAGAATCCTATCACAGGTCGGTTAATAGAACCCAGGGGCAGCATAGCAATGAGAAAATACTTGCAGACAACATTGCATCTATGTAAGGTGTCGCAAGGGCATCGGTTGACGCAAGAATATATTCCAACCGGTTATATGAAGCGGTGGTGCCGATGAGGTAAAGCTCTTGTACTGGGCGAGGTGGTCCATACAAGGACTCCAGAAGTTTCATTGACTCGTCGAAATCTGCACTATCCGCTCTGAGCCTCCGTAAATGGGCCGAAGCGCTCCGGTGACCAGTATGGCCCAACCAGAAGAATCCAGTCAACTCCTTTGTCGCACAGCGGGGAACCCCATTTTTATACGCTGCCTTGGCTTGATCTTCGGCCTGATGATAGAGCTTACGGAAAGCAATCACGACGCGACTGTCAGTTATTATCGTGTTGGGAGTCGGTAAAGGTGACATGATATCGATAGCGCGCTTTGGCTTCGACGCCACAGCGTAACTTGAAAGCGGGACTGGCACGGGCAGGTGTGAAGTTGCCTATCCCGATGTCTGGAACTTCGGAGCGTTGGTCTCCGTTGTCCCCCGGTTTCCACTTCAGACTCATTTGTAGGTAGATGGTGAAACGAGGAGGAGGGTTTTTGTGGAAGGTAATCACGTCGACAAAAATGGCATACAAAATGTCCTCCAGGGGAAGTCCAGCAATGAGCAAGCTTTTTCTTGTAGTTTGCTACAGCGTTTGACATTATTGTCACACCAAGGAGAGAGCTCTTTAGCCTAGGAATTTTACCGTCAGGACACGCTGTAGGAACTTCAGTCGTACGTACCAGCTACAGTTGGAGTTAGTCGCACGTTGCAAGCTGAGGGCGCCCATTTTATTACGCATGGGCCACTTGCAAACCGGAGTTTAAATTTCCTGTAAGGCGATTCAAGGTGACGAACAGTGAGTGTTACACAAGAGGATAGAAGCTATATGTCTTATGCACATGCAGAAGATGCCCGAACCATCCCGTCGAATACTGTTCTTGAAAGGTTTCAAGCTTGACGGTGTCAAGATCAAGCGTTACGGCTATCACCCAACAGAGGAAGACCCGACGAACACGAGATATTACAGACGGATCATCAGCCTCATTCCACGGACAGCTTACAAGTACGTCGGTGCTGGAGTTGAAGAAAATGGGGATATGTGTCTGGTGGTTGTAATGGAAGATGGGTGGGACAAGGAGAAGTTACAGATCAACGACATGCCGTTTTGCGATGGGATGCTCGCCCAGGCTGCAGAGAGGGTCTTGACTGCAGGAGTTTGGCCCAGTTGGGATTAACGAAGTGAGCTCGCAGTTTGAGTCGTGTAGGGTTAGTGGGTCGCGTTTAGAAAGCATCTCTACAGATTTGATGATTAAGCAGTCAAGCCGAAATGCCGCTGTCAAAAACAGTGCTGTTTTCAAACCTTAAATCTAAGAAGGGGGTACCCCTTGCTAGTTCAAAACACAAGCTGTAAACTGATTTTCAATCTCTGCAAGATCAGAAAGTGAGATCACAACCCATAAATGGGTTGTTATATAAGCACATATGTAGTGTTGCTGCTGCTCGGCTCAGCTCTGCTTTTGCTTGGCTCCTGTAGCTTTTCTCATAGGATAGCTTGGCTCAAGTCAGCTCATCCCAAAATGGGACCAGCTTTGCTTTCAAGTGGCTCAGCTTGTAGCTAGCTGCAGCTTGCCCCAAAATTAGGTGACTGTAAATAAATTTCATTTTCCACTCTTCTACAGAACTTGTTTGAACTGTAAGGTCAAAGTGTACATACAAATACACTGTGTCAGAGAAGAGGGAAGAAGGAATGGTCACTTTGCAGCTGTTTGAAATGGTGTAAGGTTTTTTGTGCTTGCGGGGGCCTGTATGTGTTGTTGACTCAGTAGGGGTAGGGGGGGGGCATACCAACCCTGAGCATTTAGCTACCTCAAACATTTGTCAGGTATTAGTATATGGGCATAGGGATTTTAGAACTCACTAAAGGCTGTCGTTTGAGCCCAGTCTATCTTCTGGCGGATCAACCGACTTGAAAGTAAGTTCCTGTTAGATGGCAGTCTAGGGTTGATCGCAAGGTTTTACTTCAGGCTCTGGGTGTAGGGTTTTAAAGGGCTAGCAGACTACTGATTGGGGTGTTAACGAAAGAAACAGACTTATCCTAAGTCTATCTACTGCTAGCTTTATATACTAGCTAAGTATGAGTCATACTAACTACATGTGAGTCGTAATGACTATGGATGAGTCATGTAGATAAGGAGAGTGATAGTAGACTAAATATAGATATGGCTTGGTTACCTTCTATTACTAAGTGGAGCTTGGGTGGCTAAGCGGCTATTGGTGTAAACTGTCTGATGTAAATAGGAATAGATGAGCAAAGGACAGGTGCCTCTTGAACTCAAACCACCATCTGGGTTGGGGTGGGTTGGGTTTTCCCACGGCGAAAACCTGGGCAAGAGGGGATGGAAAACCATCTCAAACAAGCCGACAGCACCTCGTCGCCCCGCCAGCCAGCCTCGTATAGCGAGCCGTCTCTATTCTTTTCCTTGTGTTGTTGTGGTCACCATCTCTTAGGCTACGCTTAACCCCCAACGTAACCCCCAAACTCTCGAAACTCACTGTGTCACCCAAAGCCCCAGGGTCTACCCCCTCATACGTTTATAAATAAAGTAGCAGGGCTAGTTGTAGATAACTAGCCACTGCGTCTTAGCACGTACGTTTGCTTGTTGCAGTATACAAATGCTGAATACAAAAAAAAAAAAAAAAAAGATGAGCAAAGGAAAAAGAAAAAATATATCTCTGACAGTTCCTCAAGTTCAGCCTCTCACCTGGTCCCAGTGGTAAAGTTTAATCCTCATCCTTTCTTGAAAGAAAACTTCAGCATCTGGAGGGATTCCATAATTTTGGGACTAATACAATTGCGACATGCTGTAGTTGTCTCCTTGCTGGAGGAAAAAACTTGCTCGCAAGGGACAGTAGACCCCTGGATAGGAATAATATCCATTGCAAGGGTAAATATTGTGGGGTAGCTGTTATAAACTGGTTGTTGTTGAGATAGTTTTACTTCCGAGTGCTCTGTCTGAGATGATGATGATGGTCTCAAGTCCTAGTTATTGGGGTGTCTAATGAGGAATCAGACTTAAGGTCTAAGTACGACTAACTAGGAGTTTATATACTAACTATGCTACTGTGGATGAGTCAGTGTTTACATGAGGAATACATGCGATGAGTGAAGATAAGCATGATAGGGAACTCAGAGCATGTGAAGGGATGAAACATAATCGTCAGAAATGAAAAGTATCCTATCTTGGATAAATGAAAAAGATAAGGTTATAGTAAATCCCATAATGAAACTGTGGGGAATCTCTGGGGAATCCCAAGCAAGATAAGGTAGATCCGACTAAACTACAAGGACAAACATAGAGAGAAATGGAAAATTTATGTCCATAACATACACCTCGCTTTTCGGGAAATTCGACCCAAATTTCAAACTTGGGTGATGTTAGTCGTTTCATTCTCTGAGGCCTGGGTCTGGATTTCCTTAGTGACAGGGGCCTCAATGGCCACTGAGAGGGAAGCAATGGGATTGACTTCCATGGTTGGCTGGATGGGGGAGGGGATAGCGGTGACACTGTTGTCATCTGGGGTCTCATCCAGGTATTCGAGGTTGAGGTTGATGGGGTATTCGACTGTTCCTCTGTATTCGATGAGAGTCTCCCTCATCGTGAGATTTTGTTGCATCAAGCCTTCGATAGCTTGACAATCTTCCAGCATGTGGGAAATATGGGCATGGGTAGTGGCATTCCCACAGTCAACCCAGTTTCGCTTCTTTTCTCATTCGAGCATCCAGATTTTGCGCTTGAGTGTGTTGTGACTGTCCTTCCAGAATATGGTATGTCTCTCTAACAACTTCAATTCAGCCTTCAGTGCTATCAGCTCTGCTCGCAACTCATGATTCCATTGTCCGATACTTTCATTGTTGACGTTTAGATGGGTGATGGTGACATTGGGGTCTTCGGGAGGTGGAGTTGGGCTGTTGCCAAGAAGTTCGGCAGTAGTCATGTGACATTGTTGACGCAATTGTCTAGAGATGGGGATGGTAGTAGTGGAGGGACTGGGGGTAGGGGAATGGGTGGCAGAAAGGGGAATTCGTCCCTGACAATGGGTAGTGATTTGTCAGTCAGGTGTAGAGGTACGAGAGGTGGGCATTTTTGAATGATAGTACTATGACGTTTGGTTGTAGTGGTTTTGTCGTCGAAGGTGGGGAAAGACTGGATGGAGTCATATCAATGACTCTAAGTTTATAAGCGCCTCTTGGATCTAAGAATAGAATTCAAAAATGGACAGCTGGAATGATGACAAATGAGTCAAGTCACCATTTGAATTGAGTCTTCATAAGTCTTCACAATTTCCTTGGCATGTCATAAGACATTCAATCGTTCTTCCCAAGTAGCTTCTTTGATCAGATAACCTTTCCATTTGACCAAATATTTTTGTCAGTGTCTAGCTCCAGAGTGTTGTAGAATAGATTCAACTTCGTATTCTTCTTTATTCTCAATTAAATCTGGGGGAGGTCGAGATGTATCAGTGACATCAGGGTGGAGTGACTTATCTTCAATGTTAGGTCTCAGGAGTGATACGTGAAAGACTGGATGGAGTTTCCAAGTTCCGGGGATATCAATAAGATATGCCAGATCCAATACTTGTTTCAGGATCTTGAATGGTCCAGTTCTTCAGTTATCTAGTTTCTTGGCGGGTCAAGTCATCTTGATGTTCTTGGTATCTAACCAAACCAAATCTCCGACTTTGAAGGAGGGAGAGAGTTTCTGTTTTCGATCAGCATACTTCTTCATTGAATCTGCAGCATGTGATAGTGATTTGCCAGCATTCTTCTGAGCATGCGTGAGATGTTCATGGAAGGTGTTTGCTGTGGGGATATTACTCAGGGATTCAATAGTGATTAGCAAATGAGGGTGACAGCTATATTCTAGATAGAAGGGTGATTGTGAAGTAGCAGAGTGTTGTCAATTATTGTAAGCGAATTTGGCAGAAGCCAGCCATTTGGACCAGTCGTCTTGCATAAAGTTGGTATAGAATCGTAGGTAGACCTCGAGTTCTTGGTTTGTTCATTCGGTCTAACCATCGGTTTTGGGATGATAAGCAGTAGAGAGTCCTAAGATGGTTCCTAAAAGTTTATTGAGGGCTTTAGTGAATTTCAATGCAAATTGAACTCCATGATCAGAAATGATCTTCTTTGGCCATCCATGGTGTTTCCAGATGTGATCACAGAAGAGTCGGGCAGCGCCTTCTGATGAGAGATTGGAAGTTGTTAGAATAAAATGGGCACATTTCATAAATCAATTGACAACTACCATCACAGCATCATATCCAAATGAGTCAGGTAATTGAACGATGAGATCGATGGTTATCTCAGTCCATAGTTTGGTAGCAGGGGGTATAGGTTGTAGGAGTCCTGTTGGCTTTGAGGGGTAGTTCTTGTTTTGTTGACAAGCAGGGCAGGACCATATGTAGTTGATAACGTCTTGGGAGATGCCATCCCAAACAAAGTTTCAGAGCACCAGCTCCTTCATCTTCTCAATGCCAGGGTGTCCAGCATGGGGGTAGGCATGGGACAGTTGTATTATGTCTGTGCACAAAGATACTTCCTCCAGCACCACAATTTGACCTTCAACATTGCAAACCAACCTATCGGCTTGGTCCTAAAACAATGAGGCATCCTCGATTTTCTGTGAGATCTTGTCTGATATTGGTAGCCTGAAGCATAGTCTTGCGAAAAAGTCCAGTTTTGAAAGTTTTGACAATTGAATTGATCCAATGGTCTTCTGCGATCAAAATCTCATTTTCCACCTTGCCTTTACCTTCATCAAAATAGTCCGGACATCTGGACAATCCATCAGCTTTGTTCTTTCTCCCTGGGATGTACTCAATTTTGTACTCATATCTTGATAAAATCTCTGACCAATGAGCACGTTGTCCAAATAACACATGAGTGATACTGAAATACTTGAGGGCAAGACTGTTGGTACAGATTAGAAGGTTATGTTGTGAACCTTCCAAGAGATGTCGCCATGTTTTAAGACAGTCCATTATCACTAAAAGTTCGGTGTTGTGAGTTGGATATTTCTTTTCAGCAGGGGTTAATGATCTTGAGTGAAAGCCTACAGGTTTCCAATCATTTCTGTGTAGCTGGGACAGTATACCTCCTAAGGCAAATCCAGAGGTGTCAGTCTCCAAGCAATACAGTAGGTCTTAGTCTGGTACTTCAAGGATGGGGGCATTCGTGAGGGAGTGCTTCAAATGATCAAAGGCATGTTGTCGTTTGGGGGTCCATTCCCATATGGCATCCTTGCGGAGTAACTGGTTAAGTGGTTGAGCTATCTTTGAGAAGTCCTTGATGTATTTTCTCCAGAAATTCGTGCTTCCAAGGAAGGATTGAAGTTGTTTAACGGTTCGAGGCTCAGGCCATTTGACTATGGCTTTGACCTTCTTGGGATTGGTTCCAATATGACCTTTCGTTAGGGTCATTCCCAGATAGATCACCTCTTCCTTCTCAAATTGACATTTAATGGGTTTACAGGAGAGTTTGTTCTTTTTCATAATATCAAGGGTTTTGAATGTCCAACAACGCAGTTCTTCTAGATTGTCTCTGCAGATGAGAATGTTATCAATATAGATAAAAACACAACCTGATTTTAGCACTTCAGCAAATCGTGTATCGATCATTCATTGGAATGTAGCTGGAGAATTCTGTAGACCAAAGAACATCACTCTTGGAATGAAGAGTCCCTTAACTGTGTTGAAAGCAGCTTTCCATTCGTTGCCTTCTTTGATTCGAATATTGTTGAATCCCCATTGGATATCCACAACCATGAACAAGGCAGCAGATCGCAACTTTGGTTGTTGAACGATTTGGTGTAAGAGTGGTAGGGGATATCAGTCAGGAACTGTAAAGTGATTCAAATAATGGTAGTCTTCAATTGGTCTATATCCAGCATCTTGTCCTTTCACATTGATTTCTTCAGCTTTCTTTCCTAGGAAGAAGGGGGTAGCTTGAGGCAAAGATCCTTTCAATATTTGTCTAGTGGCCACATTTTCTTCTAAAAACTTCACCAGGAAATCTATCTCTTGAGGGGACATTGGATAAGTCACATCATTTTGGGGGACAAAGTCATCTTTGAGATCAATGACGTGATTGAACTTGGAATGAGGTGGAAGGTAATCGAAGGACTCCTTGGTGAAGATACTAGCATAGTCTTTCTAATAGACCTCCAGTACAAACTTTTGCATATCTTCCTCCACCATGCTAGCTCAAGCTTCGTCCGATTTTGAAATACTTGTAATCACCAGTGAGACCGATTCTACCACAGAGGGCTCTGCTTTGCCGCTACAATACTGATGAGAAGTCTCTTTGCCTCTGAGAGCCAGTATTGACTTCTCCCAATTGATACTAGGGTTTTGAGCTCTGAGCCATGGGTAGCTAAGGATAATATCAATCTTGGATCTGAGGTTGGTCACTTCCAAATGGATCCTTTCAATGTGTCCACCTGGAGCTTCTATCCAGACATCTGTGTCAAAAACGATTAGGCCTCCTCAGTTCTCTAACCCATCGGCATTCCATACGGGGATTGGGGTTTCCAAATCCTGAAGAGTAAATTCATGATGAGTTGTGAAGGTCTCATCCATAAAGTTTCCAGAAGCTTCGCTATCAATAAGACACATAGCGGGGACACATCAGCCAGTGTCTGAAGCTTTGATCCAAATGTCCATCGTGAGTCCTGAATCACCCTTTTCGATAGCACCAAGAATTCAAAATAGATTGCATGGGGTAATGGTACATTGAGTGGTATGGTCCGTAACATTGGGCAAATCATCTGAACCTTTCAAAAACCCTGGGACTTCAAGTCCATAGCCAGCCTCTTCTTTCGATCATCCGACCAATTGCGTATACCACATTTCACCATATCTGATGGAGTCTTGCTCATTGCCAGTGTAGTGGGCAAGCTGACATTCTCCACATTGGGCTCAGCAGTAATAACACGTACATCACGGCCTTGTCCTCATCCTTGTCCTTGGTAACCTCCTCTACCTCGATAGTATCCTCCTCGATGTGAGGAAGAGGTATCAGGTAAATTCTTCACATCACTGGTGACATGGTTTGGGCAGGCATTCGCGAAGTGCCCTGGTTGGCTGCAGGAATAGCAGTTTCTATATGGGATCGTAAGGGCAGAAGAGGTAGACTCTTCTCTTTTGATGGTGGGGGCTGCTGACATTTGGCAGGTTATTGTTGCAGCTATGGATGATCCTTGGGCAGGAAAGGGGTTGGAGTATTGGGGTCGAGACATGGAGGACTGTTTCTGTAAGGCAAGAATGTCCTTTTGGTGTTGGTAACGTGTCGTGGCATCCTTCCACTCTTGAAGTGTGGTGGGGATGGCAGGGAGTTGGTAAACAAATTCTATAAACTCAGTGTCAAGTCCAGCTTGGTAGAGATCAATGAGGGCAGTGTCATTGAAACCAGTATCAACCTGTAAGGTGGAAAAGCGCAGGTTATAGTCTTCAATTTTCTTCCTTCCCTGGCAGAGATTCTTGATGTCATTGTGAGTGTGAGACTGTCTGTCGATTCCTTCAAATGTAGATTGGAATCAAGCTACAAATGCAGCCCAGGTAGCAGTCAGGCCAGTCCAGTTGACAGCTCTCATGTCGTTAGTCTCCTTTTCAGACCAGGTTTGGGCCATCATCCCCTTCATGAAAGAAAGGGCGAAGGGGATCTTGTGTTCATCGCAGTAAGGTTTTCCCATAAAATACAATTCGCAGCTGTTAATAAATTTGTTGATGTCCTGCTGTCGACCAGTAAACTTGTCTGGTTTGGCCATCTTTATCTTGATGGTGGGAGCGGCAGGAGGTTGCAGTTGAGGTTGCGGTGGGGGCTGAGGCTGAGCTTGGGTAGCAAGTTGTTGATTGAGATTCTGAATCTCTATCACCTGTTGTGCATTAGAAGCTTGAAGGTTGGCCATTTCCCTCCGCAAGTCATTTATGACTGCGAGGATCTTGTTAAGGTTGGGAACAGGGGGATTAGTGTGGGAACCTATTAGATCTGGTGATGGTGAAGGTGAAGGTGTTGTTAAGGGTGAAGAAGGTCAAGTAGGTTGTTGGAATGGGAAGGGTTGATACCTAACAGTAGGGGGAGTGATGGGACATTGTGACTGGGTGGCAGTGAGTAAATGAGTTGTTTCACTTCAAGTTCTTCCTAGAGCTTGTGAGATACTTGGTAGAGGAGAAGCTTGACTAGCTTCCTTGTTTGGATCTGGGAAGAGTCGGGTTTGTGAGTAAAGTGATTGAGAAAGAGGGTTCTGCTCAGAGGAGTCATAGATGTCCTCTTCATTGTCCAGTGTGAAAGTGAGGGTGGATCAAGTAAAATGGAGAGAGCAAGAAGGAAGTCTGATTCTTGTTATAAACTGGTTGTTGTTGAGATGGTTTTACTTCTGAGTGCTCTGTCTGAGATGATGATGATGGTCTCAAGTCCTAGTTATTGGGGTGTCTAACAAGGAATCAGACTTAAGGTCTGAGTACAACTAACTAGGAGTTTATATACTAACTATGCTACTGTGGATGAGTTAGTGTTTACATGAGGAATATATGCGACGAGTGAAGATAAGCATAATAGGGAACTTAGAGCATGTGAAGGGATGAAACATAATCATCAGAAATGAAAAGTATCCTATCTTGGATAAATGAAAAAGATAAGGTCATGGTAAATCCCATGACCAAACTGTGGGGAATCTCTGGGGAATCCCAAGCAAGATAAGGTAGATCTGACTAAACTACAAGGACAAACATAGAGAGAAATGGAAAATTTACGTCTGTGACAGTAGTGCAATTGATTTTTCTGCCTGTAATTTAGAAAGTCAGTGCTTACGCAGAAGTGAATGGGATGAGCTCTATACCAATATGTTAGAATGTTGCTGCCAGTATGTGAATCTGCTAAGTATACTTCCACTTCCACCTCCAAGTCACATTCCTGTGAGTGGTCATCCTCCTTATCTAGTTTGAGGATGTGGTCTGCCTAGGCATGTCACAAGGGTGCATTGCCATTCTGTCCAGACAACAAGTCTTGATGTGGGCTTGTTGGCTCTTTCTGGTATGCATGCAGCTGTGATTATTCCATGTGGGTGAAATTCTGTTAATAGAATTAAAAAAATTACTAGCACACCATATGGATAAAGGCCAATTTGGCCCCCTCTAGTTTTGTAGGCTTGTATTTTTTGTACCACTTCAGTTTCATAACTGGGTTGATGACTAGGGTGGAAGGTTAGTGTATGCAAGCCAATGAACACATCAGAATATGGACCCATGGCCAACATATATGCTGGAATGATTGATGCTCACAAAATGTATGCCTCCAGCTTGTCAAGACCTTTGTCGATCACTTGAGAGGTCTCTGGGTGGTTGGATTGATGCCTCTCCCAAACACGCATCATCACATCATAGTATGGAATCACATTACATAGGGTTGGGGTCTTTTCTGCCAATAGTTTTTGCTGAAATGCATTGTAGGAGATCTATACTCCCTACGAACAGAAAACCTTTCCATCACACATGAGCTCAACCTCATCAAATCCGCATACACATATCCCAAAAACCTGACCCTTCTAACTTTCCGATAAATGTTCTGAAACATCTGCCTCTAACCAGAAGACTTCCGAAAACACAAACTCCATCGGAAACACCTTCAACCAATTGGAAAGTCTCTTGTCTTTGTTTTCCTTATCTTATCTACCTTATCCTATCTTCCTTTCACCTATCTACCTAATTTCCACTCACATACTCTCACAAAGGAACTATCCTTTGTACACATACCTACAAAGAAGTTCCTTTATTCACCTCCTCTATATATATCAAGTAGATAATCACTAAAAAAACAGACACACCTTCCCCCAATACATACTTTCCCTTCCTACCCAATATATCAAGCCTTCATAAGCTTGAAACCCCTGTTCATTATCATCTGATTACTGAATCAATTCCTACATGTTCCGATACCCCTTGGATGAATGAGAGGAATCTCCCTTAAGATCCCTCACGCCTTCTACAGCATGAGGTATCTAGATATCATATTTAAGTGCCAGAATGAATAAAAAATTGAATAAAGTACTTACCACAAGAATTTCCTTGAATACTTCAAGTGAGTTCCACTCATCTGTGTTGAGTTGGTACCTCTGTAACTCTTTAAAATCATTGTGATCGAGAAACTGTTCGATTGCCTGAAATTTGAAACCATGAATGGTGCATAGAAGATAAATAAAGACTATATACCTCATGGAGAAGCAGGACATGCTCCACCATCAGTAGAGTTGAAGACCATCAGGTATCAACATCACGTAGCAGCTGTAGGTCATGCTCTTTAAGAGCTTTCATTACTTCTGAGAAATATTGATGGCGCAGTGAAGACACTTGTATCTATAAAGATAAACCCACTAAACTACAATTTTCAGAAAAGGGAGACACTTACTGTATGAACAAGGGTATGAGATATAGCAATTGGGTCTCAGCCAATGGCACCATGAATTAAGGATAAACCTTCACCAACAGGGATGAAGTTGGGAGCTTCGGCTCATGCAAAATTCATATTCGTGATAGCTGCAAGGATAGCCTTGCACACAAGATTGACTACATGAGGAAAACACCTGATTTTATAACAAGAATAGATGTGAGATTAGTTGCATTAGAATTATATAAAACCTTACCTGATCCACCATTGTACAGCATCAAATGGTATGTTCAGCTTGCAAAGCTCCTGCTGTAGCGCAACTATGAAGGTGTCATTGTTGGATGTGTTGTCAAGTGTGACCCATCCAATCTGGATGGACACAGTTAGAGCAGTAATAAAAAACAAGGGTAAGAACAATCCTTCCCAAGCTCATTAAGATGGTCATCAAAAAGCTCCAAAATGTGTTCTCGGATTGTGGTTCAGTGGGGTATAGCAGAGTCATTGAGATCCTGTCACAGCATAAGAAAGATAGCCCACAATTGAGGGCATTCAATGACATTGATAGACTGTAATAATTCAATGTCAACTAAAGGATTTTATTGTGCTAGAAACCCAACCTGATCATTAGCAATGATGAATTCAGCAATTGCATTGACGAATGCTTCCTTGGAGAAGTTGGGGCCTGCCGGTGCCAGCTGTGGTGATGGCTCCAAAGTTGCCTGGCCCTGTTCCTGTCGATAATCTCTTACTGCTTGCTATACTTCCTTTGCATTGATCAAAATATTAAGTTTGTCACATCCAGAAACCCATATGTGGATATGGGATTTAGCAAGATGCTTCTGCAGAACCATGGTCCCTGTTCCTTTGCTGTAATGCTTGATGTTCTTCACTAGGTTCATTTTATTTTCATGTCTGTTTACACAATAAATATCTTTGCATAGATCAATCGTGAAATATTGAGAACTTACTTGCAAAGTAGACAGAAATTAATTTCCTCCTCAGTTGAAAAGAACAACCAAATGTTGCAGGCTTTCTTGCCAATTCTATTTCCAGCAGGTCCTTGCTGTGAAGATTGTTGGTAATGCTTGCTGTATGGACCAGTAGTAGGGTTAGAAGATGGTAACCTTCCAGTCTCATGCGACCTTGGGATTGAGTAGATGAGTGGCAGTTGATTGAAGAAGGAGGTAGTGGGATTGTGTGAGAAGAGCTTGATGTAAAGGGTGTCCTCAGAGGAAGAGAGGAAAGCGAAGAGGCAGGTCATCATTTCACTTCCAGGTACTTCCTCACCAAAGATACTATTGCGATGCATTGATGAAACCATAGAGGGGACTGTTGGATATGAGAAAGTTGGGGCAGGAAGTGGAACTGGGCTTGTCTGCCTTGCGCGGTGGCTCTCACGTCAACTTGGAGTTTGCACATTGGGGACCGTATACTCAGATGAAGGGGCATCACTTCGCCCCCATTTTTGGTGCTCTAGTTTGAGAGGCATTAAAGGCTCTGATTGTGAAGGGACAGCTGCTTGAAAAGACAATTCCATCGAACCATTTAAAAATACTCTGGGAGGCATGGTTTTTTGGTGGGTTCAGACATACATCATATGTATATATACTCACATTACAGGGCATGCTGGAACCTTGAGGCCTTTGACAGATGGGTGCATGCCTGAGTTCTTATCATTTGTCTGAGAGAGAGAGGTGGATAGACAACATTGCTTGCAGCAGACTACATGGCTTTGGTGGACAGATTTGGATTAAAGCTACAGCTTGAGCGGCTTGAAGCCAATACTGTGGGAAAGCTGAGCAGTGTTGAACCACAAGGTATATTTACAGCTCTGCTTAGCTTGGCTCATGCAGCTAGCTGCTTCTAAGTGGAACCACAGCAACACTACACATATGTCTACTTCTAATATGAGTGTGTGTATGTGCACTCAACTCCCTCCCCTCATTGTTGGCCTCATCCCCTGGCTGTCACAACTGTAGTTGCAAGTCTTTTCATTAATCACAAGGCAGGCCTTGGAGCTCAATAAGTCTAGTAGGATGTAGAAGAAGGTTCTGACAGGGACATCTTTATATAGAGTGATGATTCCTTCTGAATTAAGTTTTACTTCTACAAAGAAGTTGTTCTGCAGGTTGAATCCGTTGCGTGCCTCTGCTGAGAGTTTAGGGAATATGGGCATGAACGGTTGGCTCAGTAGTTGTGTTTTGTGTTTCTCTTTTCTTGTTCTGATGGAAAAGAAGTCTGATGATTCTGATTGCATTCGTGCTACTACAAGTAATCTCACAGGAGGACGAAGTGATGATCCGCTTCACCCTCAGAGTTTATATAGTATTTCTAAAATAGGAGTCACTATGAGTCAGCTTCCGCAGTCACCCCATTTTCTATTGTTCACAGCCTCCGGTTTAAGGTTTGCCATTGTTCTTAGTCATACTGTGGAAGGCTGTGTTGTTTTGATGACTCAACTCTATTGGGCATAGCCTTCCACAGTATCAGGCTGTGCTGTCTCATGACTGGTTCCTATTGTTCTTCTAGTCATGAGATCGCCGTTGTTTCTATCTCTTGTCCAGCGTATCGGGTTTCTCTTCTTTGACTGAGGAACCTCCTTTTGGTCTTCCCTTTGTGTCTGAGCATATAAAAGGTGTGGGGTTGTATCCCTACGCTTCAGTTCAATCCTTGTCAATCATCATGACTTCTTCCCACCAAGGCCACTACGTTCGATTCTTCAAGCAGTCTGGAGTGGTGCACTGCACCGCTCCTGTCTTTCTCGATTGTGATTCGTTTCATTACTACCTTCAGCGCATCCCTTCCGACGCCGACCTCTGCTGGTCTTCCTTCTCTTGTTTTGCTTGCGGTGGCAAGCATAAGGTCAGAAAGTGTCCGTATGTTTGCTGGCCAATCCAGCATGTTTGTGGCTTGATGGAGGATCCGCTTGGTATGTATCTTGTTTTGTCTTTATTAGTCCGTGTTTATTGATAATAGGCTTTCCCTTTTTAGCTTGGGATGATGACGCCCCTCCTCCCACCTCCAAGCTCCCTTTGGAGGAGTGAGTTGATTGGAGTTCCGACCGTTGGGGGTATCCCCTCCCCTTTGATGATGCTAAGCCTGAGGACTTGGCTACCAGCCCCCCTTTCTGTCCTTGGACCCCTGGTCCAACAAGTGTTTTGTCTAGTGGTGAGCCTTTAACTCTCTCGCTCTCTTCATAGTTGCTGATTCCCTGTCTTTTTTAGTTGAAGATTTGTCGTCGTCGTTGACCAATGTCAACATCAAGATCGAGGAGGAAGAAGTTCCTCCCAGTTTGTTATGGAGTCCCACCAACGATTGGTTGGGTGAGGAAGCGAGAAAGATAGCGATGAGTTTCATTGAAGGGAAGGCTGCCGAGTTGCAGGCCTCCGGTGGTGACACCAATGGGGCAATCTACTGGGGTAATAAGTTGGCCACAATAGATGGTCAAGTAGTGTCGAGTTTTGTAGAGTTCTTGAGGGACAGTATGGTGCAGGAGATTGCCAAGACGGACTAGTATAATTAGCTAGTTGGACATGGACTCCTCCTTTTGTACAAGTAGTTTCCGCTGCCAATAAAGACAGCCTTCCTCCCAAAAGAATTGGTATAAGAAAGAAAAGAAAAGAACGAAGAAAAGAGAGGAATTTTAAGAGAGTGAATGCCAATTTCATGACACTGGCTAACTGTCTTATGGTTTATGCCCATATGTATAGGCACCATTGGTAAGTCCCACTAACTTATCTTGTCTCAAATGATGTGCTAAATCCAGCAGCATGGGCTATTCTTTTGTTGCCATTTGTAACATAAAGGTAGGTCAATTTCCCTCATAAGTCCATCCCATTTCCCCCCCACATCTAGATGTCTCACAAATCCTCCTAGAACATTCCCTCCACTGTCCATTCCACACATTTTGGCCCAAACATACAATAAACTCATATTGGCACTGACACAACTCCTTTCCTAACCACCCTGGGTCCTATTCAGCCCACTAGCAACCCTGACTTCACCCACTTGTTTGACACAATGGTAAGTGTACTCTAATATTATTTATACATAGCACTAATTCTTTTTTTATTTACTTCCCAGCCCTTTTTTCTACCCATTTAGGATTCCCTTGCCCCCCACAGATCCAGCCCCTTCAATCCTGCTCTGAATTACTCATTGAGTGGATTTACACCCACCACAGGTCCATCCTCTTTTGGACCTGAGAACATACCTCTAGCTCATTGCAAGCTTGGAGATGTCACTTAACCTGCATATAAGGTCAGTAGTTTACATCATGTAGTGCCCAAGGCCAAGGCTACCTGCTCTTAAGCCCTCAAGAGGGAGGGCAGCATTGCTGACCTCTGAGCCATTACCGGAAAGCACCAATATGGATGCGTGACAGGAACTGTCAACTATTCTGATAATGATATTGAAGCTCTGCTTGATATTGTTACAGAGCTTCTCCCAACTGGAACCAAAGGTTGGTTAGAAGTTGAGAAGGGTTTCATGGTCTGGGCAAATACCAATGAATGCCCCCCCTGCACAGTCAAGTTTCTCAGATAAAAGTTTAAGCAGGTACATCTTCATTAGTTAATTAAATAAATATACTGACTACTTCCTTTTACTTCTCAAGCTCATTCAAACTGAGAAGCCTACTGGTGAGGGGGAATGCCCCCCTCACATTGATTGCACCCATGCCATTAAGGATACAATGTGCACAAAGGCAGGGCTTCTGCCCCTTGACAACAACAAGATTGACAACAATATTAACAACGCTGTTATTATCATCAACAGTTTGGAAGATGACTATCTGGCCCCAAAGCAAGTCAAGGTTGAGGCCTTGACTCCTCAACTCAAGCCACACCAGGGCATATCTAATGTGGGCAACCACATCCTCCAAACAATTATAACAGCCCTCAATCCTGCCACTCATTCTGTGTGGATGAATAAGCATTTGCACAATCAATCCAGTTCACACAAATCCTTGCCCTCACTGCCTAGCTCTGCAATGCCTAAGGCACTGTGGAGAAGCTTAGGGATAGGCTTAGTCAAGCCAAGCAGAGGGCTAACTGGGTGGAGCTTATCAAGCTGCTTGAGCATAAGGCAGCCCCCACCCCCCCAAACCATTGGAGGCACTAGGATTGGGAGTTCCCTGGGGGGGGTGGCACAACAATTTGGCCACACAGCTTGGGTGAGTCTGAGCATCTCAACCTCACCCCCATAGTGAAAATCATAGAGACAGAATGGTCCCCTCTGTCCCCTGTAACCTCCTTTACCTGCAAGGGTAAGGCCCTTACCACCCCCCCTACTCCCACCCCCACACTTCTGACCCCACAAGCCACAGTCATCAATAGTCCTCCCCCTAAGGATTAAACTATGCATACCCCCCCCCTCTTTATCTTTTTTTTGTTTTTCTATTCATCATAGATAATTTAGATCATAGAGGGTAACCCCTCCACTTATACCTTAACATATGTTCATTCTGTAGATAATTTAGATTGCGGAGTGTTCCCCCTCTGCAATATTCCTTACATCCATCCATAGTTTACTTGCATAAGGAAATTAATATTGGAAAAAAAAGAATACTAAGTAATAATCTATAAAATATGATGAAAATGCACAACCCAGTCATTCTTGTGCTGATCTGAAAACAACATGTGCTTGAAGCTGAACCACACATTATCCTGCCATATAGGCATGTACATGGATCAGATTTGATTCAATCTGACCTATTAGCAGCACAAGTTGTAGAGTCACTATTAGGTCTGAAGTTTCAGAGTTGATATTGGAGATTGGAGATGTGTAAATGTAGGACTTAGTTGATATTCTGTCTACAGTTACAGGAAAAAATGCAGTACTTATATATCTGCTAGATAATTATATCTGAGACATAGTGATGACAGAGGATGTTATAAGTAGGAAACATGTGAAAAGTATGGAGTGTTCAGAGTTGTTGGAGTAATCAGAGTTTATCAGAATTCATTGGAGTTCATCAGAACTGGGATGTAACAGTCACATGCATATTTCCAAGATAGCCTAGTGGCATGCTAGGTTATTGATGTCCAGTGGGACATGGAGGTAGCCAAAGTAGCCCTGAAGGGCTCAGTTCCCCCACTCTACAGACTGGCAGAAGGAGAGAAGCTGTTAATCAAATGTGAGCACTTGGACACATTCAGCTTCATCAGCAGGGAGGGCCTCATCTTGCTTCCGAGGCATGTAGATATAGCCCTCAACTGAATTGGATCCACATGGGAAGGCAGTATCTGTGATGAGGTAGTAGCTGTCAGGTGTTTTCCTACACAGTTTGGTGTAGATGGGTCAGGCAATTCACGAGTTATGCTAGCTCCCTGGTGCATTGAGTTGGCAAGCAATTATTTTACCTGTATTAGTTAGTTTAATTGATAAAAAGAAAGAGGGGAGGTACACACCTGATGCAGCATAGGCAAGGATATTACCCACATCATGGCTGTGGAGCCATCCATTGTACATCATATTCTCTACCTCCCAATTGCTCAATGTCTGCACTGGCAGGTGGAGGCCATCCACAGTGCCAAATGCACCAGTGAGGAGAGGGTGGTGGGTGGTGACCAGGGCATTGAGGCCCCGGAACTCATTTCTGGCTAGCCATTGGATCTGGCAGTCAGGGAGAATCCAGAGGATGGAGAGGAGGATGGCAATGGCAAACCTGAGATAGCATGAGACTGTTGCAGGTACAAGTGCAAAGATCTCTATCAAGCTCATATTGAGTATCATGGAGTTGAGAAAATGGAGAATGAGCCTGAGGGCCCCAGAGGCATCCAATGATTGGTGAAGCACACAGGGAGTGCTTCCAGCAGTAATGTTGCACCTAGGTATTGATTTTGAGGTCCACACTGCCTTGAAACTGTTCTCCAAGATGTAAAAGAAGCTTTCAACATTGAAACCCATTGTAGTGATGAAGGCCATATCATTGTGGGTCTCATATAGCTGCTGCCATGGGGTACTTCTGTGGGGGTTTGGCAGAAGGTCGGGGTGCCTGAGGTAGTGTCAACTCAGATGCCACTGTTAGGTATGATTTTGTTGGTCCTCCAAGATGCCATGGACAAGTAGTCCTATAGCTGCCAATTGGATCATGGTGAGCTCCTCATCCTCATTATCTTCATCTGCATCAGCCAGAAGTGTGGGAAGTAAATCTATATCCATCATCATATGTTTATTTTACATCTTGTCTGAGGGTTTTCTATTCTAAACATAAATTCATTATTCAATATCCAATATACTCAGATTTAGAATAGAATTGGTTCTAAATGTGACAGATACTAACATGGCATGTGCAATGCAACTGGGTCAGGATGTGAAAATGGTCAATTACATGACCATTTCATAACTTATGGTTCTGAAAATATTCAAGGATGTATTCACAATGTAATATTTAGCAATCATCTATTGAGAAATGAAAAACATTAATATGTGAATGAGGGAGGCCATGTTTACCCTGAAATGTGGCTCAAGTATAGACATTCATACATCAGATCCCGCCAATCTCACTAACATTTTTCCGCAAATTTTTACTTGTAGTAATAACCTGTTTCAACCATTCTAATCCTAGTGTTTTGAGTACCCTGTACATAGGAACAATACACTAAAACTGAGAAATCAGCACTTACATGTTACAATACAGTTCAATGCCCAGTTCTCGGCAAGGGCTCAGCAGCTGGATGAGCTCCTGAATGAACTCCTGAATTCCTTTCTCCATGGCTCACCAGCTGGCTAATAAACAAGCTGCTGAGACTGAGATTCAGCAAGCTTGTGATGCAGTGCGAAATAGAACTTACAAAACTATCAAGGCAGCTGCAATAGCACTTGATGTGCCATATGCAACACTTCATCGTTGCATTCTAGGCCTCACAGCACCAAGGAAACTGGCCCATCGAAACCAGCAGCTGCTAACAAAGACTCAGGAGGATATCCTATGCAAATGGCTCACTTACCTGGGCCAAATGGGCCATCCTGTCTCCAAGCAAATGATTGGTCCAAAGGTATTCTCCTTGTGCGCAAAACAGCCATCCCAATCCTGGATCAAGTGTTTTCTAGTGCACCATCCTAGTTTATCACTAGGATAACCCTCTGGACTAGATCCTATGCATGTGCAATTGTTCAACCCTGCAACAGTGAAGCAACATTTCGACCTCCTTAAAGATTATATGAAACAGCATAGCATACCTTGGGAGAATGTCTACAACATGGATGAAAAAGGGATTCAACTTGGAGGGGGATGGAAGGGTGTACGACAGAAATTCTTTTTCTCTCGTACTGATAAATCTTGCTACAAGGTGCAGAGTGGGGGGTTAGAACTGGTTACTGTGATTGAGATGATATGTGCAGATGGAACAAGTGACATCAAGCTAGGCTTTGTGTTCTCTGGGATAACGATGTGCGAGGAGTGGTTCTGTGAAGATGGTATTCTGTGAGTCAAAAAAAATAGTATATGACTTGTACTCACCTCAATAAAGTGTTGCAACATCAGAAAATGGTTGGACAGACAAGTTTATCTGTTCAGAATAGTTCAATAAAAAGTTCGTGCCAGAAGTGAAAGCCAGAAACATATCTGGGCAACTAATCCTCTTGATTTACGATGGACATGGGTCTTATACCACTCTCGAGATGGTCAACACTGCCTTGGAAAACAATATCCATCTGTTCTGCTTACCTCCACATACGACACACTGACTGCAACCGCTTGATGTTAGCATTTTTGGCCCATTGCAAAAGGCCTGGTTTGATCAGTGTGATGGTATAATTGAGAGGACAGGGGAGGTGATGCAGATCAGGGATGTTGTGAAGGAGTATATGGCAGCAAGATGAGTGTCGTTCAAGTTAGAAACAATTGCGCAGGGTTAGCACAAAACTGGGATCCGACCTTTGGATCCCGACATTTTTTCCCACCTCAACTTTGCACCTAGTCACCCAACATCCACAGTCACTCACTTCCCCACTTCCTTTCCCTCCAGAATGCTGCCTGCACCTGATGCATCTTCTGATGATGCTTTTGATCCTAATGCTCCCCATGAAGATTCTATCCTGGATGACAATAGCAGAGATTCTGCTTCAAGCTGTGGAATCCCATCTCATAGCGATGATGAAGAGAAAACTGACACTGAAATAGATGATGGTATGTTCATTTTTTAGTCTTTTTTTATGCACCTCCAAACCAATTACAGGAGATCCACAAACTTGCAACACCCAAAATGATCTGGGCCATTGACGGACACATTCAAGTATCCTCACACCCACTCCATCCATGCCAAATCCATTTCTTAACCCACCTTCATATAACACCTCCGCTCGCACCCTGCCACACTCACATTCACTGCCAGCACAATACCAGATGTTGCTCAAGGAATGTGAAGCTCTGCGAAATGAAAATGAAGAACTGAAAGTTCAACGTGATGTGGCAGAAACCCATGCAATATTTGCTCAATGTCAATATGCAGTTGCCCAATTCCAACTCAATTCAAAGGGCAAAAGCAAGAACAAATGTCATATTCATACAAGTTCAAGGGTTGTCACATTGGAGGCTGGAAGGGCTGAAGCTGCAGCTGCAAGAGCTGACTAGCAGGCTAAATAGAAGAAGGCCAAGGAAACACATCAGCGCAAGTTGAATGCTGCCACTGAGAACATGGCCCAAAGAGTCGCACAAGAAAATTCAGCTGAATTCAAGGGAACCCTTGGTTCCAAAACCAAGGTGGGCTTACAGGATATCACACATGCCCTCCAACTCTCCCTCAATGGTGCCAAGTCTACACTAGTCAAATGGATATCTACCCATCTTGATGCACACCCAGAGTTGGACCAAGACAGGTGATTTTCAGGGCTCTTTGTGAGCCACATTCATATCCCCAAGTGTCCATATACCACCAACGAGGCTGAAGACAACTGCCTGGGACCTGTAAGCCAATGTCGGCACCTTGGGGACATCCAGAATGTGCCCCATCCTTCAACTTCAATAGCATTGGATGTACCATCTGTACCTGGTTTACTACACACTCACACTGATTGTATGTAGTCATTCCCTATTCTTTTTTCATGTTTACTTCTCTTCCATGGGTTTTTGGAATATACCTTTTTATTGCTCAACTTGCCAGTTAGCACTTGGTGGGAGCTGAACTTACTCCCTGGGAATAACATGACATTTGCATGACAAATGGTTGCATTACACAGCCAAATGGCTTTTTCTGAAGACCCTCTCACGCTTCCAATAGCATTCATCAGATTTGTATCAGAAAAATACCAAAAATTATTATATGTAGAATACATGTTAAAGCATATGCAGTTCAAATTTCTGGGACATTGGAGATCCGAGGAAGCAGCTAGAAACCTCTCAATAAAAAAGTTGCATTAATAGTATCACTTTAGTGCAACTTTTTTATCAAATGGTATTGGTCAAAATTCTACTAAAAGCTACCCCGCAGTCAGCAGCATAAAATCTCCACCACCAACAAGCTCACACATATTATCCAAAATTTGGACCCAGCGGAAACTCTGAGTGAACACGATATGGTAGAGTTTTGAGAGACCTGAAGAAGAGACAGAAAATTATAAATGTAGCAATAAGCAGACAAAACTGGAGACAAACTAGGATGCTGCTTTCGAGGCATGTCGGAGCGAAAGTCAAGGATAATATAATCATCCAAATCGAGGGATTGGGTGTACGATTCTGAGCTGGAAAAACGACCGCAATGTTCATTGAGCTGCTTGCCTTCACAGAGAAGCTCCACCCCCCACCGGTTGGCGGGAATGTAAAAGTCGACTCTCCCCTTTACAGTTCCAAACTCTGGAAAGGTCACAACTGAACCATTGGAAATTACATGGCAGCACCGATAAAATTCGTCCTGGTATTGTGCTTCCGGAACTCGTTGGATATAGCCAGGGCCTATTACTCGTTCGCACAAGAGGTTGTGTGAAGAGTATGCACGAACAACAGTGATGCAAAACTCCAAGAGAGTGGTTTGCAAAGGTGCACTCGGGCGGAGGTCGACCAGTTTCCACTCCACGAACCAGCGATGAACGGATGATGCAAAAAAGTAGCTGGCTTTCTGGGAAGCGTCGATCACATCAGAATGGAGCCAGCCGTTCAAGTAACATTCTCGAAGAGCAGTCTTCTGATCCTCATTCGAGAAATCACCTGCCGCAACTACATTCAAGCAACAAACAGTGCCCAAGATGTGAGCGATTGCTGGATCTTGAAGCTGGTCATTTGTGGGAAGTCCTCTTCGAAAGATGCTGGCTTCTTCTAGACCACGCAACAGGTCACGGGGATCCACTTTCTGCAAATGATACAACTCCGAGTACAATTGTGTTGAGGCTTTGGTGACGCGGTATGCCTGTGAGCATAAAGTCAGATCACTCGTGCCAAATGCCAACTGAAGCACGCACATCTTGGGCAATGGTAACACAGATCAAGTCCGCGATTGCACCCGCATGCCCACCAGTGATGGTGAAAAGAAAGTCCAAGAAGGTTGAATCAAAGCGGTAGCGGTTGGTTGGATACCGTTTGCAGATGTAATTGTCAAACTCGGGTCGTGAAAAAACAAGTCCAATGGGACCAATGCCGTCATTGTGGTCAACATGACGCAAAGTCACCTTTTGTGATTCTTTGATTTTCATTGAAGTCCCTGAATTCCCAGCTCCAGTTGGACAGCCGTAGCTTGCAAAGATAATGATGCGATTCTGAAAACGGTCTGGTTCGGCAGAAATAGCTTTAAAGACCGCGTTCCATAACCCAGTGTCCCAGTATGTCAACTGCGCTTCGTCAACAATGAGGACAGAACCATCGTGGAAGTTCCAACCATAGCCTCTAAGATACTTCCAGTAGTGTATGTTGGCAACTTTCCTGGGCCAGTGGTTGATCCAGATAACGCGGGTGCCAGGTTCTTTCTTTTTGATGTGATCTGAGAGAAGTAGTGAGAGTGTTGTCTTGCCACTGGCTGGCGTCCCGCGGACCTGACATGAGTAAGCGTATGTTCCGGGGAAATACAGAATCTATAAGAAATACCTGAATGAAACCGTAAAGCCCGAGTTTCTTATACAGGGCCGAAACGGTTTGCACTCGACGAGTAAGATCGCTTGCAAGGAAACCTATAGTTGTAAGACGAGGTTCGAGTAGTTAGCAAAGCAGGGTATCAACGAGAATGATAATCCAGGAGAGCAATGCATGGCAATTGTGTAAAATCCGGAGATGAGATCGGCCATTTAATGGCGTGCGGGATGGATGAACAGTCGATGATAAAACATAGAGCAATTCAAGTGGGCGACAGGAGAAAAGAAAGCGAGCCATTAGCAAATCGTATCTGGCACCGCAAGCGGTCTACTCACTGCTGTCTACATGATGAACCATGTGAGATAGAGTGAGGAGGAAATGATGTCATGGTCAAATGAACGGACGCAAGGCAGCAGCAAGAATGCTTACCGTGAGAACTGAAAGACGAACTGGTACTGATTATCGCTTATCATTGAGATGGGATGTGAAAAAGATGTTCCAAAAGGAGAAGATTGGGGTGAGGTGAAAGACAAGGGCATCAGTGATCATCAACATGGGAAGAAATAGAGAGCAAAGCACCAGGTTCAGCCATAGGGGGTCTCTCCACCAGGATATGTAGGTAGCGATACTTGGGTTGTTGAGGAAAGTACTCATTCAGCCTATCGAAAGGATCCATTGGCCGGGGCTCGAATTGCGTCGGGTCTTGGAGTGGCGCTTTGATATGGTCGCGAGGGATGGACACCTGTCGGGCAACCATAAGCATATGGAACTCGCCAAACTCGCCAAAGTCAAGACCGCTCACCTGGGAAAGCTTGAGCGAGCGAGCGGCAAGGTGGGCGAATGCATGTTTGCTTTTTTCCTTGATCATTTTTTTTAAATGATTGACAGTTTTCTCTCCATCAATCTTGATAGGGAAGGCACTCTCCGGGGGATCACCAAGACGCAAGCAGTTGAGTTCGAGCATGATGGTGTTCGAGGTAAGGAGAGAGGCTCGTTACATCAGCAAAAGTCATGACCCATCAATAGATTTCACCAAAGGTCAGTCACAGCACAATAACTACGTTTGGGTTCTCGCATTGGAAACCCTACGGTAAACTCTCTCAGAAGCCAACTCGTCGTGTATTCACCAATTTTTGACGCGAGCCTCTATGAATTCTTTACGCTTTTCTTCCATGTAAGCATTCACGGCACCTCCTATGTCCGCAACTGTGTGATCCCTCTGAATACGGTTGAAAAAGTCCTCTCTCTGTCGAAGCATTTAGATCATGGGGGTAAGAAACCCAAAGAAATTTCGACGTACAACGCGTGGTTCCTCTCGTTTCCACTCCTTTTCAGCTAGGCATTTTACGTAGCAAGCCTCGTCTTGATGACATCGAGCCGAACAACTCTGCTTCTGTTGAAGGATGTATAAACCGTGGAGGTCAACAAGACCCAGGATCGAAAGTTAGACGTACATCAGCCTTCGGAGCCACCAGGTTAAAGCCTGACGCCGGATATGTCCCTGGGTGGTGCGAAGGTGTGCGTTGCATAGGATGGGCGCTTATGAGAGCAGCATTAATGAGAGAGGCAAAGATGGCGATCGTTGAGAGATACATAATGGCGAGTGGTTGAAGATGGGGAGCGACCGGCACTGGGGGGAAAGATGTGAGCCCCCGTCTGGTCTTTATACTGTGCAGTGATCGACGGCGACTTTCCCGACTTGGAACTACCCCTGTGTGGCGAGAATACGCGAGAAATGGACAGCCCCTCTGGTGGGACGGATCACAGGTGCTGTGCATTATTTAGTAAAGAACTACATTCAAGCGACGTCACAAATGACAAGAGCAAAGTTCTCCGTGCAAAAACAGAGGGGGAATAGCAACCAGGAATCGGAGAAAGTACGTTTGTCGGCCAGATATCAATCAAATCAACGCTGTCGCCTTCCTTTGCATTTTGATATCGCCGGCTGGCGATACAGCGTGGATCAACGATCATCTCAGTTCTCAGCCCAGCCCAGCGGACGATTTACCTTGCCGATTCCGGAACCTGGTTGGACATCCGGCTTCCGCACAGCTCCAGTTCTCTGTAGTCAACCAACGGAAATCGAAACGTTCTTTGCGAAAGCCTCGAGAACTCCAAACGTACCAGTCGTCTATTAGGCCGTGTTGTGTCGGCGGTCGGCGTATCTTTGAACGGTGACGGGGTCCTTTCCCGCTTCCCTAATCCTCTGTTCAAGCATAGTGGTATATCGTCCCCGGAATCAAAAACCTCTCCGACCTCTTCAGAGGCGAGTTGCGAGAACGTCATTTGAGGCTCTAGCCTAGCTGAAACAGGATCACACTGCCGATTGACCCGAGAACAATTACCGTCAGTTGGCAGTGCCGGAGGAACCGGTAGACTGGGGACATCCTGGTTCGGCACTGTATTAACCTGAGGCAGGATATCAGTAGCAGGAGTAGGCCCCAACAAAAAAAACGGTAACAACGCGGAAAACACGAGATGCTTCCGCCACTCACCGCACCGCCGTCGTCAACCACAACAGAACCGTTTAGATCCTGGGGTGAACTTGACATGAAATTCTTTAGAAGGATCATTGACTGTGCATCGCCCCTAGAGCCTGTGTTTGCCCTTTGCTGAAGATAGCGAGCTACTTTAGACTCCAGGCTGGTGATCCTTGTCTGCAAAGTCTTGATCATATTGTCTCTCTAATTCGTTTTGTATCAGTGGTAGCGAGTGTAAAAGAAGTATGGGATACGCAGACCCTCCGTAGTTGGTTCCCTTTCGCAATGAGTTCCTGTTCGTGTACCGATTGCGACATTTGAATCAGAGAATTGACAAAGGCTTTTTCCTCGTCACTCTATGAAGATTTTCAGCCGCATGCATGTGAATGATTGGCAGATAAGATAAACCAAGTCTCCCTCCTTGTGACGGCCGTTTATTCTTTTCGCCCTCTCGACAAGACTGTTGTTGACGCATTCCAGATCTCGAACTCGTTCCTTCAGCAGGGTATTCTCATCCCCTTGAGCCAATGACGGTTGTTTATCCTTCTGTACTTGTTCCCGAGTTGCCTCCAGTTCAACATGGACAGAGGCAAGTTTGTCTTCAAGGGTAGTGGTGGCTTTCTTCGCCTCTCTAACTTCTCGCTTCAATTCATCCGCCTCGTGCTTTGCGTCGTCAAGTTCCTTTTCGGCGCGATTTGCCCGTCGCTCTTCAGCCTGGACGATACGACTGTGAACAGCCTCTTGTTGTGTGAATTTAATCTCGTAATCCGATAGGACCCTGGCATGCGCTTGGCGTTGAAGCTTTGAATCCTCCGCCGCTCTGTTCCTAATGTCGTTCAGGGAGTGTTCCAGCTGAGACTTTTGCTCCCGAAGCACGGTTATATCGAGCTTCAATTTTCCGGTATTCGATTCGAGTTTGGTCTGGATCAGGACTTGTAAGAAATAATATTGGCAATAAAACGTAGGAGACCCACAGCGTACGTGGTCTCAGCGTTAATGAGACGATCCTACTTCCTTCTGTAGCGTTCAGTCATATGGTTATACATGTTAGAACGCACTTGAAGTTCTGCGCTCAAATCTTTTGTTATTCGTAATGTGACGGACTGATCTTCAAAACGCTCTTGCAAAACCTAGACAATATCCAAAAGTTTAAAGAAAGGTTCCCCAGAAGTAGCGAAGAATCCAGGTGAACCTCATAACGCGTGTTCGCCTGTTGTAACCTCCAAACAAATGCATCCGTTCAAGATGCGAATGTGCAGATGCGAAATGACTTACATTTCTTCGCTTTTTGTCAAGGTTTTTTTTGTTTCTGTAAGGTCCCTTTCAATTAACTTGATTTTCTCAACAACTTCTTCGTTTTTCGATTGTATGATAAGTTCGCGAGCCGAATTTGCACCGAGTTCTGCTTGTAGACTATGAATGGTTGAATTACTCTCTTCGGTTAACACTTGCGCTTTTTTGAGCCTGCGAACAAACGCCGTGTCATCATGAACGTAAATTGACCCCTAAATGGTGCAGAACAAGAGATTACTGACGCTTCTGTAAGTCTCGTCGCATTTGCTTCTTCTAAAGCGGCAGTTTTCTGAAAAAGGAGTGTCTCCACTTCTTTGTCGCGAAGGCTATCGCTCAGGGTTTCAAGTCGTGCGCAGGTACTACAAAGAATCAAGAGAATCTCAAGTGACGCTGTTAATATAGACGCACTCCTTGTAGAGAGATTCCAGATATGAAATGCGAGAGTCCTTATCGTCGAGTATGGCTTTGAGGACGAAATTGCTGCATAATATGTCAATATCGCCAGTTCGAGTTCAAGCGGAATGTTCGTACCTTTGCTTTACGTCTTGTAATTCATCAAGGCGTGCATCTTTCTCCCGCAGATCACTAGTTAGTTCCTCGATCCTATAATCTGTTTAGCCCATATTCTTTCTTACACACGACAAGCAGACCTTTTATATGCAGCTTGCGAATTATTGTCAGCTTCAGCCGCACTTCGAAGGGCTTCCATCGATTCTTCTTCCCTTTTCTTCATCAATTTCATCAATTCCTTGATCTCAAGACCTGCACTAGGGCATGAGGACTGAATTGCAAGCCTCATTCGTTTGAGACTCACTGGAGGACAAAATATCCGCCGCTGAGCGCTCCAGTTCTTTCCCCTGAGTGATCTGATTCGTCTCCAATTCAGACACTCTGTGCTTGGCCTCTGCGAGTTCACCGGCCATCGTATGGAGCTTTTCGCGGAGAATGTCGATCACTTGTCGCGCTAAAGAAAGTCGTATCAAGAGGTGATTGATTGGGTAATAATAAATTGTTCACCCCCGCTGTACTCGGTCTGGAGCTCACTCACGATCGCTTTCGTCTCAACTCCTCGGGTGTAATCACCGTTGCCATTGATGAGTGGCTCTATTGCTGTAACAAGTCAGTGAGCGAATGCTCTGCGTGAAACATGAAGTGGCGGAGTATAACCTTTGATAGTATCAATAGCTCGCTCCTTTACTTCTTTGATACTTGTAAGGGTGGTCCGAGCTTCGTCAAGAAATGAAAAAGAGTTTTGCGCCTGTGCTTTTAACGAGTTGAACGCAGACAATAGATCCTCGTATCTGCACATCGAACGGTTTATGCTAGATAGACGATGCAGGCATTTCAAAGGACACACTGTGCGCTGCTCTTTTCAAGTGTTTTTTTGGTCGCTGCCTTGGTAGTCTCGAGTCGTACCCCCAGATCAGCCTTTTCTCGAGTGACAATGTCCAATTGAGTTCTGAGATGTGTGATCTCTCTCCGCTATGCCAAAATTACCTCGTTATAGAGACCAAAAAAACCGAAAACGGGGGACATCTGCTTACTTGTTCTGCAAGTTCGGCTCTTCCGTTCTGTACATTTGTTGCACCTAACATTAAAAGAGTAGAGATGTCCGGCTCAGACCCATATGGTAATGCTAATGACGAATTTCTAGAATAAGAACGTGTGGGAACTTTGACCTCGTCTGGATAATTAAAGGGCGTCGAAGGGTTTGATTCCAACGGATACACTGCGTCCGATTTTGGAACTGAGTGAAAATACGATGTTGAAAGGAAGTCTGTGGGTTGAGTAGAATCTAGATGAGACACCAGTGGAATATACATTTTATGCTTACTTGAGGGATTATCTTCGCGTTCATGTTTCGAGGGTTGAAAAACGGGATCCTCAGCGATTGGGGATGACGAATGCCTCTTTCCGGGGTACGTCGTCATATGCACAGGTGGCCCCGCGTTTTCGCCATCGTTGCGCGGTATCTTGGGCATTCTGTTATCGGGATGTTGTCCATGAATCTTGAAGCTTAACAGAGGGTGAGACTTTTGAGGATCGAGAAAAGAGAGATGTTTTGAAGTATCAGGCTGTGACGACACTGAAAGAGACGAGGGGCGTTTTATAGACCCATCGGGGATATTCTCGGAAAGATGTTGACTCTTTGTCAAAAAGGTTTTACCGCTTGGCAATCTACTGACTGGGACTCTCGCCGTTCTCGTGGAGTTGCCGTGCAAGAATGAAAATGAAAAAAGGGGTTTTGGATCGTTGTTTGCGTTTCCTTTGTGAGGAGTGTGGTCAGTCGTGCCCAAGTCCATTCTACGGGGGGGCGATGACGCGACGACGCGATGAATTAGAAAATCATATCACGTGATGGGACACCCGAGAGATGGCACCGATTCAACCTTGGGAGGATGGACTGAGGTGGGGTTGTGATGGTGTTCGAATGGTTAATGCATGGGTGACGTTTTGGTGGTTGCGAACGGTGTTGATACTGTATTTTATATCCGCAGCTTTACACATATTATTCACCATGTCAGCCATTTCTCTCGATGAGGAGGTGAGATTGTACACGACCAACGCTGACCGGGAGAAATATAACCTGCTAGCCACACTCTTTGGCATCGTCGTCGCTCTCGACTATCTTGAGCGCGCCTACGTCCGGGATTCCATCACTGCCGCCGAGTGCGTTGCTCGTTTTTCCAGCTTCTGATTGCTTTTTTTCAAGCTGAGTTTTTGGCATATCTGTTCGAACGAGAGAGATATTCGCCGGCATGTACACGGTTGTTGTCTCAGTACAAGACGATGCTCAAACTGGTGGGAGAGGATGTACCTTCTATTGAGAGTTTTATGACTCGGTATCGGGTACGTCTCAGACAGTCTGTCTGCCCCTACAGTACCCCATACCCCATATCCTCTTTTTTTTTTGGTTCCACCATTGAGAAGATGGATCACCCTGCGGCGCTGCATAGGCTCAAAGTCGGTGTCCCAGCCACCGTGGAGCATTCTAGTGAAGCAGGGCCAGAGACGGGGAAGTGGGTTGCAGAGACTACTCAGGTGGGGATCGCTCTCCGCACGTTACGAGGGACATGATGCACACACATAGCTTAGAGCTTCATAACATTCATGGACGCGCTTCGGCTCCGTCTCCGCGCCAAAGACCAGCTGCACCCTATCCTGCAGGAGCTTGTCACCAACTACGCACGTTTCAAGGGCAGTAAGGATTGGGAGGGGCGGAGTCGGATGGTTGGATGGTATGTGTATTTCTTTTCACTATCTCCTTGTTTCCGCTGATCCCCGTCCGATCGCAAAGGCTTATCACGCTGAATGCTATGAAAGCCTCCGAGGAGATCACAGAAGAACAGTCGAGACAGGTACGTGCTCGGAACTTGCTTCCCTTCGTGTTTCGTGTACCCACATATTCATCCACAGTTGTTATTCGATGTAGATCATGCATACGCTGAGTTTTTTAGGAGTCTAGGTAGCGGCAAAGATGATAGGTCGTAATGCATGCCATGTACAGGTGTGCTGAATGGAATGTAATCACCTTTGTACAACCCAACACGATGCAATCAATATTGGAGTGACAGCTTAGCCTGTGCGTGGTATAGTATAGCCAACTTACACACTCATTTTCATCGGAATGGGGGGATGACACTCATACCCCTCTACCACAAAATCCTCGTACTCAAACTCTTCAATGTCCTTTATATCTCTCGCCCACCTTAGCGTTGGAAAGGCCTTGGGTTCCCTCTTCAACTGCACCTCAAGCGCGTCTACGTGGTCTCGATATATATGCGCGTCGCCGAGCTGGATGATGAGCTCATGCGCGTCCGTCCCTGTGACTCGCGCGATCATATGCGTTAGCAGGGCGTACGAGGCGATATTGAAGGGGACGCCAAGGCCAAGATCCGCGGAGCGTTGGTACATTAAGCAGGACAGTTTAGGTTTCGAGCGTGGCATTGAGTCTGTGGAAGTCGGAGGTAGGTGCACATAGAACTGGCAGAGGAGATGGCATGGCGGGAGGGCCATTAGCGGGATATCTGTGTACGCGAGTCAACAAAGACGCGATTAAAATGTGATCAAAATGAAACTCGCCTGCGGGATTCCAAGCGCTGAGAATGATGCGCCGATTGGTAGGATCATGGATGATCTTCCGAATACACTCTTTCAATTGATCCACACCCTCACAGTCGTACCCCGTCTCACAATCCACGTATTTCGCACCAAAGTGCCTCCACTGGAACCCATACACTGGACCCAAATCACCCTCCCTCCGATGGCCTAACCCCAAACCTTCCAAGAACGCTTTCGAGCCGTTCCCGTCCCAAATCTTAACGCCCTTCTGCGACAAAACCGTGGCGTCGGTCGATCCACGGATGAACCAGAGGAGCTCCTCGATGATTCCACGGAGGAAGGTGCGTTTAGTGGTCAGGAGAGGAAGTGTGTTGTTCGCGAGAGTGAAGCGAAGGGAGGGAGGTGCGAAGATGGAGAGTGTGCCAGTACCGGTGCGATCTGGTCTTGGAGCGCCGGTGTCGATGACTTGGCGGATGATATCCAGGTATTGGTTTTCTTCGTGTGGTCGGGATCGAGACATCGGGGTCGCGTTTGTTGTTTGTTGTTGACGCGTGTCGAGACAAGTGACAACATGTGACATCGATGGGACAAGAGCATCCTTTGCTGTGTGCGAAATTGACGGGGATGTGCAAAGTCCAGGGAGCATCAAAGCACTGTGCTTCAAGTTGCTGACAGATTTTTTATCAGCTCTGTAATGCTTTCCTGTTCGTCTTCATCCTCTGAATCAGATTCAACCGCTTCAGGCTCGTTAGCCTGCATGATCTCTGCATCTCCGCCCTCAAACCTGTACCATGAATCTCCCGCCTCTTCTTCAAGAGACAGTGCCTGGCCATGAACTTGGTTACAGCTCCTCAGCTCCTCGATAGATTTTGAGCAGGTTAGGTGTTGGATGCGGGTATGATCCCAGCTGTTTTCGATCGTTTTAGCGCTAACTTTGACCCATGCCTCATTGGCCATACGGATGGCCTCAACTAGCTCTATCTTGTAGATATCTGGTTCACCAGCATCATCCCCATAAAGAGCCTTAACACAATATGCAGAGCGATAGTGACCCTTGAAGCAACTGATGATCCCAGCATCCAAAGGTTGGAGCTGTGCGGTCAGATTGGGTGCCATAAATTCGATCTGAACATTGTTGGGCTTGAAAGCAATATGGTGCGCACTGAAATTATCGACCAATAAACAGATTTTTCGGTCTTGATTGCGCATTTTTACATCGAGATGTTGGATCCATCTATAAATCTGTAAACTTTCAGATAATCTCACCAGAGGCTATTTGCTTACTCAGTAAACACTTCAGACGTCATCCGGGCATTCTTGTTACTCTTGTAGAAGAACCCATAATCTTCTCGTTTCTGCTTTTCAAAGCGTTGTGAGTTCCGCCCGATGAAAACTGGAGGGAGCTTCTCGCTTCCATCACTGTTGCAAGCCAACCCAACAGTAAGCCGGAATTCATTCTTCTCCTTTCTATCCATCATCTTTAATGCAAGCCCTCGATCAGGTGGTGCCAAACCAAACAACCCAGCCTCATCAAAGTTCCAGCGGTCCTTTGGTGCATACTTTGCTAGGACCTCTCGAAGACGAAGACGTTCAGCATCTGCTGACTTTGCTAGGACCTCTCGAAGATGAAGACATTCAGCTTCAGTTTTGGCAGCATCTGCTGAGTTTGCTTTACTGTATCGTCGAATTTCCTTGATCTTATACCTGGCCAGTGGTTGTTAATTATCTTGGGTCCAATTATCTAATGATAGCTTACGTTTTGCAGAATGATAGAAGCCATCCATGTCCAGACAGCCGTTCCTCTTCAGGAACGTTTAACTCCTTCTCCAATCGCCTTCGTTTTTCAAGCAGCACTGGGCCTGTCACCGTTTCATGCTTATCCTCCATATGTCGGAACCAATGAATGAGCCCTTGCTCAACGTCTGGGCGTATAACAACGCGAGTACGCTTCCTTGATAAAGCATTTGGATAAGATTGGGCTCGAGCTTCAAGCTGTAGCCTTATCTTGAGTTTTCTTGAAAGACTTGGTTGCGTGAAGGTCAGTTTTCCCTCTTTCTTGGTTTGAAAATTATCAACGATTTCTCCCTGTCTTAGATCTGGATGGGTGTCGATGAAGGCAAAGACTGTCATCCAGTCCATCAGAGTGAGATGACAGTCTCGTTTTGTATTTTTGTTAGCGGCTGATGTTGCTGGCACATCCTGTGAATGCTTGGTAGTTGTGGATTTTTTGTGTAGATAGGGTGCAGGTTTCGCCCTTGGTTTGCGCTTGGCTTCTGCAGGCATAAGGGAGCTTCTGGGTTCTGATTAATTCTCTCTCTCTCTCTATATGCCAAATCATTGTCTTCTAGGCCCAGCCGAGTCATCATTTCTTTCGGGGCCAGGCAAGTCACCATTTCTTTTGGGGCCAGGCAAGTCACCATTTCTTCTAGGCCCAGGCTAGTCGCCATTTTGAATACAATGTACGTCTCATAATGCCTAATCTGTATGCATTGTGCATTTGGACCTTGTTTTCCTGCGTCCCATCAAGGGACCTACTAAAAACCGATACATTATGACAAATATGCATCATGAGAAAGTCAACGGATTGTAGGTAGCTCACTTGGCTTCACATATGGTGCCGCTGCAGTATCTCTGGCAGTCGCAGTAGTATTTCATGGGTAAATAACATGGAGCGTGAACCTAGCACGTTGAACATAACAAAAATTCTGTGAACATTGCAATCGATATCAGGCCTCACTGGATCTCATCAGCCACTCTCGATTTCGCTCAATCTCGCTCTTGTCGTTTTTACACTGGGGTTGAGTACTTTATAGAAAGAGTGAAGCAGTTCATACCTTCCTGACAGTATCACGTTTTGGGAGCAGGTCGCAGCTCGAGCATCTCTTGGAAGAGCTTACCTGCCTCCTCCTTGTCCTCGATGTGGCCTGCCTCGCGGAATCGTCTAGAAAGGGCGACAGAAAGATAGTTGAGTGATTTCGATCGGTCAGGATGGGTTACAGGCCGCAGCTTGAGTGCTTCTCGGTGGAGTGAAACTGTTTCCTCGAGATCCTCGATGTGGCGTGTCTGGTCGAACCGCGTAAAAAGGGCAGTAGCAAGGTCGCAAAGTGAGGTAGGTCGTTGGGGATGGGGAGTAGGTCGTAGCTCGAGTGCTTCTCGGTATAGTGTAATTGCCTCCTCAATGTCCTCGATGTGGCCTGTCATGGGGAATCGCCTAGAAAGGGCAGTCGCAAGATTGCCAAGTGAGATGGATCGACCAGGATGGGGAGAAGGTCGCAGCCCAAGTGCTTCTCGGAAGAGCGCTACTACCTCCTCGATGTCCTCAATGCGGCTTGTTTGGCCGAATCGCATGTAAAGGATAGAAGCGAGGTCATCGAGCGCGTTTGAATGATCAGGATGGGTCGCAGGTCGCAGCTTGAGTGTTTTTCGGGCCAGTGCAATTGCCTTCTCAATGTCCTTGACGTGAGAAAGGCCAGAAGCGAAATTGCCGAGTGAGATGGATCGACCAGGAGGGGGAGAAAGTCGCTTGTTAATTTCAATCCCATACTCTGGGTTGGAATATGATCCCACGTTGCTTCTTTCAGCAAAGTCAAGGATCTCCCGTCTTTGGGGGATATCGGGAACGGTTTTTGCTAGCATAATATGCAGCTCTAACCACCCAGTGATGAGCTGCAAGTCGCTTCCTTCGGTACAAGCATACCGATGATTAGAAATGACAGCTTGAACTCCCTTGCCCAACATTTCCATCACATGGGTAATGAATGGCTTTAGATCAGGAGTGATCGTATAGCTCGTTTGGGTGAGCATAAACACCGCTACCTCGAAGAGGATCCATGCACGGGGTCGAAAGGCGGAATACCTCCATTCAAAGCCACAGTTCCGTATGAGCATGGGAATGCCTTCAAGTTTTATCTGGACGTAGGCCTGCTGCGCCTCGCTTCGTGGAGCCTGCGGCAGGCATGTCCAATCCACCCAAACATAAGACCACTCTGTATTTGCAAGGTCCTCCTGAAAGAGGCGTATATCATGTCCTTTGGGGTCGGGATGTTCTCGAGTATGCCAGTAGTGGCTGATGAAGAAGCAGTCCCTCTTGTTAACAAAACCGTAATTAACGGGGAGGAGGATGTATTCGTCCAAGCGGGCCGGATCCCACTTCATCAAAACCTTCTGTCGGACGAATGATTCTCTAAGTTGGAAAAACCAGAATTGTTGATTTTCTATGAGGGTCTCCACGGAGCTGAGGCCTCTCAGCACCCGAGAGTGCCTTTCGATGGTGGAAGCCTTGTCTTCACCAACATAGGTGAGCGAGTGCCACGCAGTTATGCTACGTTCCACTAGAGACAGGAACGACGCAGACGCGGCAGACGTAGCAGCACCTTCCGCCATTTCCGACCAAGACGCATTTGCAGCGGTGCCCATAGTCGTGATAGAGAATTCGATAGGAGTCTGAGTTTTGGTCGACATGCCAGGAGCAGCTTCGTTGTGGAGTTCGTGAGTGATTGCTGATAGTGAGGTCATAAGAATAGCACCAATATGATAAGAACATGACAGACCTCCCGAAGCTCCTACCTCGAGAAGCGAATCGATCCTTCCGCTCGCTGAACCGATCAACTTATCACGACCGACGGTTCGATGAGCGAAGACATGGAAAGTGAGAATGGATGTCATAGACGTATCACTTTTCCGGTATCAGATTTTTGAATAACAATATTCCGCGTAAGCTTACAAACATATCGCCTCCGTCCAGGATCCTCCTGACGAGAACGGCGTTTTCCTTGTGGAGCCGTCGAGTGTCAGTCTTACATAGTATTTGTGAGGTATGTTTAGAAATGAAGCTCGGGAGAGGCCGAGGCATTTGATATCTGTTTCGTTCAATGGGTCAAAGTGCCAAGTGCTATCATGTATCTCACCAAAGATTTTCACGGTAATTGCCGCTGGCGGAGGGCTGGATCAGGCTTTGAGTGATCATAGAGCCGCAAATCCGAACGACCGAACTTACGGGTTACTAGTAGTAGTGGCCATCGGTTGGCCGCTCGACATTCGCTTGGCAAGCTTGGTGGGATCCCACAAGCGAGAATTCCACGTGGTATCCCACAAAACGGCCACAACGAGCTCGAATAGGTGTACAGGGCGCATCAGGAAAACACCGATAATCTTATGTCATCTTAACTCAGTCTTACAGCAGTTTGCATACAGTAATCAATGCGTCAATGACACACCACCACTCAATGACACACTTAGTCAAAAAGATTTGCTCCTTGCCTTTGCACCTTTTCTCCCTAATGTACTTGATAGAAAGAGTGAAGTAGTTCATGCCTTCCTGACAGTATCACGTTCTGGGAGCATCTCTTGGAAGAGCTTACCTGCCTCCTCCTTGTCCTCGATGTGGCCTGTCTCGTGGAATCGTCTAGAAAGGGCGACAGAAAGATAGTTGAGTGATTTCGATCGGTCAGGATGGGTTACAGGCCGCAGCTTGAGTGCTTCTCGGTGGAGTGAAACTACTTCCTCGAGATCCTCAACATGGCCTGTCTGGTCGAACCGCGTAAAAAGGGCAGTAGCAAGGTCGCAAAGTGAGGTAGATCGTTGGGGATGGGGAGTAGCTCGTAGCTCGAGTGCTCCCCGGTACAGTGTAATTGCCTCCTCAATGTCCTCGATGTGGCCTGTCTTGGGGAATCGCCTAGAAAGGGCAGTAGCAAGATTGTTAAGTGAGGTGGATCGACCAGGATGGGGAGAAAGTCGCAGCTCAAGTGCTTCTCGGAAGAGCACAACTGCCTCCTCGATGTCCTCGGTGCGGCTTGTTTGGCTGAATCGCGTGTAAAGGCTAGAAGCGAGGTTGTCGAGCATGTTTGGACGATCAGGGTGGGTTGCATGTCGCAGCTTGAGTGCTTCTCGGGCCAGAGGAATTGCCTCCTCAATGGGGCCTGTCTCGTGGAATCGCCCAGAAAGGGCAGTAGCGGGATTGTTGAGTGAGATGGATAGACCAGGATGAGGAGAAAGTCTCTTGTCAATTTCAATCCCATACTCTGGGTTGGAAAATGATCCCACGTCGCTTCTTTCAGCAAAGTCAAGGATCTCCCATCTTTTGGGGATGTCGGGAACAGCCTTTGCTAGCATAATAAGCAGCTCTAACCACCCAGTGATGAGCTGCAAGTCGTTTCCTTCAGTACAAGCATACCGACGATTGGAAATGACAGCGTGGACTCCCTTGCCCGACATTTCCATCACATGGGAAATGAAAGGCTTTAGATCAAGAGTGAGTGTATAGCTCGTTTGGGTGAGCATAAACACCGCTACCTCGAAGAGGATCCATGCACGGGGTTGAAAGGCGGAATACCTACATTCAAAGCCACAGTTCCGTATAAGCATGGGAATACCTTCAAGTTTTATCTGGAAGTAGGCCTGCTGCACTTCGCTTCGTGGAGCCTGCGGCAGGCATGTCCAATCCACCCAAACATAAGACCACTCTGTATTTGCAAGGTCCTCCTGAAATAGGCGCATATCGTGTCCCTTGGGGTCGGGATGTTCTCGAGTATGCCAGTAGTGGCTGATGAAGAAGCAGTCCCTCTTGTTAACAAAACCGTAATTAACGGGGAGGATGTATTCGTCCAAGCGGGCCGGATCCCACTTCATCAAAACCTTCTGTCGGACGAATGATTCTCTAAGCTGAAAAAACCAGAATTGTTGATTTTCTATGAGGGTTTCCACGGAGCTGAGGCCTCAGCACCCGAGAGTGCCTTTCGATGGTGGAAGCCTTGTCTTCACCAACATAGGTGAGCGAGTGCCACGCAGTTATGCTACGTTCCACTAGAGACAGGAACGACGCAGACGCGGCAGACGTAGCAGCACCTTCCGCCATCTCCGACCAAGACGCATTTGCAGCGGTGCCCATAGTCGTGATAGAGAATTCGATAGGAGTCTGAGTTTTGGTCGACATGCCAGGAGCAGCTTCGTTGTGGAGTTCGTGAGTGATTGCTGATAATGAGGTCATAAGAATAGCACCAATATGATAAGAACATGACAGACCTCCAGAAGCTCCTGCCTCGAGAAGCGAATCGATCCTTCCGCTCGCTGAACCGATCAACTTATCACGACCGACGGTTCGATGAGCGAAGACATGGAAAGTGAGAATGGATGTCATAGACGTATCACTTTTCCGGCATCAGATTTCTGAATAACAATATTCCGCGTAAGCTCACAAATATATCGCTTCCGAGCAGGATCCTCCTGACGAGAACGGCGTTTCCCTTGTGGAGCCGTCGAGCGTCAGTCTTACATAGTATTTGCGAGGTATGTTTAGAAATGAAGCTCGGGAGAGGCCGAGGCATTTGATATCTGTTTCGTTCAATGGGTCAAAGTGCAAAGTGCTATCACAGCCAAGCAAACTTGACGTGTCTCACCAAGAATTTTCACGGTAATCGCCGCTGGCGAAGGTCTGGATCAGGCCTTGAGTGATCATAGAGCAGCAAATTCGAACGGCCGAACTCACGGGTTACTAGTGGTAGTAGCCATCAGTTGGCCGCTCAAAGCTCGCTAATCAGAGTTGGCGAGCTTGGTGGGATCCAACAAGCGATAAGACACAGCATTCCACCACAAAACGGGAACAGACCACAACGAGCTCGAATAGGTGCAGATTGGATTATCACATACTGCATAACTTCTGTTCAGGCCTAAAGTCTATGCAATATGAGATTTATGCATTACGAGATGGCAATTTGGCTGTGAACGTACCAAAACCTAGGCAGTACGAGACAATCAACTGTATACCAAGATGGCTGTGGGGAACAAGGCATGTTCCCCCTTTCCCGTTCCTTCCTCCCATCATGGAAATGAAATGACGACTGCTTCACTCGTAATGAATCATTTTACCCAATGCTTTCATTCAACGTCCACGCCGTCAAAACTAATTATAATCTACCAAATAGCAACTCATGACATCTTTCTGAATGATCTAGCAGGCAATGTTTGACGGTAAAAATGAGACATCATTGTCTCAGTATGCGTAATGGTCAGGTTAAACAATGGATGCGTGGCATTCTGTGCCATCCCAAACTTAGTCTGCCGCTCAACACAAGGAGGTATATGAAGAACGTACAAGTCGGTTAGCTGGGCCTCCCACATATAGTGATGCCCCCTCTTCTTCTGTCCAAGAAAGCGCCTCTATGAATGCCAATTTACGAAGGCCATCCGAAGGGGTATCTTGATGTGGCAAAGGAATAAGTACGACATATTGAAGTCAACATCAATTCTTACTCTTGGAAGATATCCAAGCACTTGAAAGGGCTGACCGTCGAGCAGGAGAGGGATACACATGATGTTGCGCCAAAGACAAACCTGCCAAACTGGATAAAGTGTGATATGCATCAGGCGATCTGCACACAACTTGTATGTAAGTGGCATGATTGAACTGTAATATCCAGTGACGTACTTGGGAGGCTTGTCTCTCAACCCGCCCGCTGGATGTTGCCCAGCATAAAGAATGTACTCTTGTAATGCCTTGCGATTGAGAACCGAATCTGGGACGGATATCAGAAGTTTAATGATGCTTTGTGGAGTTGAACGGACCGTCAGCATCATCACCCCATGTGTCATCATCACATAGGGGAAGGTCATGGTCTGGGTCAAGTCCTCGGCTTCCACCGAGCCCCAACGCTTCCAGCAGGGCAAATGACCCGCCAACCCACCAGGAATAACAACCATCAACGAGCTTGTTGGTCCGACCTTTGAAGCCACCGAGTTCAATTTCTGCGCCTTGCATCTGCGCCAACCATCGGAGAAGTGTCTTGAGATTGATGCTCGGCTTCATCGTTTCGGCGTGAATAAAAGGCTGAAGCATGACCCAGGATGCGAGAGCACAGAACGTGTACCCTCCATGGGCTTCTCCGAGAGGGGGACGGGGCTCAGGCAAAAGCACGGGAGCACTAGGCGACTCTTGGGAATAGTACGGTTGCGATGCGGAAGAGAATCCGCCTTCATATGTTTGACAGGATGCAATGAAACCCGCCGTCCCGTTCACCAGCTCCGGAGTGAGTAGATTCAGCAGGTGAGCGGTGACCAGCAGACAATAGAGTCCACTGTTAAAGTCTGAAAATGTACGTACGAAACGAGAATTCGACTATGAAATACGAACCGGACGTCAACCTCGGCGTGATGCGTTACTAAAAAGGAACCGTCGGGTTGCTTGAGAGACATGAAAAACTCATACATCTTTTCGCTTGTGGCAAATATTAACCAGCTGCACTGAGATATCATTGCGGTGGGTACTCACCGATTAATTTGGTCCCAACCGCCTCCCGGTCCAGGTCGTCCAACATTAGCAAGAGCACAAACGGCAGCGTACGTCGGCAACAGGTGCGGTGACTGTCCTGGGCCTCCGCCAAATCCGCCGTCTGGATGCTGCCATGTCATTATCGTATCGATCGCTCTACGCGCCCATGGTTTCATTTCCATCGATTTCGAGAAGAATGAGTACACATATACCTCTGCTTGCTGTTCGGATCTATCCCAACTTGAAGTATGCTGAAACCCTGCAGCGACCAGAACATAAGCCAGGGTTGGCTGGCATCTTGGCTGGTGTATCTTGATGGAAAGCCTTGAATAAGATTTTTCAAAATAAACGTGACATGCAAGTTTCTTTGCAACGCGGCCGGTGTGTCTGAGGCCGATCCGTCTGGAACATGTTTGAGCAAGGTCTCCTCGGTCGCTGCTTGGACGTCAGAGGTTTCTGTTCGATAACCATCTGTCGGGAAATGTTGTGGAGTGACCATTGTGGTGGCAAGCAGCAAAGACTGATTCACTCGTGTGCAGAGAACAATTGATCGTTTATTGTTACCACAGAAGTTGGTTTGGAGGCTATGTCACAATTTTTTGTTATAGAACCCTTTCAACAAGACCAAGACCCTCGCTCTCAAGGACGGTCCTGATTGCATCGCAGTCTTCTTTCCTGTATGGTGCGTGTACCCCAGGTGTATTCAAAACACCGTCCAACACCAGTTGCGTGGCTATTCCGCACGGTAGGCCAACTGTCAATGCCATAGCGGAGTGTCCGTAAGGGCTCCCGTACAGCTCCAAAGTAGACGTCAGAGTCTCCTGGGGAAAAGGCCGCCAGTCAGTAGCCGACATTAATCTGAGGGGGGGATCACTGGACTTCTTTCCCATCTCGCCACTCCACCACAAATTTGTGCTGCAGCATGACAAGGTCTCGTTCGCCTTGCTCGTATTTCATAAGTGTCTCAAGCCGAGCACAGAGTGTGTCGAGAAGGTTTCTGCCCCGTGGTTTGAGTTTTTCAGCAGAGAACAAGCCGATCCATTTCAATCCAGAGATAATCCGGCTGCTTTCTGTCTCGTTGGAGAATTCACACACAGCCTTGACGCGATTGACAAGCGAGCTATCAACGACAACATAAACGGGGTCGGACAAAGTCAGTGTCATGCTGCATACCTCTCTGTGTCTCCATTAGCTCCGATCGCCTTTTGGGTGGCTTGTCCCCATGTCAAGTCTTCCTCGAGCCACTTTTTCTCACTCGCATCCAGCCACCCTAATCGTACCAACGTCTTGACGAACTCTGGAAAGCCCTGGTATCGCAGGGTACCACGAACCACCGTCTCTGCTTCGGGAATATTGTAAAATTCCTTGAATGGGATGGAGTCCCGATTCGGATATGCCACAAATGCAAAAGCGGGAGAAATAAAGTACGGTTGAGCGTACCCCATCAACTCTGGTCCAGAAATGTCGAGCCGTTTGCTTCCTGAAAGATAGGAGGCCGAGTTCAGCAGTGCGAGGAGGACTCCTCGGGAGGACCAAGAGAACTTGTAGCCAAGTGGGTTGCCAGAACACTCGGGCGCCGGCAAACCACCACAGTATGACAAAAATTGCTTGACCTGGGATAGGAACCGTTGGAGACATGAAGAACGGGTAAGGAAGGAGCGAAAATATACCTTTCCTCCTTTCTCATGAACTTCATTTATGGTTTTGATGGCATACAAGTGATCAATCCCAGGGTCGAGGCCGATCTCATTCATCACAACTATGCCAGCTTTTTTGGCCTCAGCATCAAGCTTTCTCATCTCAGGAGAGACGTAGCTGGTGGTAACAACGTTGGTCTTCCCTTTGATAGCGGACTTGATAACGGCAGCATGGTGAGTGTAAGGAATGAGTGAAATGACAACATCGTGAAGTGCGACCTGAGCATCAAGCTCCGCGGTCGACCCCACGTCTAGAGAAATCGCAGTCGTGCTTGGCAACCCAGACGCCATATTTTTCGCGCTCTCCAGGGTCCTGCAAGCTGCAAAACAAGGAATCAAGGTGAGAATCAAATGAGAAGCGATGCACCGACCGATCGTAAGCTCGTTAGAAGGGTTGCGAGTTATGTACTCGGCACACGGACGAGCGACAAATCCACTTCCAAGAAGGAGCACTTTCTTCGTCGCTTTCCCCTGCATGGCGGCTGCGGCAGCAGCTCGGCCAAATTTAGGCGCAATATATTTGTTTTCCTTGAGCATCACATGAACGAACTCGGGAAGGTTGAATGCAGACCGATGTATAGCCTCGTTATAATACTTCGTATTCCCGACTTTGCGGAGAGGCATCTTAACGTCCCTGCGAGGGTCCTTTGAGCAAACCACGAATCCAATCTGTCCGGAAGGGTAGGTAGGGACCGTCGTATATGCATATTCCGAGACCGGGAAGATACTGTGGGCAATGTCTCTGAGCTCCAAGATAAGGGGAAGATGAAGCCACAAGCATTCTCCCTGAGTGGAAATATTTCCACCTGGTGCCAGGGCTTCGTAAAGCAACTTGAAGTAAGGTTGCTGGAAAAGTGCTTCGGCTGGGCCAACAGGATCGGATGAATCTGTGATGATGACATCGTATGTAGCTTTGTTTTCCTCTAGGAACTTAAACCCGTCACCGATGAATACCGTGACTTTGGGAGAACTCAAGAGCGAAGACATGTGAGGCAGGTAAGCTTTGGAGACACGGATGACAGCCTAAGAAATGGTGAGAAAGGGTAGATCGCTGTTGATCTGATGATAATCGTACTTCATCGATGTCACAGAGGACAATCTGCTCTACCGTATCGTGCTTGAGTACCTCTCGCACAACACCGCCATCTCCACCACCAATGACCAGGACCTTCTTGGGGTTTGGGTGACTGGCAAGAGGGAGATGTGCGATCATCTCCTGATATCTATGGGATGGCATCTAGATCAGTCCGTAATTACTTGCGAGGCCACTTACGAAAATTCATCACGTTCGGTACATTGGATGACTCCATCCAGGACGAGCACATTTCCGTATGTTTCAGATTCGAAAACAAGGACGTCCTGGTACAAAGACCTTTCAACATGCAAGATCTTGTTGACTCTGAGAGTCATCGCTTGTCCTGGCCATTGAGGAGATATCTCACTGAACCAACCATCTGGATACCAATTAACTTGTCAAATTTGTCATATTCATTGAAGACAGACCTCGGATAGTCGGGTGCGTCAAAGGGGCCATGGTAAAGAGTGACTCAAAAAGGCAAGAGGCTCTTGCCCTCTGCCTTGGCATCCACCTGAACCACCACTCGCACCACCACTCGCACCACTCCCGCCATTCTCTGCGAGATGATATGGATGAATTAGTCGCGTAATTAATCTTGGTAAGGGACACGGCCTCTCCCCGAAATGTTCCATGATAAAGCACTGCCCAATTGACTTGCTACCCTGTAGATGCCAAACCTCCGGCCATGATAGCAACAATCTAATAAGCTTTTGTCACCACGGCCTTTGTAGGTGGCAATGTCCCAGGCTGCTTAACTCTCAGGCACCCGGAAATATCTATTTGAGGCGTACACCCACTTACTGTTGTTGTCCAACATTCGGTAAATTCGGTCTCTGTGGTCGCGTTGTACGTACCACCGGCTAGTCTCAGGGTCGTCACGGCAGCGAACCTTTCAAAACATGCGCGGAGCATCCTTTTTAGTTTTGGCTGTTCAGATGCTGTTCGCCAAGTCATAGAGAAGCGCTTGTGAATCCTTGTTGTGCTGGCGAACTCATCAGATGCCAAGGTCGATCGCATCGGGGCAAAAGATGGAACTATTCAAGAATTGGTTCAAGAACAGACAAAATAAATAGATGCATCACACGTCGAAACTACATATAAAGATAAATCACCAAAAGTCAGGGTAATCGCGGTCATCCAACCCTATCACTCGCCCAAAGCCGGTGACCTCACGTAAGGTCAAAGTGCCATCAACCCCTCGTTGTATTTTTGCACAGACATGCATGTATCCTTGCGACCTGCTCTCGACTGCCGTTACGGACTCCAAACTTGGGCAACCAAGTGCAAACTCGCGCGCGTCTTCCAAAAAAGTGCGCTTCATGCCGTACGGAACAAATTGCTGGAATAATCCATAATTGGTTCTCCAGATATACAGACGTTTGAGGTTCGAGAACATGGAGAGGGCAGAAGCGATCGAATCCTAAGGATACATATTAGTCTGATTTTAAAGAATGGGACAGAACGTGCTCTCACAATCGGAGGTTGACACTCTCCGGTCAATTCAAGCTCTTCCAGGTTGGGAGCGCCACGAGCGATGCTCATAATGTGAGGTGCCTCAAAGTGCCTTGCTGCCTTCCGTTTGCTGACCTCGTAAATATTCCCATTCTCGTCTTCCTGCCACCGACTGGCCTCCCAGCCAATTTCAGTGGTGCGCTTCGAGTCACGCTGTCGGATACCGAGGCTACGAAGGGATGGAAGCCCGTTCGGTAGAGCAGATCGGAGAAGGTAGGGCACTTGAGCGTTGATAGAAGACGAAATCGTCAAGTTGATGAGTTGATCCCCAAGAAGGGGCAGGAGCATACGTGCATCGTCAAAGGGAGCCTGCAGATTCCGTCAGTGCGGGAAGCAAAGAAAGGCACGGATGTATCACCTGCAAAACACGCAATTTTGGGAGTATCCCAACTGAAAGCTTTTGAAACCAGTGGCCAAGAACCCAGTCCAACTCGACTAGTTCCAGATTGGGATGACGGGACCAAAACTCAGAGGCGATTTCTGGGCGTTCGACTGTAAACCTATGGAGAGTCAACGCCCGCAGATGCGGGAAGTGTTGCGTAAAGAGCCCGTCCTTATCGGTGACATCTATTAACTCTTCTGTGTATAGATTGAGTGCCAAAGTATGGAGGAATGGTGAATTCACAGTGAGGTCGCTGAATAGTCGGTGCAGTGCCGGCGTTGAAGATACATCTGGTCACGTGTGAGGGAGGGAAGTTTCTGAAACCCAATGTACCCACCGTCAGATGCCGAGGGATGATAGTACACGTACTCAAGGCGAAAACTCTGCAATGCCTACGACTGGAGGTCAGATGAAGATTTGGTCGTTCGGAGACATCAAAGTACCTGATATTCGAACAAACACGAGTCTTCCACCCAACGATTGCCGACCCAATCTGTTGTGCCGCCGAGGGAAATTTCATTCAACCTAGGACATTCCTGTTTGAGCGCCACCCAAAAATCATTGTCTAGTTGGCCGAATCCTTGGATCCTTGCATATTGGTCATCCATGTACCATCCATCGCTCAAATGAAGCACAAGTGAGGCTAGGTTAGGCAAGCAGCCGAGATCAATCAGCGCATGAAGTTGGCGGATGACATCGACATTTCTTTCTCGAGAATCGGCGGAGAGTTCGGATGAAATGCACAGTCGACGGATGTGATGTGCGAGGGGTATCTTTCCCCCTTCGAGGAGAGATTGTGGGTCAACACTTTCAGCCTGCGTTCTGAGCTTTCTCAGGACGTCCGAGGTGCGTTTCTCGCCTTCCAACCAAACGGACTGGTAAAGCAGGTGGGGTATGATGATTTCATTGAGCCTACGGTCGGTGAGAGCGAGGGAAAGAAGGGTGGAAGAGTAAGTATAGAGGGGTAGGTGCGCGGAGATGACTGGGAAAATTTCTGGTAGCAGGACAGACAACGTTGGCTTGGCCATCATGATGGTAAGAACGAGACAACTTTAATGCACGTGATCACCGATCGTGAATCGATCACTTCCCCATCCGAGTCGGGCAAACCGGAAATGGGCATTTGCAGCCTTATCACTTGTTTGATGTTGCTACGTTCTGGATACTCAGGGCAGGGACTCCGCAGCCCGTGATTAGGATCACTCCCACAAGAAGCTGCCATAACAATACAATTCTTACACGCGCACCAGTGATGTATGTCGCTCTAATTTTTCTACCCTGATACAGCTTACGGGTCTCACCGCGAAACTCTGATTATACTGCCACAGAGGGCCGAGAAAGGCGAGAGATTTGGGTATAAAAACCCCCCTTCAAGCGTCAGGATGTTCCCTCAACGCAGGTCGTTCCATATCCCTCTTTACACCTATCACCCAGACGCTGGACGTTTTTTGCCATGTTCGTACTCAAGACTCTTGTCCTTGCTTTTTCTACCCTTGCCTTTGCTTCCCCCGTGTGGCGGTCGCTCAATGACGTCGAGAGTAGGGGTCTCGATGTATTTGATGACTTTGAGGTCAGAGGGCTCGACGACTATGATTTTAGTGCCCTTCAAGCACGCGCTGGCGTAAGCGATTCTCCTCGTTATCTGGTAGAACACCTCTCACTCTATGTTTTGTTCGATAGTTTGCCAATTTAGGCACTGGCGGTAAGACCGCCGCGAAAGGCTTCGTGGACAGTGCCGGCAGCCACAAACTTTCCGCCGCATCTTCCCCTGGATCTTCGGCCAGAACAGTCCATGATAATAACGCCTTCCACCTCGACCGACAGCAGCCCAGCAGCGATCGTCAAGCAGGCAAAGTAGCCGTGCAGCTCAACCACGTGGGCAAAGGGCAGCCCAGTACCGTCGGTCAAGTCAGTATCCCTCATGGAACCACCCCAGACCCGAAAACTGCAAGTATATTTTGCCAACCTGATACACCGCATCTAATCTCTCTGTTCGTAGGTGGGCGCCAGGTTGAAGCATTCTATCAACACCGGCAAGGAACAATCGTTGCCTGCGACATCCAAGCAGGACCGCAAAGCCGCCAATATAGCCGCGAATGACGCGAGCAGGCAAGCGAAAGCTCAAGCTAATTCTCAGAGAATGGCACAAGGCCAGGCCAATGCCAACGCGGGCAACTTCAAGAAGGGAAACGGAAAAGCATCTGCCGGACATTAAGCCGAGAACAACCTCACGAAAAACATCCCGTCTCTAAACGATCCCCTGATACTTGACATATTATTTTGGAAACAAGGCAGGGCTGCGGAAAGACGAGGAAATAATAGAATAGAATTAGATTTCATTCCTGTAACGATAACGACACATGGCGAAAAACATCTACCGTCTTGTAATGTGCTTCTAAGGTCCCAGATGTCCTATGGCGAGGAAATGGATCGGTGATCGCAATCTAGGTCTGTGGCTGTGCCGTAACGGTTAACGGAAATAACCGAGCTGAGGCACGTTTCTAACTGACCATCATGAGCGGCGACGAATATCCTTTACCCCATGGCTGGATCAAAGAGTTTGATACAATCTCAAACCATCCGTTCTGGGTGAGTTTACAATTTCTATTTTCGTGCCTTCTCACTCTTTGATTTAACGATTCAGGTCGACACCAAAGCAAATCCACCCCGATCCATTTGGGTACACCCGTACGAAGACGAGCAATACCTGTCTGAACACCCAGACGTCAAAGAAAAGCTCGGTCGTCGCCTTGACGCCGAACGACCGCGACCAGATTCCAGACCTCGCCGCCATTCTTTTAATGGCATGTCCAGTGGTGACATCGCCGGCGGAAGCAGGAGCGCTCCCGCTCCCCGGAAGAGAGGCTTTTTTGGGAAGCTCAAGGATAAGGCGATCGGCACGAAAGAAGAGAGGGAGGCCGAAAAACGCCGATGGGCGGAAGTGAGCTAGTCTTACTCGTACCGTTTCTGGTCTGAGGACCGTCATGTTCCAAAGATCCAGGCGCGACGCAGGGAAGAACGTCTGGCTCAACAAGCCGCTGAAGAAGCTTATTACGCTCAGCAGCAGCAACAGTTCAACAACGGATATTACAACGAGGGTCCCCCTTATGGCCCGCCAATGGCATATCGCCAACAGCGATCGGGCACGGGAGGCGGTTTGGCTCTTCCGCTGTTGGGAGGTTTAGTCGGCGGTCTGTTGTTGGGTGACATCTTAGGTGGTGGTTTCGATGGAGGGTTCGGTGGAGGTTTCGACGGAGGATTTTTCTAAATGAACTATGGTGGTTCAAATCGGAATGTAACTGTACTCGATATCTGTTTGTGTTTATTGCCATGTCCATCTTAACAAGCCACCTCCGTTCGTCTCTTCCACGTAGCAAATGGGTCTCACAGCTGAGAAGGGCCCATCGAGAGACATATCATCCGCACGTCCCCCAACATACGAATAGAGTTAAAGACGGGGATCAAGACGAGTGCGTACTTGTGTCCCTCGGAAACTTCGCGTGCTAATACAAAACTCACCACAAAGGTTTGTAGTGTTCAACCCCGCGAGTTCAAAGGCTCTTTGCACGTCAGCATCCCGCGAATATTTCATCTCAATAATCGAGTAACGATCATTCCCATCTCAGGGTTGTCTCAGCCTCGTCGAATGACGTCCGGAACGCGATAAACGATGCTCAATCCGCGTTTCAGTCTGGAGTCTGGTCAAGGTCATCTACCATCGATCGATCGACAGTTCTTACCCGCCTTGCATGCCTCTTGGAACAACGCGTCTCAGACCTGGCGGAAATTGAGACTATGCAGACTGGGAGGACGATTCAAGAAATGAAGGCGCAACTTGGGCGTCTGCCGGAATGGCTGTAAGTTATTTGATATTCAATCGTTGCTTGAGATAATCAATGGGTTGATAGTCATTATTATGCTGCCCTTCTTCGGACTAACCCAGCCCTCATGGTTCCCATCCAGGGTAAAATGATGAATTACATCCATCGCATACCCCTCGGCGTCGTCGCACAAATCACAGTAAGTCTTTAAGGCTCTCCACAAGGACAGTGAAGACTTGAGTTCAGATGGCCAGCCATTCAACCATCCGATTTTCATAGCCGTGAAGAAAATGGCACCCGCTCTTGCCGCTGGTAACAGTGTGATCGTTAAACCGTCCGAGGTTCGTGCTAATTTCAGACTGCTTCCTATTAACGCAAACATTGCACTAGCTGGCCCCCATCACAGTGCTCGAATTCGCTGAAATCGCCCAACAAGCCGGAGGTTAACTTCCTGCTTCTCGATAGATCGAGGTATCCTCTGAGACTCTAAACCTAGTCCCGCCTGGCGTATTGTCCGTCCTCCCAGGGCGCGGACCTACAACGGGAAAAGAGATAGTTAGCAACCCTCTGATACGAAAAGTGGACATTACTGTGAGCCGCGTATAGAACATCTATTAGTTAATGGGGAAATAAGTGCTTTTATAGGCTGGCACCCAAACCGGTCGCGCACTCGGAAGCATCGTCGGTTCCAACTTGGCCGCCTTCACTGCTGAGCTGGGTGGGAAGGTTAGCAAATACAACGTTTGGATAGTGTTTTGTCAACGCTCTCTCTCCAGGCCCCCATCATTGTATTTAACGATGCGGACCTTGTGTCTTCAGTGAACGGTGTCGCGTTTGCTTCCTTCGTCGCCTCTGGGCAGACATGCGTATCAGGAACTCGAATTATCGTCCAGGACAAAATATACGACGATTTTTTGGCCCTGTTCCTCAAAAAGGTTGAAAGCATCCGACTCAGGATGGGCGATCGTAGGTCGGCGTCCAAGTATATATGGATATTTCAGCTAATATACTGTTCAGCACTTAACCCCAAATCGACAATGGGCACAATCATATCTCTCCGTCACCTAGAGCGCATAGAGGGTATGATCAAAAGCCGGAAGAGTGGCAGTATTTTGGCTGGAGGCAAACGCATGATGGACCACTCTCCTTTGGACGGGTTCGATCTCTCACAGGGGTGTTTCTTCCCCCCAACGGTCATAGAAGATGTTAGCACTACAGATGAGTTGTGGCAGGAAGAGGTTTTCGGCCCTGTCGTTGTGGTGAAACGTTTTGTGGTGAGTTTCGTGCCATCACTCGTTGTCGCCCTTTTGGATATTTTTATCCTTTTGGTGCAGACTGAAAAGGAAGGCGTCGCGTTGGCGAACGACTCCAAATATGGTCTTGGAGCTGGGATATGGACGTCAGATTTGTCAAGGGCTCATCGGGTTGCAGCAGATATTGAGTCTGGGCTCTGTTGGGTGAATACCCATCACCGGAACGACCCAAGCTCTCCTTGGTAAACCTTCAGTCATGCGCACGATCGATAGTTTCTCTAAATGTTTCCAATGTCAGGGGAGGATTGAAAGAGAGCGGTATAGGCCGAGAGAACGGTCTTGAAGCCCTCGAATCTTGTGTGTCATCATTCATCTGCCACTTGGAAGGCATTCTCACATCCGTCCGCGATCTCAAAGATTCCCAAACCAAGTCAACTATCATTAACATCGCCACGACAGAGGAAATGCAACAGAATGAGGACTGGTTCGCAGAGGACAGGGGTGAAAAGCGCTACGGGTAATTCAACAAGTTCGTATGGCTGATTGCGCAACCATATTTTGTTCATTGGGCTTACTCACAACCGGTGGTAAATATATTGCTGGGCGCGTTTAAAGAGCCAGAAGCCTCCCAGGGCATATGAGTATGTCCTCCTTCTCGATAACGGCCAGCATTAAATTTTGGGACTGTCAACTCAAATGAGATCGCTGGTCTTAATAATTACAAGGAGAGATTACCCTCTCCCGACTCCCAGATAAATGTAGACCATTTGATATGTTCAGTCGGTGGCGTACTGTTTACGACGCCTTTACTCCATGAAAAAGACTTCCCTTGAAAGGTACAAGAGTGCTGGCTACCGCCTCAAAGAAAACATCATCTCCGTCAGCCGTTGCAGTAGAGCATTGCATATAGCATGCTGCTCCGATATGTGCTGCAATGTGCTCTGCATCCTCACGCTGGATGCAGCATGTATTGCTGGCGGGAGAGAACCGAGACTGGCAGCCGACTAGGAAAATTGGGACATCGCGGGGGGCGAATGTGTGAACCTCTGGGGCCCACTAGGCACGCAAAGAAAGCAAATCTACGTCAGTATAATTCAGTGGGTGAGGGCCAGTCATACTCTTGAAACTACGCATCGCAAAGATTTGGGGTCATTTATGGCGAATACAATGAGCACGGCATGGGCGAGGGAGTATAATCGGTGTCGAGGTAGCTAGATGGGACGTAGGATATCAATGTAGATTGCAGAGAAGATCAGAAGGGATACTCAAATCACAGGCGCCATGAAGACTAAAGGTGATGATTATACATGGTGTGGCTGAGTAGCGAAAAGTACGGTGAACCCACCAGATGCGTGAGCATGTCAGTACTACCTTGGTCCCATCAAGATCCACTTCGCGTATAACTCTTATGCAGCATTCTGGGATCCTTGCTGGTAAGACCAGGAGCTTTATTGAAACTACAAGGAGTGTACCATATGGACTTTCCTAGGGCGGGGCTTCATCAGGAACTGCAATCCAGATGAAACGATAGACACACACCATTCTTATGGTGGGAAAGAGACCATTGGCAAGCATGCGGCATCCAACTATGAGTCGCAGGATAAATAAACTCGATGGTGATCCGCAGGGAAAGACGACATCCTCACCATCACCGACAACGATTAAGTCCCTGCGAAGCGCCGACACCTACGTTTTGCTCAGGTCAAATAACTTCTATGTCGGTCAATCAACGCACGGTCTGAGAGAGCATCGATGTGACGAGTCAGCGATAGATCAATTTACCATTTATGGCAACCACTTTAAGCACTCCAGTTGAACGAAGTTAATGTTTATGGTCTAATCCATACAGTTTCTGGCAAGACTTTGGAGCCGATGAAAAGTGGACATTACTGTGAGCCGCGTATGGAACATCTATTGGTTAATGGGGAAATAAGTGTTTTATAGGCTAGCACCCAAACCGGTCGCGCACTCGGAAGCGTTGTCGGCTCCAACTTACCGCTGAGCTGGGCGGAAAGGTCAGCAAATACAATGTTTTGATAATGTTTTGTCAACGCTCTTTCTCCAGGCCCCCATCGTTGTATTTAACGACGCGGACCTTGTGTCCTCATTGAAAGGTGTCGCGTTTGCTTCCTTCGTCGTCTCTGGGCAGACATGCGTATCAGGAACTCGAATTATCGTCCAGGACAAGATATACGACGATTTTTTGGCCCTGTTCAAGAAAGTTGAAAGTATCTGACTCAGGATGGGCGATCGTAGGTCGGCGTCCAAGTACAGTTAATATACTGTTCAGCACTTAATCCCAAATCGACGATGGGCACAATCATATCTCTCCATCACCTAGAACGCATAGAGGAAGGGCCGGAAGAGTGGTAGTATTTTGGCTGGAGGCAAACGCATGATGGACCGCATCCATCTGCGATTTCAAAGATTCCCAAACCAAGTCAAGATCGCTAGTTGGGTTCAAGTAAAAAACGGTCTTAATAATTACACGGAGAGATTACCCTCTCCCGACTCCCAGATAAATGTAGACCAGTTGATATGTTCAGTCGGTGGTTCACTGTTTACGACGCCTTTGGTCCATGAAAATAACTTCCCTTGAAAGGTACAAGAGTGCTGGCCACCACCTCAAAGAAAACATCATGCCCGTCACCCGTTACAGTAGAGCATTCCATATAGCATGCTGCTCCGATATGTGCCGCAACGCGCTCTGCATCCTCACGCTGGATGCAGCATGTATCGCTGGCGGGAGAGAGCCGGAGGTCAGACTTGCAGCCCACTAGGAAAATTTGGACGTCGAGGGGGGCGTATTTGTAAACCTCTGGGGCCCACTAGGCGTACAAAGAAAGCAAAACTACATCAGTAGAATTCAGTGGGTGAGGGCCGGTCATACCCTTGAAACTACGTGCCGCAAAGACGTGGGGTCATTTATGGCGAATACAATGATCACGGCATGGGTGCGGGAGTATGATCGGCATCGACGTAGCTAGATGGGACGTAGGATATCAATGTAGATTTCAGAGAAGATCAGAAGGGATACTCAAAGCACAGGCGCCAAGAGGACTAAAGGTGATGATTATGCATGGTGTGGCTGAGTGGTGAAAGGTAAGTGAACCCACCTAGTGTATGAGCACGCCAGTACTACCTTGAACCCATCAAGATCCACATCGCGACAAACTGTTATGCAGCATTCTGGGATCCTTGCTGGTAAGACCAAGAGCGTTATTGAAACTACAATAGTGTACCGTGTCGACTGTCCTAAGGCGGGGCTGCATCAGGAACCGCAACCTGGATGAAACGATAGATACACACCCTTCTTATGGAGGGAAAGAGACCAGCGTCAAGCAACTTTCCCTTGCCGCATCCAGCTACGAGTCGCAGGATAAACTCGACAGTGGTCTGCAGGGAAAGACGAGATCCTCACCATCACCGATAACGACCAAGTTCCTTCGAGGCGCCGACGCCTGCATTTAGCTCAGGTTAAATAACTTCTATGTCGGCCAATCAACGCACAGGCGCGTGTCTCTGAGACATCTTTGCGTAATATCCAAGCATGACGATCGCAGTTGCGCAGCGATAGCATCAATTCCATTTTTGGCAACCAATTTAAGCACTCGTTTATGGTCTAATCAATGGCTTTACGACCTGGTCGACCACAAATAATACAGCTTCTCGCTCGACTTTGTAGCCGATGGCGTCTCGTTCATCATCTCGCCCCTCTAGTCTAATTCCCTAATAATCCTTGTGGGAATTTCTTTGAGCGACTTCGCTAAACGAAATATAGAGCCGCCATACACAAGAAGCTTGAGTAGTGTAGTCGCTAAGGATGGAAGTGATGTAATCTCTGCGGAGGGAGGGATTGAGCGATACAGGACTAACGAATTCCTGGCCTGAAAGACGCACTGGATCGTGAGAGTAGGTGCTTGGTCGCGCTTGGGCCCGGAGAAGACACAAGTGTTGGGGGGGAGGCGATAGGGATAAAGAGTGTAGAGGAGAGACTTTCGCTACAAAATTTGGAGGAAATTTCGTTCATTGGGAAGGTATGATCACTGGAATCGGCGGGCGTGTCCCTCCTTTCCTATCATCTGGAGTTGGATAATTGAACTTATCTCGTCTGTCCCTTAGTGGACCCAGGTTCCATGCATCGACCACTACCACCGCCTCAACCTTCATCGCCTGGGACTAACCTTCCTCGACATTTTCACCGAGAACCATCTGTTTACCTACTCCCACAGTCATGGACGACCGATTCACGATTGTGGTATTAAGCGTCCCTGGACAGTAGCTGGTCCTGAGATTTCTTGTCGATGACCACGGATGTTCTATACCGAGCTTAAAACCACGTCCTCCAACCCACTCCGGATGAGACGGCGAGTGAGATAGGTATTGGAGGTACGATAAATAGGCTCATAGAGCGCTATCCTTCAATGAGATAGAGATTCTTGCAAGTCGAACCAGAAATTTACTTACGCGCGTCGTTAACGGTGAGTTGGTGGCACCTCCGTGGGCTCTTTCCTTCAGAGACCGGGGAGCGAGGCTGGGCGATAGAGGTATACAAGCAGGCCATGCCAGGAAAACCGTTGCGATTACACCTTGGGACGGATGAGATCTCTCACCCTGTCCTTCTGCCCGCCCGTCGTGAATAAGAGCCAGTGGCAAACAAGTTCTCTGCAGAGAAACACGATGCAGCATCGTGTTCCTTGTGCCAAGCTTCGGTATGGGAAATTTGCTTCAGTTCCTTTGTTGGGTCAAAGCGTTGACCACGAAAATTGTGACATTGGTTAGTGAAAATTAAACGTTCTCACTACCCAATGTCACAATTTTGTGGAAGACGATGCCGCCGTCTTGAAGACGGAAAGCGAGTGGTTATCTGTGAGATGGGGCTAGCTTGTCCGGGTGAAGGGATACTACCATTCAACAGCTACAGTCCAGACATCGATTGAGTCATCTTGCCAGATTTAGTAATAGTTATTCCAAAGTGTAATGGAAAAATGGAATATTACCAGGAGCTATGAATAAACGAGCGGGTAGCTCTTAAGAATATCTTCAACGACACCCAATTGCGGGACCATGTTGCAGACATCAAATGCACTTGTTAGTAGAGTCTCCGAGGCCAGCTCTCACAGCTTCACCATGATGTCAAAGACGGAATCCAGGGTAGAGACAAGGATGGAAAAAACGACGGGGGATAAGCGCAAGGAGAGGGATGTTGTTCCTTCCACCACACCATAATGAGAAGATCGAATTGCGAACTTAGTGGTGTAGAAGATTATCTGTGGATGACTTACGCGGGCGGGATCCACAGATACAGAGGATGGATTCGGGATGTGTCCCCCGGGGTTGTGACATTGTTTACTAAACATTGTGGCAGCTAAGTCGCCGAAATAGTGGAAGGATGTACAAGTTACTTAACTTGGACGGAAAACGGTGGCCACCCGGCATATAAAAGCCAAGCTGCTCTCAGCAAAACGCTCGTTAACTTCTTGCACCAAGACCACCGACTGCCCACGACCGCAACGTATTCAAAGACCATGGACACTTCGCGATGGTGCACGATTTGTTGTAAGATGGATTCAGAAGAGGAAGACGAGCTCAAAACTTGCGCTCCACCGCCGCAACAGACTCAAGAACCCACAGAACCTGTGTTCCCCGACCCGGAGGGGCACGAGCACTTTTACCAGTGCAAGTACTGCCCGGCCATTTTCGCCTATCGATTAGATATGGTACCTGAAGACTTACGTCGCGCGGAGAGACAACATCAAGCGAGCTGCCCAGGCACCCTGCGGTATGTCGTTATGTCTCGCTTTCCTTGCCAGTCTGCCTGCCCCCGAGAGGCTTGGTGGCTTGGACACTTGGGAGAACGATGGCTGATTACTTGACAGGGCGGAATCGGAGTCTCTCAATGAGAGGCGGGACGAGCCTGCGGGATCCGTCGAAGATGGCAAGAGCGGGGCGAATGAGACAGGCCCAAGTCAATTCTACTGCCTCAAGGGCTCGGAAGGCATACATATAATGGTGCTACCTGCGCCATCTTCGTCCTTCACGCTGAGGGACATCCGCGACTGCCCGTCGAGCAGTCATTGTTGGAAAGACGATCATGTTTGTACCGAGGAGCAGGGAGAGAATGGCGGGAAGAAAGACAAAGGGAAAGGGAAGGAGGTCGTGGCTGGGCCAAGTCGTACTGGGCGCGGACCCATTCCGGATGACCACTTGGAATCAGAACCCAGGACCACTCGCACCAGGTCCCTCTCCCTCACGGCGATCCTATCACACGAGCGGGACACCCCTGCCACCGCTAGCGAGTATGCTGCGACTCCGGGTCCAAGTGAACCGATCGTCATCTCTCCATCCACATCCCCCCGAATCGAAATAGCTCCGAGAAAAATGATTATGAGCGAGGATGTCAGGAAGGAACGGCTGGAGATGGATACGTGGACGGCCGACGTGAGGCCGACGAGTGTAGTATGCCTGGGGTGTCAGAAGACGATCTGTCTCGACAAGAGGTCGAGATATTATCCTGGCCTGTGGAGAAAGCACAAGGGGAAATGCACGGAGATCAAACGAAAGGAGGCTGCAGAGGTGAGTTTCCATTCCTTTCCTCGCATGACGAACAAGTGCTGATTCAACTCTTCTAGCGAGAGTTGAAGCTCGTAGGGAACTAAGCAGAGGAAGATCAGACGGAACGAGCCAGGATCCAACGGGAATCAAAACGGAGATGTCATAGGGCCGCAATGGACTGAGAGGTAAGGACATTTTCACCAGGAATACATTCAATGCGGTGAACGCATCTGCAAGCGGTGACAAAGGAGGTAGATGATTGGGTTGAGCGTCCAATCAGCTGGTTCCTAAGCGGCTTGCATTTCGTTCACCGCCTGAATGCCTTGGTGGGAGGTTCTGACGAGCCAATGTGATGATGAGTGGCATTTTTGTATCCCCGTTTGTACTCGTTGGGACCTAGCTGTATTCCCCCCTGATGTTCGTCTTGCTTTTTTACCTGTGAGCTTCGGCTCTGGTGGTGGAGTGACCAAACATCGCTTGAACTGAGTTTGAACTATGCGAAAGCGAGCCTATGACAGACGAAACTCCGCAATCTAGCACTATGGGACCTCAAAGGGGTGAAAATCACTTGGTCAAAGATGTGAAAAGATAGTAGATATCAACTACAAATTGGTTGGAAATCCCAAAAAATGCAATGATAATCACCCACATGTATAGGGCTTAAGCTTAGTGATTATAACTAGTTTTATGGCCTAATTCACCTAGCACCTAAGCGTGGTTCAAGGGGAGATATCACCAGTTTACTAGTGTATTAGCACCAGTATAATAGGTGAAGATTGCAATATTCATGGGGTGATATACATCAAAAAAGTAGGTTATTTCTACCTGTTCTCTATCAGGATTTTAAAGGTTGAAAAGCTAATAGCAGTGGTTATCATTGACATATTACTTAGGTATCTAGGCATGGGTCCACAAATGTGCATGTCAACTGGTATCATAGATCAGAACAGGCAGATAAACAGTTACAGTTAATATGTTGCTGGCTTTCAAATATATAGAAAGTATAGTATGAGGGACCAAACTGGACAAAAATCAAAATTTGTCAATTTAACAAGTCTGAATTACCAAAAAATGCAGTATCCTGCAGGATCCTGCACTCTCCTGCACTCTCCTGCAGGATCTCACACTCTCCTGCAGGATCCTGCACATTTCCTGCAGGATCCTTCACCTTTCCTGCAGGATCCTGCACCTTTCCTGCACTCTCCTGCACTCTCCTGCATGTGTAGGATCCTGCACTCTCCTGCAGGTGTAGGATCCTGCACTCTCCTGCACCTTTCCCACACTCTCCTGTGGGATCCTGCAGGAAAGGTGAAGGATCCTGCAGGAGAGTGTGGGATCCTGCAGGAAATGTGCAGGATCCTGCAGGAGAGAGTGGGATCCTGCAGGATACTGCCTTTTTTGGTAATTCAGACTTGTCAAATTGACAAATTTTGATTTTTGTCCAGTTTACATCAGCAAAACCTGATTTTAAGGATTCTACAACAATCTACAGAAAGCTACACAGTACTCTGTAGAACTCTGTAGATTGACAGATCTACACAGACACATAACCTTTTCTACAACTATCTACAGTCCAACTACAAGTAACTATGTAGTTTCCTGTAGACATATCGGGTTTTGCTGATGTAGTCCCTCATAGTATAGAATGATGTTATCTGTCTAATCCCAACTATCAGAGTGTAGTTTATTGCCAATGTTGATCAGACTGATAACAGGTGATACATATTAGCACTAAGATATGGCTGCTACCAGATCAAGCACTATGAGTACTGTGGTACAACCAGAAGATTAATGAGCACAGTTGTCAATACCTGTCAGATGGTTGGTAGCTGATAATGACTGGAATGTCCAATATGTGGATGCCTCTAGTCTAACAACTATTGGAATTGCAATGTATAGCCAATTTTTAATCAGATTGACAACCAATGATATACAGTTACAAGATCAAGCATCTTAGCTGCATATTATCATCAATATCAGGGTCTGAATTATATTGCCCTTACTGTAAGAGAAACAATTTGGGTATCTGGCCTGATGTGGCTGTACACACAAGAATACAATTGTCAAGAAAACAAAAAAAAAATGATACAATAACTACAAGAATTGAATGTTCTAAACTGCCACATTATCCTGCAAGGCCTTCATGGCAACACATTACTCCTTGATCTGAGCCAAAGCACTGTTCTTCACAGAAGGAGGGTGAACCTCAGCATAGCAAGGAAAAATTTGCCTGGATGTTGCTAATCAATTTACTGATTTCAATCCAACAGAAAAAAACCTATGCTCACCTGTTCCACTATGCTAGTAGGTTATCCACCTCCTTTTACTCTTCTGGGTCATCAAACAAATTGAGGATGGAATTATAGAACCTTTTGGAGTCAGTTACTTTGTCACATTTCGAAAATACAGGTGATGATGATAGCAAAATTGCACCTGGGAAATTGTGGTGATAAGGGATGAATAGAAGCATGAGGGGTTGCACACCTGTGTGGTGATATAAGCAATGGAAGCAGCTGTAACCCAAGTCATTCTGTGGATACAAGCATTGCCAGAGTGAGTTGCCCTTAGCTCCTTGTCAATGGAACTAGGGGAAGTAAATATATACTTATATGCCTATGATTAAACAGGAACATGAGTGCACAGTGAAAAGAGACTAAGCAGGCACCTACAGACACAAGAAGTGAGCTATAGAAAGTGCCGTTCTAGGGATCCTTGGCATTGTAAAGGTTGTCTTGATAAATGAAAATGGGCTATTGATTGCCAGGGACAACAAGTTCTCTGCTCCTCAGTTTTTCTTGGATCCTAGAGTAGCAAAATGTGTGAGAGATTCTGTTTGACTTCTGTGTACAAGCTCACTCCTGATCAGATCAATCAAGACCAGCAGGACAAAGTAGAGCACTAGTATGCTTGTAGTAAAAACCACAGTCTGACTTGATATTCTGAGCTAGAGATAGATTCAGCTGCTGGCCATGTGAAGCGATCCAGTTCAAAATGGAAGATTTTAGTGTCTTCATATCATTGGACCTGGCGCTAGATGCACCCTTCTGAATCTTCAGCTAGAGGTGAGCTGGACAGGTATCTGGTAATTGGTGAATGCACACCAACTTGGCTATAGATGCAATCTCTTGATTAGAGCTCCTCAGGAGACACTGTTTGAGCCTAGCTACTATCTGAAGGAGCAAATCAAATACTTGTTGTTCCCATTGTTCCCTTGTGGAGACAAATTTAGTAAGGTGCCAGATCATATCAAAACAGGCTACACACTCAGTTGTGATACCTATGTCACCTAGCTTGCTTGCATTGTTGGGATCATGGATACATGGCATACTATTGAATATCAGATCTTTGACATTGTATAGGGCATGAACAGTCTGACCAAAGTGCCTCCCATGGTGAACGAGAGGATTAGAAGTGCAGCTATTGGATTGATCAGATTACTAATTAGAGGCAGGAGTTAAGACCAACAGTTTCTTCCTGGGTCCCAATTCAAGTGCACTTTTTTGGTAGCAGACACCTAGGATGGTTTGAGGGAGGTTCTCATTCATTGAAAAGACTAAGTTGCAAGATCATAATATGAGGGACCACTTGAGTGTTGCCTAACTACTTATATAATTGATACAGACTCCAAATTGATTAAGTACAAAGCACAAAGTACAAGGTGACTGAGATTAGTCACATGAACTATACCTCCTGTGGACCAATTGCCAAATTGATCAGGTTTTATTCCTAAAAGGTCACAACCAAGTACAAAGGCAATAGCTTATACATCTCACCTCCTACTAATGCCTTCGACCATAGTACTTTTAAACTCTATGCTGAATGACTTTGCTCATTAATAGTTACATAATCTTGAATGTATATATAATTGCAACTACCATGGTCATAATTCTGACCATCTTTCACTTGCAACAATATCTTTTCTGCATGATGCCTACTGTTGAAGAAGGCCAAAGTTCTGTAAACATATTTGAGACATATCTCACCTGGATTCACCATCAGGCTGTCATGGGAAATGGAATATTCCTCCATTATGATGCTGAAGTAGGTGATCTCTACTGCTGGCTCTGGTAAGCTGCCATCCTTCAATTACCATTCACTGATTATATTTCTGGTTGATAGGCCCATACATGATGAAGGATGATGAGTATCGCCCTCTGATATCTTAGAGTACTAGTTTACCCATGAATTTCAGGCACCTTCATATCTCTGTGCCATTGAAAGCAAACAATGAGGAGTATATTTGGAATCAGCTATATTGGTTTGCAAGTTGGGCAGGTTTGCTGGTGAATGCATTGCATCATGCACTAGCAATTGTTGCAGATATTTGGGTGAGTGATTCACAATTAATGTGGTTCATTTCTTGATGTTGCTACACAGTTTATATTGACCATATGTATCCAAGGGCTGGCCTTTTCATATACAGATACCTACTGTGAGGTCTATGTCTTAGTTCCCTATTGCAGGTGTAGTGACAGTGAGGTTTTTAATTCTTCCACAGATGATAACACTCCACTGCCCCCACCCATCATACATGTATCCTGTATCATACTAGATGACACTGGCAAGTTTTCTTTCTCAATGTAGAGATATCTGTACTCATAACCTTATAGGTGTCAACATTCTTCTTACATCAGCTGCAAGGTATGGAAGGTGTGAGACTAGTTTATCTATATTCTTGCAGGTAATGTCCCTTGATAATTGTGGGTTGCCAGAAAGAGATTTCCTTAGGCTCATAGCAAGATGCGCTTGTGGGTTAGTTATGATGAAAAGGGTGTTCGGAAGACATCAATGTATGAGGACAATTGTTCAGCTAGAACAGGTCATTATTAATCTCACTGGGGATAATGTAAGGGTTGGGGATAAGTTATCACACTTTGCTCAATACCAGGATATGCACAGAACCAATGTATTGGGGCAATCTGGTATAAGTGGGAGTGGGATGTAAACTTATTGTTTACCTAAGCATAACTAGTACTTAAGGTATCCAGTACAACTAAGTACAAACACAGCACAGTGGCTGTATGTAACATATCTGTTACATCCTCCCCCTTTGGCTTAACTGCCGGGGTAAGTTAAGCCTGACAGCTAGGCATAATACACATTAATAGTCCATATAACACAATCTATATAAAACATAGAAAGAATTAAAGAAAAACAGAAAATTAATGCTGTAGTAATACAACAGCAGTAAAGACTACATTCGTCCATAGTCTAGTGGAATGTCAGGTGTCTCTGACATGCTATTAACACATTCCTGAAGTGAAACTGGCTCAGGTTCAGGGATAGGCAAGCTAAGGGATACTTGCTTGCTATCGCTGCCTAGCAGCGCAGCGCTGTCTTGTGAATTATGCTGTGAATGGCATTGTGAAGTGTGGGACAAGTCCCAGCCATGAGGTGGTCCATGCTTGGCGAGCGTGTATGTGGTTTGTCCACACTGAGTGAATGAATTAGATGTATTAAATGTGTCTTAGGTGATAAGGCCCACGGATGGGGCGACAGACTTATCAGTGGACAAGATATGAGATGGGGGATGTCTGTGGGGATGTTCGTCAGGGAACCATGTGTCATTTCTGTCACAAAGTGATAGTGGGATGCCATTCTATTCAAGGGTATTATGCACAGACTCTCTGTATGTCTCAAGGGTAGATACATCTGAGACATTACCCTGGAGGGTGTCCTCAAGCCATTGAAAGGCATATACAAAGGCATTGTCCACCTGTTCAAATGTAATGCCTTGTCTGGCGAAGAACAGAATGAGGGATTGTTCCATGACATTAGATGATCCAGAGTACCAGGCTGGTTCTCTGGGGTTCCACTATGGAGAGTTTTGATCCCGTCACAAGTGATCGATAGTGGCCAGGTATTCCAAACAAAAGGGCCACTGCTCTGGTGTATTGCGACCATATCTGGTTGGCATCTGTCAATAATCCAGTGGGGGCATGGGTCTTAGGTGACTTTGGTTTGTGTCGACTAACCAGGATTATCCCGCAGAGGCTTTGCAGTGAGGTGCTGCTATCTCATTCAATGCACACTCCAGGGTGTGCGGCATGGTGGTTTATGTAAAACCAATGAGCCCACTCTTCTGGGGAGCTCATGGCAGTTGGCTGAGATGGGTTAATCCAGCCAGGTATAGAAGAAGTCGGCACCTGTACAGGTGCATTGGTGGAGTCACCTGAGGCCCAGGCAGGAACTCTCCAATTGATTAACACGATGTGTTGAGCATCTGTCCTACTCTCTCAAGGAGTCACCTGCACTATTGTGATGAATAATCGCGCAAGGTTGAGAGCCTTATTATTGCCCGATTCTTAGGCTTGCATGAACAGGGTGCACTATTGGCATGCATTGACTGGGTATCTGTGGTCATCTGCAGATCGAGTTCCATGTGGAGGGGGTAATCCCAATGCTTCGTTTCATCATGCTGCTTCAGTGCTTGTGCCAACCCAGATAATCTGGTCAATGGGTGAGTAGTGGGCCCCAGCAGGGATGCTGGGCCAAGCAGTGATGGTTGAGCACTTCTTGTGCTGCTTAATCATCTTGCCACTAGGGCCAGATTGATTATTCTCTCCCGGATCTGGGAGGTTAGGAAACTTGACATATGAGTTAGATTGAAGGTGAGCCTTCAGTTCCTCATTCTCTTGAATGATTTGGGGAAAGCACCTCTTGATATATGCGTTATCCTCCTTGTCAAGCTTTTTGAACATTGGGCCATAGCCCACTAACTTGTCATCTGAGTATGGATCGTAGTGTTTCATATTGGCTCTTCATTGAGCCTCCTCATCAGTTTCCCTTTCCTTGCCCTTGTCTTGAGCAGAGGAAGTCTTAGTCACAGGGCTAGCTGCCCTTGTGTATTCTGATGATTGTGAATGCAGTCCCTCAGTATGGGAGCACTTTCGCTTGCCTAGTGATTCAGCTTCGCTAGCATTGTTAGATTTGTTCAGCTCAGCTATAAGCTGATTGGCTTTATTAAGCTCATCCTGAGTGCTTTCATAATGAGCATGATAGTAGTCACCATCATCTTGAGCCTTCTCAAGTGAGACAGTGAGGTTTCAGATCTCAGTGATGAGTTCCTCTTGGTGTGCCTTTCAGCAACAATCAAATGCCTCTTTCAATGAGGCATCTTCATTTATGCTGTCTTCGATGACATGCATTACATAGTCTTTGCAGACTTTACACTTCCAGTAACTGGAGTGTATTGCGACATTATGGTGCTGTTACACACCCATATTTTCAGGGGTAACTCTGACAAGTTACTTATGTTTTGTCAAGAGTGGTGCTCTCTCTCCCCCTTAGAAGAGGGCCCACACCATGTCTGGCATGGGGATCTGATGACATTATTGGGACTAGCCATTAGCTGATCCCCATCATCTTCCACTGTTGCCAGTGGTCTCGGTTTCTTGTGGCGGGGGCTTGTTCTTATGCTTGTGGGCGTGGTGTTTTCATCTAACATTGTCATACATAGTAGAAAGATTTCTACCATTGTTTTTTGTTTGTCGTGCTTTTATACAAGTCATGCTTAGACTTGTGGCATCATTCTGGTGCCTCTAATTACCCCAATTGGGGTGAGTCTGCCACTGGACTGGGTTTGTCCAGTCTATTGATTGCCAATTAAGGCAATTATCATTTGTGCTTGGTTTAGTGCACATATAAGGTGTGCTTGTCGGCATGCCTCAAGGCTCTAAGTGCAGTTGGCATTCAGTGCCTCTTAACTGGCCATCTCGGCAGTTGATGAGGGGTATCTACACCCATTAGGGTTAGATACTTATCTAGAGCACTAAGCTCTTTACACGATGAGATAGGCTCCCATGTCATGTCTGCAAGGTTCCAACAAACCTCCAGCTTGAGTTTTCAGTTGTCCCACCTATGGCTGACTATTTTGTCAACTAGCTATTCAGTTTGAGGTGGTTCACTGAAGTTATAAGCATTTACTGATGCTCAGTTAGGTAATAACGCATCATCATTTGGATGGTGTGGATGTAGCAAGTTTACATGAAAGCGCAGATGAATCTGTCACTTTGTGAGCTTATTGGGGAGTTCCAACTCATAGTTGGATTCATTAGGAAAGGCCTGTATGACTTTGTACAGCCCAATGAACCTTGGCAGGAGTTTCCCTGCTCTGCCTTGCAGTAGTTTAAGGTTCTTGGTTGATAGGTACACAGAGTTATTTACTTTTATCAACAGTTCTTCCCTTCTACACTGATTAGCATAGTGTCTTTGAAATATGCGATGTGCAATAATTGCATTGTAAGCACCTGCCAGATTCTGCAGCGCTTGTTGAGCAAATGCTTGGACACCTGGCAGTGTCTCAGCGGTATTTTCTACCTGCTTAATCATAGTAGGTATATAAGCTCCATTCAGTTCGAACAGGGCAAAGCCTGTAGCTTCACTGATACTCACATTAATTGTGAATTCGGTCATCGGGATCTTTGCAATCCAATCTTGTTGATCCGAGCTTACAGTCACTTGGAGAATTTGACCTATTGAGTGATTAGCTCATTCAGTTGTGCCATCCATCTGAGGATGGAATGATGTAGATATCAACAGTTTAGCTTCTAAGAGCCTATGAAGTTCACTCCACCATTTGGAGGTAAATTTTGAGTCTGTCTGAGACTATACTTTCAGGAAGGCTGTGAAGCCTTACTACTTCTTTTAAGTAGATCCATGAAAGCTCTGACACTTTCATTTTGGTATTCACCAGTATTAGGTGGATCATTGATGTCATTTGACAAATGACTACCCATAGGTAATTGTACCCATCAATTTCAGGAAATGGACCAATAAAGTCCATTCCAATTGATTGCCATAGTTTTATAGGTATAGGTAATAAGTGCAACAGTCCTGTCAGGCACTGTATATTGTCTTTCGACATTTGACAAGTCTGACATGACTTGCAGAATTGTTTAATGTGGCTAAATATCTTAGGCCACTAGTACCATTATCTACATAGTTGGTAGTATGTTGTGAACTAAAATGGCCCACTATTGAGTGTGCTTGATCAATGATCAGGCTGAAAATTGATTCTTGTCCCATCTTTGTAGATGGGATACATAGTACTTCCTCTCCCCCCAAATTCTTGGACCAAATCAGGCCTTCATGGACAGTGAATGCCTTATGGTGTTCAGGGTTTTCAAGAACCTTGCTAAATAATGCGTCGGATATGTATCCTCTGTGAATTGCTACTGTTAGCAATTCATCAGGCTCTATACAAGCACGCAAGTTCTCTCCCCACTGATGGGATTGGAATACTGTTGGATTATCCAGGGATGATCTTAGTTTTTTCATTGGTTCTGTTTCTGGAATCAGGACTAGCATGAGTGCTGCTGCTTGCGCATCTCTATCTTCTTCTCTCTTGAGGAGATAATTGCTTCAGCATCATTGAATATCTTCGACAACCTGGATAGCCTTCATTTTGATGGCTCCAGTATCAATTTCATTTAGACAATCCCAAGGGAGATCATCTTTTTCAGGGTCTAGACATATATCTACATCTACATAGTCGCTCACAGGATGAGTGTCATACCATGTATCACTTTCATAATAACATAATAGTGCATCAGCAACTTTATTCAGTTGCCCTTTGATGTATGTTATGTCAAAGTCAAATCTTGACAGGTATTCCATCCACTAAGCTTGTTGGCTAGACAGGCATCTTTGCATCTTGAAAAACTCAAGAGCTTGATGGTTGGTTACAATGTGAACCTGATATCCTATCAATTTGTCCTCCCATTTAAGGAGGGCTTCAAGTATCGCAATTGTTTCATGCTTGAACATACAATAATTTTATTGAGCATCCATAAACTTTCACAACATAAATCCTTCTGCTACCATTTTAAATACATCCTCCCCCTCTTAGATAGCTGCCATTTGGGGCTTCCCAAAGTTGGGACATTTCAGATCAGTTGCATAGTAGCCAAACTTGCCACACGCGTAGCATTTCACACTAGATGATCCTGTCTGGTTTCAATTATTTGCTGGCACCTGCAGTGTCGGTCTACTTCCAGAACCACTGGGTCAATTTGGCGGTGGTCTGTAAGTCTGACAGTTGTCAGTTGGTCTATACGGTCTGTATGGATCTCATTTGTTAGCATGCTTATTGTATGCTGGCTTCGAATATGACAGTGTTTCTTTATTCATTGTCTGATTTGTTAGCAGCTGCATATTCACGGTTGCTTTCAGCTAACTGGTTACTCCAGATGTCACCTTGCATCACTCATCATAGTGATGCTTTATTTGAATGCTTTCTTCAACACATCAAGCCACTTTGAGAATCATATCAAGTGATGAGGTTTTAGTGGTAACACCTTTCTGGACAACTGCGTCAGTTATCTGTGCAGGTAGACCCAATAATAATTGGGTTTTGAATGTATATGAGTCAGGCTCATGTATCATACATCCTGCATACCTCTCGAGGTCATAGAAAAATCCTGAGACACCACCTTCTGTGGTGTACTTTCTTGAATAGAATTTCATAGTAGCATCCTGTATAGATGCTTTATGAATAAACTGGTCATACAGTCTGGTTATGACCTCTTTGAATATCCATCAGCGTTTCTGCCTAGACATGCTGTCGACATTTTCGTTAAACCATTGTCTTACTTTGTCTGCAAGATAAATAGCCATTAAAGCAATACACTCTGGCTCCACATTAGGTCTAGCATAGTTGGACAATTTTAGCTATCTTAGGAATGATTGAAGCCACCCATCAAATTTCTCAATGTCCTCTTCACCACTATACTCTTTTAGAGTAGGCAGTTTAGGTGATGAGGTTTGGAAACCAGGTAGGTTTCCTTTTAGTAGTTTGCCCACTTGTTCATCAATTAATTTATGATATTTTCGATGAATATCTCTGAGGTAATCAGAGTGTCAATCTTTCCCCTCATATTTATGAGGTTTATGGCTACAACTTCTGTGTCATGTTGTTGTTTTTGATGTCTGTTTAGACATTCTTTTACTACCATGTCTGGTAGCATTGGAGGGTCAATTTCTTGACTGATCACTTCCAGTGTCTATCATTTTGCTACAATTGGACTCATCATTAGAAGACAATCCTTGATCTGGGTTGTCTAAATCACTGTCATCTGACTGGTGATACTGCCTTCTATCTGACGGCAGTCGGCGGTCTCATTTAGGCTGCTCATTTTGTCCTTCTGCCTATAAGTCTATGGTTTCTCCAGAAGCGTCGAAGGCAATGCCTTGGTCATCTAGACCGGATCTTCTGGTTTCATGGATGTCACCATTTCTTAACCTTTGGATAGCCACTCTATCCTTGAGTGTGAATGTGCCCAGTCTCAAGGCTGCTTCATTTTCTTGTTCAAACAACCTATTCTGGTTGTTCCTCTTCTTACTTCCATGTCGATGTTTATCGACTCGATTAGCCATGGCATGCCATCTCTGATAGATGGAACTTGTCTCATCTTCTTGTTGAGGACAGCAAAGCTCAGCTTCTACTTGTTGAAGAAGTTCATCTTCTTCATCCCTATCTAGACAAATGGTTATATCCATCTTACTTCAATGGGTATTGTCGCTATTCTTACACACCATAACCTTATTAAGGTCATTGGCTAGCTTCATGAATTCCTCACAATTAATACCATCTGTTCTCATCTGAATGAGTAAATTGACTTGGTCAACTATGTCAGAGAGCATCTTGCTTGATGCCTCGCGATTCTGTGGGTGCTTTTCTTGTTGTCTCTTACTACATGTAATAGTTGATATCTGACTGGGTGTGGGTGATAGGTCTCATTGCTCATCTTGGTTGTCTATTTCATTACGATGTAATAGATTTAACATTTGATGAACGTATGCTCATTCATTCAGGTTTCATGATGAGGAAGGGTTTCCTATCCTTGTTTGACCCTCAGTGAGGGTCTGCATTAAAGTATCAAGTGTAGGGTCAACTATCATGCTTACATGCTGACTTGTCATCAGCAACAAATCCTCTCTTTCCATGAGTTGGGAGCTACCATCATCTAAGTTGGCATGATATCTTCATTCACTCTGGGGTGAATTTACAGCTATTGCTGGCTGTCTTTGAGTGTTGCTGAGGTCGTGATGTGGCACACCTAAATCAGTGACAGCACTCGTCTGCGCCATTCCTGGGTCATCATTGTCACATGGTTTGCCTTGCGAGTTGTGTGCCATTGAGGCCCACATGATTCAAGTCTTCATGTGGGTCTTCATCATTGATAGAGGCTGTGTCATTGACAGGGAAGCTTTTTCAATCAAAAGTTAATTTACACAAATATTCCACAATTTCTTGTGGATGTGCAAAAAAGTGTAAGGGTTGGGGATAAGTTATCACACTTTGCTCAATACCAGGATATGCACAGAACCAATGTATTAGGTCAATCTGGTATAAGTGGGAGTGGGATGTAAACTTATTGTTTACCTAAGCATAACCAGTACTTAAGGTATCCAGTACAACTAAGTATAAACATAGCACAGTGGCTGTATGTAACATATCTATTACAGATAATGAGTAATCATACAATGTGCATAATACAAGATCAATCTTGTCCTTTATCTCAACAGTGTGATTCACAGATGTGAAAGTTTCACCTCATATTCTTTGTGTAATATAATTACAGCTAGCCTACCATTAACACCCAACACTGTTTTACAAGCCAAGATATCTAGAGTAGCATGCAATAATAGTAAATTTAGCAATAGACCTGGAAGGCCTAAGGAATGATGTGCCAGTATACCTTTTTATCAAAAGTCAGAGCTAACCCAAGAATTGAGCAAGTACAGTACAACATACTGGAACAAGCATTGAATCCTACATCTCTTGTGTCTACATTTACCCACGTGCAACCTGAGAAGGTACCTGCACAACACCAATACTTCCCACAAGGCAGCTGTGTCAAACAGCATTAAGGAGCTGGCCCACATCCAGATAGGCTTTGGAAAGGTTATCTTGTGCTCGTTCTATGTGACCCTTGTATATCTCAGCTACCCAGAGTGAATTTTGGTACATCTGCTTGGCAGAACATGCAATCATATGGTGAGAATGGCAGAACTGATGCACATCAGTCAACTTCCTTTGTGTATAAGGGGTTGGCTGATCAAGACATGATAATCCCTGTGAAGTATTTAGAGAGTTGACATTACAGCAAAATTAGGAACTTACAGCAAGGATGATAGTGATCACTGTGTTGAAATCCATAGTAATGCTCAATGCATCCAGGATATCTATGTGTGTGTTGTTCTTATCCCACACAGAGCCTATTGATAACAAGTCATTATCAACTTGGGATGAAGGTTCCATTCAAGGTGTGGAAGGAGGGGAGGATGATTCAATTGTTTGGAGGGTGGGAGGGTACCCAGTAGCCATAGTCATGCTGATTCCTATAATACCAACACTATTTAATAAGCACCAGTCTGACATGCTGAGATTTTGCTTCATAGTTTGTGCTTTGTGCTTTTGTCTTTAGTGTCAAGGAACAAGATATTCACCTGTTTATTAGTAAAATAAAATGTACCAATGGAAAAAAATACTTATATGGTAATGCTGCTGCTGGGATGGACACCACCTGCTCATCCTGCATCTGAATTACAGCCATAACCATCATTACAGGTCCAATCACCATGGTATCTTAACTTTGCTTGTATGTAAGTATACTCCATGTTGATGACTTTCTAGATTGAAACTTTTTAGTTTTTACAGTGCGTCAAAGGTATATTAGATCTGCCAGGAGTCCCAATCGATGTACCATTCCCTTACTACATATCCATGGCAGATTTACCTCCCATCACTAGCCATCAAATTTAGAATACCTTCTAAGAGTCTATTTTCAATAAACTTGAACATGTTCTAAATGCCCTGCAATTGTCAGAATGGCCAAATGTGTGTATCCTTTTTGTGTTGTGTGTATTGATTGCATTATACTATACTTGGTGCTTTGCCTCCATACTTATTCATCCTCCCAGTACACAAAATCTACCCCCTTTGGATTCACAGGTCCTCAATGCATAACCTCCCAAGGATTCAAATTTATGGCATCCTGGCATACTATCCCCATTGAATTCATGGGTCCTATTCTGCCTGAATTCACAACCTCTAATTCAACTTCTAATCAAATTTCTGGCCTTGTGTCAGGACTCATCACTGTAAAGATGAAATCCACCCCTCCTAACACAACCTTGCTTCCAGTTTTGGCATGGGGCAATCTATTAGGGAAATAAGTTAGCTGCATTAGATGGTTATGTAGTCTCAAGTTTTGTGGAGTTCCTATGGGATAGTATGGTGTAGGAGATAGCCAAGATGGATTAACTTAGATAGTTAATTGGACATAGACTGTTATGATGCATCTATGTTTTTTCATTTTATCTTATTGCAACCCATCTAATCTTGTCTTATCCACCCACCACCTTCCTTTCTTGCTCGTTGATTAGAGGGGATTCCACTATTGGCTGGCGATGACACAATCTGCAGTTATGCAGCAGCTGAGTCAGCTGTTCCATGGAACACAGTTAAGTCATAGAATTCAAACTCAGAGTAGATAAGTAGCGTAGTCAGAGTTTGTATTCCCTAGTTTCAATCTCAACAAAGACACCCCCCTCTAACTTTCAGTTAGAGTCTTGGTTCTTTCTGTTGAGCACACTAAGCCAACCAGGAGATCCCTGCACCTTAACAGAAGATCAAAACCCTCCTTCCCCTCTGCTTTTCTCTGCAACAGTCCCTGGACAAGATCTATCTGATCATCTCCGCTACTATGCTAGCTGAGCGATTGCCCTGGAATCCCACCCTTGGACTTCCCCTGCAAGACCACCCTCTTTCATTTGGTAAACCATGGATGACTCTGATATCCCCGCATAGTAATCAATTCAACCACCACTCTGGCCTCGCACTCTCCATCGCTGCCCCCACCCTACGCCCTCACTAACCCTGAACCCCATCAGGCCTCAGCATCCAAGCTCATTAGCAATGCACATCTGACTGCCACTGCTGCACTAGACTTGTCGCCACTTGAGCTTGATTCCTTAACAGAACAGCTCAACCTGTTGGCTGACAAATTCCTTGAACCCGACCTCGCCCCTTCCCTACCTTTGTCCCCTTCATCCTCCTCATCTGAGGAATCATTTGATACTGCCCCATCCTCTCTGATTGCCAACCCATCCAACCCAGCAACACTCCTTGAAGTAGAGCTAGTTGTCTACCTCCAAGTTCACATTCATGTCCACTATCCCCATTGTCTCACAGAACAAGCCATCATCCCCATCATTTTTGTTTTTCGATGATGTAGAACCCAAGACATATGAGAAGTCCATCTCGTACTCAATCACTGAACCACCATGTCTCATCCATCGCGAAGACCCTTGTACAGTGCTTCAGAACCCAAAGAGGAACTCGAGTACAAAGACGCACCTGAGGATCAACTTGAGATCCACTCACCCTTCTCGTGGCAGCTCCTTCCCCCTCTTCTACCCTCTATCTCCTTGCTTGAAGCTGGGTTCCCCACTCTTCCATCTTGGGCTCTGACCTTGTTCTCTTTCCTAGGTCTTAGACCTCGACGAACCCCTCCACCAGTTGAATCACCTTTCCCGCGACCTACCACCAAGGGAAAGCAACAGATTGCTTCTATAGAATTTGAACCCAAACCCGAACCTTCATACCTGCCTCCTTCTGCTCCATCTTCTCTCTCCTCAAGAAAACCAAGTCCTTCTCCTTGAGAGCTATCTGCTCCCCTCCCTGATGTAAATCCCGATCCAAATCCAAGTCCTCCTTTGTCATCTCCCTCACTTCCAAACAGTTCCCTACCTGCTCCACCCATGACCACTCCCATTGCAAGCAAGATCAAACTCGCTGAACCCGGCACCTTCAATGGCAACCCTAAGGCCTACCGAGATTGGTATCGCCAAGTCATCATCATCTTGGCTGGCTGAGGTGTTACTGATGCCATGGAACATGCCCTTGTCACCCTCTCCTACATGAAGGAGGGGACCGCTGCCATCTGGGCTCAACAGTTTGTCAATGATTTCCTTGACTGGACTGACGCTCAAGGCAACACTATCCCCTTTCCTTCCTGGGCGAACTTCAAGCTTGGTCTTGATAGAGCTTTCACGGACACTGCCTTGGAGCAACGTGCATGAGAAGAGATTGAGACCATGACACAAGGATCATCCCCCATCGTGGAGTACCTCGTCAAGTATGAAATGAAGGCAAAGCTCACTGGCCTTGGCTGCCAGGATAAAGAAAAGATCCGAATCTTTGAGAAAAACATTCATCGCAACATCATTCACCAAATGTATCTTAGCCCCCCTCTCCCCACAACTTGGTCCGACTATGTCGAGAAGGCTGTGGCCATTGGACAGCTTCATGAATGTTTCCGTCAACAAGAACAGGCTCATCGTCCAGTTGCCTCTGCCCCACGATTTGTACCTCAGACCTTCTTATCTTATCCCCAGGCCCAACCCACTGAAGATCGTCGTGTCCCCACTGGGATTATCCATGGCGGTCAGGGAAAGCCCATGGACATTGACAAGACGCGCTAGGTCCATCAATGTTTCAACTGTGGAGAGATTGGACACTTCCGATGAGATTGTCCCAAGGAGAAGGCCGCCGTGAATGTCTGTGCCCTCTTCTATGACATGACCATGTCAGAGCTTGACGAGCTGAAGAACCTCCTTTCCACAGAGGAGCACAGCTTGGCAAATGAGACCCCCACTCTCAATGATGAATCAGATTTTGTTGACGGTCAATGAAGATGCATTCCCTTCACTCAACTGGAAGTTGTTTGCTTTGGCAAAACACTCTCATATCGGACATTTCATTTTTATCTACCATGATGGCATGTACTATACACAACATACCTGAATCAAATACCCCCGTCATTCTCTCCTCTCCTCTGAAACTTGTTTTGCCAGATGAACACATCGAACACCCTGAAACCCTTACTCCCAAACCATCATCTCTTTCTGTCGATTCGATCGATGTCAACACTCTTTCAACCCCTTTAGACTTTGTTAATGCTATTAAGGGCAATGCTAATTCAGCGATCTCTATCCTCCAACACTGGTCTCATCCAGCATGCTCATGTGAAATGGTGCAGTCCACCATCGATGAAATCACTGCCCTCACCCCGGAGAATGCCATCCAAGCCTTGAATGAACTCAAGCAACCTCACATCTTCATTTGCAGTTCCAGAGGAAACCAACTCATCCTCAAGGCTTATCTTATCACTTTGGACAATCGTGTAGAGCTGTCACAGATGTAAATTTTCATTTCCTCTCTATGTTAGTCATTACTGCTTAGTCGGACAGGTCTTATCTTTACTTGGGATTCCCCAGAGATTCCCCACAGTTTCGTATCTTTTCATATATCCTAGATAAGACACATTTCATTTCTGACAATCATGTTTCATCCTTTCACATGCTCCGAGTCCTTTATCATGCTTATCTCTACTTGTTGCATGTATTCCTCATGTTTACACTGACTCATCCGCAGTAGCATAGTCAGTATATAAAACCCCTAGTTAGTTGTACTCAGACTTTAAGTCTGATTCCTCATTAGACAACCAATAACTAGGACTTGAGATCTTATCCACGTCTTGGGACAGAGCACTCCGAAGTAAAACCATCTCGACAACATCCAGTTTATAACAAGAATCAGACTTCCTTCTTGCTCTCTCCCCCTACTTGATCCACCTTTGCTTTCACACTGGACAACGACAATGAGGACTTTTATGATCCCTCTGAGCAGAACCCCCTTTCTCAATTGCTCTACTCACAAACTCGAATCTTCCCAGACCCCAACGAGGAAGCTAGTCAAGCTTCTCCTCCACCAAGTATCTCACAAACTCTAGGAAGAACCCAAAGCGAAACAACTCGCTTACTTGCCGCTGCCCAGTCACAATGTTCCATTACTCCCCCTACTGTTAGGTATCAACCCTTTCCGTTCCAACAACCTACTCGACCTTCTTCACCTTCACCATCACCAGATCCAATGGGTTCTCGCGCTAATCCCCCTGTTCCCAACCTCAATGAAATTCTCGCAGTCATGAACAATCTGCGGAGAGAAATGGCCAACCTCCAGGCTTCGAACGCAAATCAGGCGGCAGAGATTCAAGATCTCCATCAGCAACTTGCCACCCAAGGCCAAGTTCAGCCTCCACCGGGACCTCAACCCCAACCTCCTGCCACTCCCATCATCGAGATAAAGATGGCCAAACCAGACGAGTTCACTGGTCGACAACAGGATGTCGACAAATTTATCAATAGCTGCGAGTTATATTTTATGGGAAAGCCGTACCGCGATGAACACAAGATCCCCTTCGCCCTTTCTTTCATGAAAGGAACGAATGCTCAGACCTGGTTGGAGAAGGAGATGAACGACATGAGAACTGTCAACTGGACAGGCCCAACTGCCACCTGGGCTGCATTTGTGGCTCGATTCTGGACAACATTCGAAGGAATTGACAGACAATCTCGTGCTCGCAATGATATCAAGAATCTTCATCAGGGAAGAAAGAAAATTGAAGACTATAACCTGCACTTCAGTGCTCTACAGGTCGATACCGGTTTTAATGACACCGCCCTCATTGATCTTTACCAAGCTGGACTTGATTCCAGGTTCATTGAATATGCCTACTGACTCCCCGCTGTCCCAACCACACTTCAAGAGTGGAAGGATGCCACGACATGTTACCAACACCAAAAGGACATTCTCGCTTCACAGAAACAGTCCTCCACGTCCCGACCCCAATATACTAACCCCTTTCCTGCCTGAGGATCGTACGTGGCTGCGACGACGACCCGCCAAACATCAGCAGCCCCCACTGTCAAAAGAGAAGAGTCTTCCTCTTCTACCCTTACGATCCCATATGGAAACTGCTATTCCTGTGGCCAACCAGGGCACTTCGCAAACACCTGCCCAAACCGTGTCGCCGGTAATGTGAAGAATATACCCGATACCTCTTCCTCACGTCGAGGAGGATACTTTCGAGGTAGAGGCGGTTACAGAGGACAAGGACGAGGACGGGACATATGTGTCGTTACCACTGAGCCCCGCGTGGAGAACGTCGACTCGCCCCCTACACTGGGAATGGGCGAAACTCCGTCGGATATGGCGAAATCTGGTATATGCAATTGGTCGGATGATCGAAAGAAGAGGCTGGCAGCGGACTTGAAGTCTCAGGGTTTTTGAAAGGTTCGGACGATATGCCCTATGTTAGGGACCATACCACTCGATGTACCACTACACCAAGTAACCAATTTCGAACTCTTAGTACTATCAAAAAGGGCGATTCAGGACTTACAATGGACATTTGGATCAAAGCTTCAGACAGTGGCCGACGTGTCCCCGCCACATGTCTTATTGATAGCAGAGCTTCTGGAAACTTTATGGATGAGACTTTCGCAACTTGTTACGAATTTACTCTTCAGGATTTGGAAACCCCAATCCCCGTATGGAATGCCGATGGGTCAGAGAACCGAGGAGGCCCAATCGTTTTTGACACAGATGTCTGGATAGAAGCTCCAGGTGGACACACTGAAAGGATCCGTTTGGAAGTGACCGACCTCGGATCCAAGTTTGATATTATCCTCGGCTACCCATGGCTCAGAGCTCAAAACCCTAGTATTGATTGGGAGAAGTCAACACTGGCTCTCGGAGGCAAAGAGACTTCTCATCAGTATTGTAGCGGCGAAGCAGAGCCCTCTGTGGTAGAATCGGTCTCGCTGGCAATAACAAGTATTTCAAAATTGGACGAATCTTGAGCCAGCACGGTGGAGGAAGATATGTGAAAGTTTGTACCAGAGGTCTATTGGAAAGACTATGCTAGTGTCTTTGCCAAGGAATCCTTCAATTACCTTCCACCTCATTCCGAGTTCAATCATGTCATTGACCTCAAAGATGATTTCGTACCTCAAAATGACGCGACTTATCCGATGTCCCCTCGAGAGATAGACTTCCTAGAGAAGTTTCTGGAAGAAAACGTGGCTACTGGACGAATATTCAAGGGATCCTCACCTCAAGCCGCTCCCTTCTTCCTGAGCAAGAAAGCTGAAAAAATCAACGCGAAAGGACAAGATGCTGGATACAGACCAATCAAAGATTACCGATACCTGAATCACTTTACAGTTCCTGATCGATATCCCCTACTACTCCTCCATCAAGTCGTTCAACAACCGAAGTTGCGATCTGCTGCGTTGTTCACAGTTGTGGACATTCGTTGGGGATTTAACAATATTCGAATTAAAGAAGGCGACGAATGGAAAGCCGCTTTCAACATGGTCAAGGGACTCTACATTCCAAGAGTGATGTTTTTTGGTCTACGAAATTCCCCAGCTATGTTCCAACGAATGATCGATACGCGATTTACCAAAGTGTTGAAATCAGGTTGTGTTTTCATCTATATCGATGACGTTCTCATCTGCGGAGATGACCTAGAAGAACTGCGTTACTGGACATTCAAAACCCTTGACATTATGAAGGAAAACAAACACTCCTGTAAGCCTGTCAAATGTCAATTCGAGAAAGAAGAGGTGATCTATCTAGGGATAACCTTAACGAAAGGCCATATTGGAACCAATCCCAAGAAGATCAAGGCCATAGTTGAATGGCCTGGACCTCGAACTGTAAAACAACTTCAATCCTTTCTCGGAAGCGCAAATCTTTGGAGAAAATATATCAAGGACTTTTCAAAGATCGCCCAACCACTCAACCAGTTACTCTGTAAAGATACTATATGGGAATGGACTCCCGAACAACAACACGCCTTTGATCAACTAAAGCACTCCCTCACGAACACCCCTGTCCTCGAAGTACCGGATCAAGACCTGCCATACTGCTTAGAGACTGACGCCTCTGGCTTTGCCTTAGGAGGAGTATTGTCTCAGCTGCACGAAAATAGCTGGAAACCTGTGGGCTTTCATTCAAGATCCTTGACCCCCGCTGAGAAGAAATATCCAACTCACGACGCCGAGCTTCTAGCGATAATAGATTGTCTCAAAGCATGGCGACATCTTCTGGAAGGTTCACAACATAACCTTCTGATTCGCACCGACAGTCTCGCTCTCAAATATTTCAGTATTGCTCGCGTGCTATTTGGACGACGTGCTCATTGGTCTGAGATTTTGTCGAGATACGAATACAAAATCGAGTACATCCCAGGGAGAAAGAACAAGGCTGATGGGTTATCCAGGCGCCCGGATTATTTTGACGAGGGTAAAGGCAAGGTGGAAGACGAGATTTTAATCGCGGATGAACACTGGATCAATTCGATCATCAAACTTTCAGAACCAAACTTTTTCGCAAGATTACGCTTCAGATTACTGATACCGAATGAGATCTCACAGAAAATCGAGGATGCCTCATTGTTTTGGGACCAAGCCGATGGGTTGGTTCACGATGTTGAAGGTTGAATTGTGGTGCCAGAGGAAGTATCTTTGCGCACAGACATAATACGACTGTCCCACGCCTACCCCCATGCTGGACACCCTGGCATTGAGAAGATGAAGGAGCTGGTGCTCCAAAACTTTGTTTGGGATAGCGTCTCTAAAGACGTTGTCAACTACGTACGATCCTATCCTGCTTGTCAACAGAACAAGAATTATCCTTCGAAACTGACAGGACTCTTACAACCGATACCCCCCGCTACCAAACCATGGACTGAGATAACCGTCGATCTCATTGTTCAACTACCTGACTTGCTTGGATACGATGCTGTGATGGTAGTCGTCAATCGCTTCACGAAACGCGCCCACTTTATTCTGACGACTTCCAATCTTTCATCAGAAGGCGCTGCCTGACTCTTCCGTGATCACATCTGGAAACATCATAGATGGCCAAAGAAGATCATTTCTGACTGTGGAGTACAATTTGCATCAAAGTTCACAGAAGCCCTCAACAAACTCTTAGGAACCATTTCTGGACTGTCTACTGCTTATCATCCCGAAACCGATGGTCAGACCGAATGAACGAATCAAGAACTCGAGGTCTACTTACGGTTCTACACCAACTATATGCAGGACGATTGGTCTGAATGGCTGGCTTCCACCGAATTCGCTTACAATAATCAACAACACTCTGCCACGTCACAATCACCCTTCTATTTAGAATATGGCCATTACCCTCATTTACCAATCACAATCGAATCCCCGAGTAACATCCCCGCAGCAAACACCTTCCATGAACATCTCACACGTGCTCAGAAGAGTGCTAGAGAATCACTATCACACGCCACAGAATCAATGAAGAAGTATGCTGATCGAAAACGGAAACCCTCTCCCTCCTTCAAAATTGGAGATTTGGTTTGGTTAGATACCAAGAACATCAAGACAACTCGACCCGCTAAGAAGCTAGATAACCGGAGAACTGGACCATTCAAGATTCTAAAACAAGTATCGGATCTTGCGTATCTAATCGATATCCCTGGAACTTGGAGACTCCACCCAGTTTTTCACGTATCACTCCTGAGACCGAATATCAAAGATAAGTTGCTCCATCCAGACATCACTGATATGTCTCGACCTCCTCCAGATTTGATCGAGAACGAAGAAGAATACGAAGTTGAATCCATTCTTCAACATTCTGGAGCTCAATGCCAACGAAAATATTTGGTCAAGTGGAAAGGTTATCCGATTGAAGAGGCTACTTGGGAAGAATGATCAAACGTCTTGCGACACGCCAAGGAAATTGTGAAGACTTACAAAGACTCAATTCAAACGGCGACTTAACTCGTTTGTCATTATTCCAGCTGTCCATTTTTTGAATTCTATTTTTAGGTCGAGTTGGCGCTTATAAACTCGGAATCATTGATACGATTCCATCCAGTCTTTCCCCCACCATCAACAGACTTACCCAATACTATTGTTTCTCTCAATACCAATGTCGCAAAACTATCATTCACAATGCCCGCCACTCAATCTCCCTCTCCTCAAGTCGCCATCAGACGTGCTGGACGAATCCCTTCGTCCGCCACCATCCGCTCCCCTACTCCTGGTCCCTCCATCTCTGCTTCCTCCACTCGACAGCTACGCCGTCAAGCTCGCGCATGCGCAGAGGACTTCTTCAAAGAGTACCCTATGGAAACACCCCCTCCTGAAGACCCCGTGGTCACCATCTCATGGCTTACAGTCCACAGCAATAGCATCAGCAAGTGGAACCAAGAACTCCATCAGGAGCGTGACGTTTTAAAAGCCGAGCTCAAAGCATCGGAAAGAAGTGCCTTGTTTTGGAAGAATCATTGGGACCAGAGCAAGTTGAAAGTTTGGGAGTTACAATGGGAAAAGAAATGTACGTGGGTCAACTGTTACGATGTCACCACCCGCGCCATCATCATCAAGCTCGTAGAGGAGAGTCGTCGGGCCGAACGACTCTCCCGAGAAGATTTTCTTTAGGCTCAACAGGATCTCGCGACGACGGAGACTCTAATCGATTACGGTGCGTCAGTTGAGTACCCCATCAACCTCGACTTGGAATACCCGGATGAAGACGACGTTGCAACAGTCTGAGCCCCTTCCCCCATCGAAGCGGCTTCAGAAGTCACCCCCACCACTTCCCTCTCAGTGGCCATCGAGGCCTCCGCCACCGAGGAAATCCTGACTCAGGCCTCAGGAGATGAAACGACTGACACCGCCCAAGTTTGAAATTCGGGTCGAATTTCCCAAAGAACGAGGTGTATGTCACGGACGTAAATTTTCATTTCCTCTCTATGTTAGTCATTACTGCTTAGTTGGACAGGTCTTATCTTTACTTGGGATTCCCCAGAGATTCCCCACAGTTTCGTATCTTTTCATATATCCTAGATAAGACACATTTCATTTCCGACAATCATGTTTCATCCTTTCACATGCTCCGAGTCCTTTATCATGCTTATCTCTACTCATCGCATGTATTCCTCATGTTTACACTGACTCATCTGCAGTAGTGTAGTCAGTATATAAAACCCCTAGTTAGTCGTACTCAGACTTTAAGTCTGATTCCTTGTTAGACAACCAATAACTAGGACTTGAGATCTTATCCACGTCTTGGGACAGAGCACTCCGAAGTAAAACCATCTCGACGACATCCAGTTTATAACAAAATGTCACGAATCTGAAATTCGAGACATGAGATCGAGCGCGCTGAGGCCGTCTCTCATGAACGTTGAGCAGATTCATAGCCAATCACGTGTAATCTGGTATATATACTGGGAACAACAGTATTAGGTAAGTCCAATACTATGATGTTTTAGTCAAGTGGTCTTGACTGTCATCAGAAGCGCACGTTCCCAGTGCAATTCTTAACAAGAGCATACTGCCACCACTCTTGTTGACAGCAGATGTGAAGGCTCTTGTATCGATGTCAAGTATGTTCGAGATCATGATTTCCATACAACCCCTCTCACTTGACCTATCCCGGTGCACAACGCTGATGGTCAACCCAACACTGAAGGCCCTATCTTGGAAATGGTTACCCTTGAATTGCAAGTTGGAACCCATGTGGAATGAATCAATTTCGGCATTACCAACCTCAGTAAAGGTTAAATCTTCCTTGGACATGATTGGCTCAAGACTCACAACCCCTCCGTGGACTAGAAGGCTGGTACCCTCAACTTCGATCCATGTCCCCCAGACTGTCACCCCTCTGTTGACTCCTTCGACATCAATAACCTCACCCTGGAAGATGATGATTACCTCCTCATGGTCAATCTCACTCCTGCCATCCAGATCCAGTTGATGACCACCAAGTCACAGGAACTTGTGATCAAGGCTGCTGAGTCCCAAAAGAAGGATCGCAATTGGAAGGATATCATCCCTAGCTATCTCCATGAATTCTCAGATGTCTTCACCAAGAAAGACTTCAACGAGCTACCACCACCTCGCCCTTGGGATCATGCAATTGAGTTGCTCCCTGGAACTGAAGAAAAACTTGACTGCAAGATTTACCCCCTCAGTGTGGATGAATGTTTGCAACTTGATGAATTTCTTGAAGAGAATCTCCGAACTGGCCGAATCTGCCCTTCCATCTCCCCATCGCTTCCCCCTTCTTCTTTATCAAGAAGAAAGATGGTCAACTACACCCAATCCAGGATTACCGGAAACTGAATGACATGACCATCAAGAACCGCTACCCACTCCCCTTGATTACCGAACTCATTGATGCTCTGCAGAATGCCCACTACTTCACCAAGTTAGACATCCATTGGGGCTACAACAACATTTGCATCAAGGAAGGCGACGAACACAAGGCCACATTCCAAACCAACTGTGGCTTGTTCAAACCCTTGGTTATGTTTTTTGGACTCACAAACTTGCCTGCAACTTTCCAAACAATGATGAACGACATCTTCCACATTCAGATCCACCAAGGTCATGTATTGATTTACATTGATGACATACTGATCTTCGACAAGGATCTCGAAACGCACCATCAGCATGTTTACAAAGTCATGTCCCTACTTTGTGAATACAAGCTTTACCTCAAGCTTGATAAGTGCAAATTCGATCAGTGACAAGTGGAATATCTTGGAGTCGTTGTCTCCAAAGGCCAAGTCAAAATGGACCCAATCAAGGTCCAAGGTATCACCAATTAGCCAACCCCAACTTGCAAATGTGATGTTCAATCTTTCCTCAGTTTCTGCAATTTCTACTGTCGCTTTATTTATCACTTCACTAGCATCGCATGTCCCCTTAATATCCTAACTGGAAACACTCCTTTTGGATGGACTGACCAATACCAGGATGCTTTCGACGTCCTCAAGACTATCATTACTTCTGCTCCTATTCTCTCCATTGCCAATGATTACAATCTACTCCATGTTGAGACTGATGCCTCTGAATATGCTCTGGGCGCTATACTCTCACAAAAACAAGAAAATATCTGGAAGCCCATCAGATTCCTCTCAAAATCATTCAGTCCCACAGAATGAAATTACCAAATCTACAATCGCGAACTCCTTGCAATAATGACTGCCTTGCAAGAATTTTGCAAGCATTTGTTATCCACCAAGCAGGTCTTTAAGGTCTGGATAGACCACGCTAACCTCCAATACTTCAAGAAGCCGCAGAAGCTCAACAGATGTCAGGCTTGCTAGCTCACGGAGTTGCAAGACTTCTATTTCACCCTTCATCATGTCGCTAGTAAGGCCAACTCAAAGGCTGACATCCTGTTGAGATGACCAGGTTTTGAAAGGGGGGTGGATGACAATGATGACACAATTCTTTTACCCGAATCTCTTTTTTCCATTTCCTCTCACCCTGTTATAGATCTCCGACTGGTTCGATTTGATATTGAACCCAACCACTTTTGTTCACACATTAAGGATTCCTACTGGAATAAAGAGGAATCCGTTACACTCTCTCAAAGAAAACAAGAAAATGATTGGAAGACTCAAGACGACAGCATCCTCACCCTCAATGGTCAGATCTACATCTCAGTTGACAAACCCCTTCATGGAGAAATCATCTCTTGGTATCACGACAGTCCCCTGTTAGGACATTACGGCCCCTTCAAGACTATCAAAGTCCTCTGTCGCAATTACTGGTGGCCCACCATCCATTGAGATGTGAAACAATACATCTCCAGTTGCGAGACTTGTTAGGGCACCAAGGCATCTCATTTACCCGCGAAGACTCTGCTCCACCCTTTCGACCCCCCAGCTCATCCTTGGGATACAATCACTGTGGATCTGTCACAACTGTAGTTGCAAGTCTTTTCGTTAATCACAAGGCAGGCCTTGGAGCTCAATAAGTCTAGTAGGATGTAGAAGAAAGTTCTGACAGGGACATCTTCGTATAGAGTGATGATTCCTTCTGAATTAAGTTTTACTTCTACAAAGAAGTTGTTCTGCGGGTTGAATCCATTGCGTGCCTCTACTGAGAGTTTAGGGAATATGGGCATGAACGGTTGGCTCAGTAGTTGTGTTTTGTGTTTCTCTTTTCTTGTTCTGATGGAAAAGAAGTCTGATGATTCTGATTGCGTTCGTGCTACTACAAGTAATCTCACAGGAGGACGAAGTGATGATCCGCTTCACCCTCAGGGTTTATATAGTATTTCTAAAATAGGAGTCACTATGAGTCAGCTTCCGCAGTCACCCCATTTTCTATTGTTCACAGCCTCCGGTTTAAGGTTTGCCATTGTTCTTAGTCATACTGCGGGAGGCTGTGTTGTTTTGATGACTCAACTCTATTGGGCATAGCCTTCCGCAGTATCAGGCTGTGCTGTCTCATGACTGGTTCCTATTGTTCTTCTAGTCATGAGATCGCCATTGTTTCTATCTCTTGTCTGGCATATCGGGTTTCTCTTCTTTGACTGAGGAACCTCCTTTTGGTCTTCCCTTTGTGTCTGAGCATATAAAAGGTGTGGGGTTGTATCCCTACGCTTCAGTTCAATCTTTGTCAATTCATCATGACTCCCTCCCACCAAGGCCACTACGTCCAATTCTTCAAGCAGTCTGGAGTGGTGCACTGCACTGCTCCTGTCTTTCTCGATTGCGATTCATTTCATTACTACCTTCAGTGCATCCCTTCCGACGCCGACCTCTGCTGGTCTTCCTTCTCTTGTTTTTGCTTGCGGTGGCAAGCATAAGGTCAGAAAGTGTCCGTATGTTCGCTGGCCAATCCAGCATGTTTGTGGCTTGATGGAGGATCCGCTTGGTATGTATCTTGTTTTGTCTTTATCAGTCCGTGTTTATTGATAATAGGCTTTCCCTTTTTAGCTTGGGATGATGACGCCCCTCCTTCCACCTCCAAGCTCCCTTTGGAGGAGCAAGTTGATTGGAGTTCCGACCGTTGGGGGTATCCCCTCCCCTTTGATGATGCTAAGCCTGAGGACTTGGCTACCAGCCCCCCTTTCTGTCCTTGGACCCCTGGTCCAACAAGTGTTTTGTCTAGTGGTGAGCCTTTAACTCTCTCGCTCTCTTCATAGTTGCTGATTCCCTGTCTTTTTTTTAGTTGAAGATTTGTCGTTGTCGTTGACCAACGTCAACGTCAAGATCGAGGAGGAAGAAGTTCCTCCCAGTTTGTTATGGAGTCCCACCAACGATTGGTTGGGTGAGGAAGCGAGAAAGATAGCGATGAGTTTCATTGAAGGGAAGGCTGCCAAGTTGCAGGCCTCCGGTGGTGACACCAATGGGGCAATCTACTGGGGCAATAAGTTGGCCACAATAGATGGTCAAGTAGTGTCGAGTTTTGTAGAGTTCTTGAGGGACAGTATGGTGCAGGAGATTGCCAAGATGGACTAGTATAATTAGCTAGTCGGACATGGATTCCTCCTTTCGTACAAGTAGTTTCCGCTGCCAATAAAGACAGCCTTCCTTCCAAAAGAATTGGTATAAGAAAGAAAAGAAAAGAACGAAGAAAAGAGAGGAATTTTAAGAGAGTGAACGCCAATTTCATGATAGGATCTCATCAGACCCATTCCCAAATGTCAAGGATACAATGCTGTCTTGACCATTGTTGACACCTTTTCGAAGGCAGTCAAGTTCGAACCGACACACATTGAATGTAACTCTGAAGGCTTCGCCAAGATCATCTAAGACCGCATCATTTGAGATCATGGAATCCCCCAATGAATCATTCACGATCGCGATCTGCGATTCATATCCAAATATATGACTAATCTCTTCCACCTCCTAGGTACTACCCAAAACGTTTCCACTGCCTATCACCCACAGACTGATGGCTAATCCGAATGGATGAATCAAACACTCGAACAATATTTATGAGTCTTCATCAACCACTGTCAGGACAACTGGAAGGAATGGTTAGCACTGGCCGAATTCTCATACAACAATTCCATCCATGCCGCTACTACCCAAACTCCTTTCTATGTCAATTACAGCCAACACCCTTGGTCAGGAAATGACACCCGAAGAGAAGTCCGGAATGAGTCTGCAACCCAATTCGCTGAGTGAATGAAATGTGTCCATCAGGAGACTGAGTCCACCCTTGGGAAAGCCAATGAGAGAATGAAGATCAGTCATGATAAACAATCCTGATCCACTCATGAGTATTCCCCTGGAGATAAAGTCTGGCTTGCTGCCACAAACATCAAGACCAATTGCATGATGAAGAAACTTGACAACAAACATTTTGGACCATTCAAGGTCATCGAGAAAATTGGTCATTCAGCTTACTGACTTGAACTCCCCCATGAATGGATAGGTTTACACCCAATCTTCAATGAATCTTACCTGTCCCCTTACTGTCATTCTTTCTTTCCAAACCAAAGGGCTCCTCCTCCCCCTCCTCCTCTCCAATTGGATGATGAAACCAAATATGTCATTGAGAAAATCTTGGATTCCCAAATTTACCAAGGGCAGCTCCAGTACCTGGTGCACTGGGAAGGCTACACCAACAAGGAGAACACTTGGCAGTCCATGTCTGATGTTGCGCATGCCCAAGAGTTGGTCAATAAATTCCATACTCTGAATCCAAAACAACCAGCTCTGAAGCTTCAAATCTGTGTCATACATATGGACAACTTCTTTGGTATTGATGATCGCCTCTACGATCCTGTCACCAACTCGTATGGTGAAGGCTATAAACCACTAATGAGGTCTGACAACATTGATGTTGTCATCCCACTCACACCCATTGAAGTTGATCATGTCCTGGATTCTGACTTTGACGCCTCCGTTCTTCTTCCTCACCTCCCCTCTTATGTATGTCAGGCTTGGATCTATGAGGAAGTGTTACATCCCAGTTCCGACGAACTCTGATGAATTCCGATGAACTCTGATAACTCCAACAACTCCGAACACTCCATACTTTTCACATGTTTCCTACTTATGACATCCTCTGTCGTCACTATGTCTCAGATATAATTAACTAGCAGGTATATAAGTACTGTGTTGTTTCCCTGTATCTGTAGACAGAATATCAACTAAGTCCCATCGTTTATCCAACTCCAATCTCCGAAATCAACTCCGAAACTTCAGACCTAAGAGTATATTCTGTCTCTAGCTCAGGTTTTTATTTACGATGACACAACGTACTCTTGAACATTTCATGGGATTTTCAACTAGAGGTCAATTATCTCCGACCAACTCTGAAACAAGTCCTGTGTCTCTGACTACATGTATATCTGAAAGGCTCCCTACTGCTTTTCATGATCAAGAAAATCTGTTACGACCCGTAACTCCATGGACTACTCAAGGTCAAGCATCAACTTCAGTTGAAGAGACACCTCAAGTCCAGCCAGCTCAAGAAGCTCCGGAACAGGAGACAGCTGAAGAGAGATTGATCATGGCTTTTCAAAATATTGCCACTATCACTCAAGCTTCTTCTGGAGCTAAACCCGCAAAATCCAAAGTCTGAGAGCCTGATCCTTTTGATGGCTCTGATCTGATGAAACTCTGACCTTTCCTAGCTCAACTTCAATTGAATTTCAAGGATAGGCCTTCTGCGTTTACTTCTGATGAAGCTAAGGTCAATTATGCTATGTCATTTCTAAAGGGAATAGCGTTATCTTTATTCGAACCTTATCTTTTGGAGACTATTCCTAACCCTCCATTGTTCCTCTCAGACTTCTTGGAGTTCTGCTCCAAGTTACAGGACCAATTTGGACCTTTGGATCCAATAGGAACTGCCGAAGTGGAATTGGAATCTTTGAAGATGTTTAATAATCAACGGATCGCCAAATATATTGTACACTTCAATAGGCTAGCGGTTCAAGTCCAATGGGATGTTGTAGCACTACAGCATATCTTTTACCATGGTCTTCCAGATTGAATCAAGGATCAAATGTCTCAAGTCGGAAAACCAGCCACATTCGTAGCTATGAAGGAGTTAGCTCAAACAATTGATGCTAGGTATTGGGAATGTAAAGGAGAGCTTAAGCGTAACTCCAGTCATACTCCTGCACCTCCGACAAATGCTCCTAAACCACCTTCAACTCCAACGACACCTTCTACTTTTAAAAAGACTCCTATGAAATCCGCCCCAACAACCTTAACTCCGAAATGTCCTGACCTTTCTGATAAGCTCGGAAAAGATGGAAAGCATACTCCAGCCGAATGAAAACATCATTTGGATAACAACTTGTGTATGTTTTGTGGATCCCCAGGTCATATGGCAAAGGAATGTCCAAAGTCTGGTTCCTCTGCTTCAAAGAAGGCTTCTGGATGTGCCACTACTGTCACTGAACCACCCATTCAGGGATCTCCTACTCCTATTCCAAGCGCCTCTCTGGCTGCTCCAGAAAAATAGGAGGCAGTCTGCATGAGACGCTGAATGTGGACTGCGTTAAAACCGTTCCTGCATCTTCTATTGTAAAGCTTAACGCTTCCATTCCTTGCTCTGATTCCTTTCTGATTACTTTATTTATCGACTCATTATCTATTCCGACTCTTATCAATTCAGGATCCACACACTGTTTCTTGGACTTTGATTTCGTTCACCGAAACAAGCTCAAAACATCTCCGCTTCCTCTGAAGCAACTCCAATTATTTGATGGATCTCAAGGGAGAACCATTGATGTGGGAGTTATCCTCCCTGTCCGATTTCCATCTTGAGAAACTCTAGATATTGAGTTTTTGGTCACTCCATTGGATGCATCATGTTCTGCTGTTCTTGGATTCAACTGGCTTACCCGCTACAATCTGTTGATTGACTGGGTTTTCTCTGCTTTCTCCACTGTCCTTATAATCCCCATCTAACAACTCCTCAGTCCTCTCCATGGACTCCCTCATTCTCTTCATCTCCATTCTCATCTTCCTCATCTCCCCCTGAACTCCTTGCAACTCCTCCCTCAAATTTGCCATCTCCGATGACTCTGCATTTCCTCATTGCCTCTTTCCTCCATGTTCCGGTTCCTCCATGGTACTCCAGATGCATTTCCTTTTTGCTGGTTCTTCCCCAACCCAGCATTTGGCCTTTACCTGTTAGCAGGCAGTACAACTCCGGGCCTTCCCTTGTCTGGTCAGCTACACACACCCCTCCACGCTCCCTTTCCTGACACAAGGCTCGCACGGAGCCCTCCTAAATGAACTCCGGTCAACTCTGGAATAAAGCAGATAAAAGAAAAAGTACTTACGGCCTTCTGATCAAGGCCTCTTGCCACCCTGATCTTTCCTCCGCTGTCATCTCCGCCATCTCTGCTTGCTCCGCTGTTCAAGCTGCCTCCCTTTTTGCAGCTTTGGCCACCTTTCTGGCCGCTTGTCATTCCTCTGCCAACTGGTGCTCTTCCTCTGTCCTCTGGGCTTCCTCCGCTTGTTTCTCCACTTCTTCATGCTCTTGTTGTTCTTTGTTTTCAAGCAAGACTTGCAGTTGTGCAAGTTGGGCTTGGATCTCGTTGTGAGTGGGCATTGTTAATGAAGAAGGGTGGTCCACTGGACCTTATTATATATGTTCCGATTTCAAACTCCCATGATTCTCCGAAATCCGCCACATTCCAAAACTCCAATTTCTTGGTCATTACCAAATATGGTCAAGTTCAGTATGCGGTCTCGAGGGCTCACCCTTAAGAGGGAGATACTGTTACATCCCAGTTCCGATGAACTCCGATGAATTCCGATGAACTCCAATAACTCCAACAACTCCGAACACTCCATACTTTTCACATGTTTCCTACTTATGATGTCCTCTGTCGTTACTATGTCTCAGATATAATTAACTAGCAGGTATATAAGTACTGTGTTTTTTCCCTGTATCTGTAGACAGAATATTGACTAAGTCCCGTCGTTTATCCAACTCCAATCTCCGAAATCAACTCTGAAACTTCGGACCTAACAGGAAGGCCCGGTCAACGCTGTCACTCTTGTTATGTGACTAGATGATCACAGCCAAGTACTTCATATGTACCAGCTCACACTTCCTCTTTCGGCCCTTAATATCCAACAACGATACGGTCATTACCTCCCTGTCATCCCCTGTTATGCTCCCTGCTGGCTTCTACAAGACTGTTCAAGACATCTCCAACATCTACGTTAACCTCACGCAGATGCAATTCTGAAGGGAGAGTGATATTATGATGCATCCATGTTTTTTCATTTTATCTTATCGCAACCCATCTAATCTTGTCTTATCCACCCACCACCTTCCTTTCTTGCTCATTGATTAGAGGGGATTCCACTATTGGCTGGCGATAACACAATCCACAGTTGCACAGCAGCTGAGTCAGCTGTTCCATGGAACACAGTTAAGTCATAGAATTCAAACTCAGAGTAGATAAGTAGCATAGTCAGAGTTTGTATTCCCTAGTTTCAATCTCAACAAAGACACCCCCCTCTAACTTTCAGTTAGAGTCTTGGTTCTTTCTGTTGAGCACACTAAGCCAACTGGGAGATCCCTGCACCTTAACAATATCATACCACTAAGAATCTGTAAGTATTGAAGTATTGACTAGAATACCTTGCCATCTGTTTATATCAAATCTTTCTGAGATATTCACATACATGATTCAAGTAAAACAAATGTGAGATGGACTGGTTCTACAATGTCAGTTGAATGACTAGTCCCTGGAGATACCTTTGCAGTGCCGAAATTGTCTAGCAGAGAGTAGGTATAACAGGTTGAAGCTACAGGTCTGGATTCATTACCATGATCATGTCTGCAAGGGGGTTGTATACTAGTTCAAATTTTGAATTGAAAAATTAGTCTTAGTGGAAACCCTCCCAAAATTCATCAATCGCATAGCACAACTTCAAATATGAGTCTTCACTGTTAATTGAGGTAATAGAATGGACTTACTGTGGCACCAGCCAATGGTAGGAGACCTGTAGGGATAGAGGGGGAAAAGGTCTCTATGTTTGTTCACCCAAGTGATATTAATTTTTCAAACCAGAATTCCCAAATCAGTGTTATTAATGCAGGGTGGGTAAAGGGCACATACCTCCCCTAAATTGAAGATCTATAGTGGTTATAGTGTAGTGTTAGTTAATATTGAATTGCATGGGATACTATCTGTTACAGCTATTTTGAATTTTCAATGTCTATTTATTTTCACTCCTTTTTGATCTTATCTTATCTTATCTCTCATCTAATCTAATCTCCTATTTATATCCTCATAGATTGGAGGTGATTACACTATTGGCTAGAAATAACATGCTCCACAGTTGCTGTACAATTGGTCAGCATTTGTCAGCTATTCTATGGATCATTATCATAGCAATCACAATCACGATTGAGACTCAGGTAGATATAAGTAGGGTACAGAATGCTTGTATCTCCCTAGTTTGTTCTTCAACATTGTCACCCCCAGTTTATCCACTGGGCTCTCTGTGATTTACATCCAAGTGAGCAAAGTTATATCTGCTGATATAACACTGTCTCCCACTTGGATCAAGACCTAATATTGCATTGTTGGGTCAAGCAATGGACCATTGCTTGCACCTGGAACCACCTTTGCCATCCCTCCCACTTGGATCAAGACCTAATGTTGCATTGGTAGGTTAAGCAATGTTCTATTGCTTGCACCTGGAACCACCTTATGCACTATATTTGGATCTTGTCTATAAATGAACAAGTTGCATTGGAGGAGGGTTTTGACATAAGCTTGAATGAATGCTTGGATTTGTTCATTTTGCTTGTACATACCAGAAATAATCTAAGCTGTTGGGACAATATCATATGCAGCCTTCACAATAATGTTTTGTAGCCAATTTGAGTAAGAACCTGAATTGCAAGGATTCCTTGCTAAGCTAACTTTGTCAAGTACTTCAAGTATGTAAGTAACTTTATCAAGTACTTTATCAAATACTTCAAGTACTTCAAGTATTTAAGTAACTTTATTAAGTACTTTATCAAGTACTTCAAGTGCTTCAAGTGCTTCAAGTATTTAAGTAACTTTATTAAGTACTTTATCAAGTACTTCAAGTGCTTCAAGTGTATCAAGTAACTTATACTAAAAATGTGAAATTTACTAAGTCCAAAACTTACACATATTTATAGAGAATCTATATTATTTTTATATAGGAGTAAATAGTCTAGTAGTTAATATATATAAACTTTGTACTTTATTTAATAGTGTGAGAGTTCAAATCTAGTCTAGTACAATATTAATTAATTATTAATACAATTCTTAAGCTTATATAATAATGTTTTTTTATTTATTAAAATAGTGATTATGTAGGATTATGTAATATCAAGTAATTAAGCAATTAAGCAATTAAGTAATTAAGTAATTAGGTACACTTAAGTATGCTCAAGTATACTCAAGTAGAATTCTAATTTACTCATTTAATAAACTTAAGTCAAGTATTTAAGTACTTAAGAAAGTTTCAAGCACAGGGACCTACTGAATTTAAGTTCAATTTTTACTTATTTCAAGTTTAATTTTACTTAACTCAAGTTTAATTTTACTTGAAAGAATGTTATTTGAACTTGTTTGAAATAACTATCAAGCAAGCTTTAAGTAACTTCAAGTAGCCTCAAGTAAATTGAGGTTTTCCTAATAAATAAGAAGTATCAGTTATCCTCACATAACCCTGAGCTAATAGGATAAGTGAGTGATTAGTGTATAGTTTTAAGAGAAAGATATATAGAGAGGTGTAGTTGTAGATTATTTGAAATTATAGTCTGTATATAGCATTGCTAAGTTTTTACACTTTTCAAGACCTTGTAATAGATAAGTTCCAGTGAAAAATGAGAAGAGTGAGATTGAGAGTTGTTAGTGAAAGAGATTGAGTGAGAGAATAAACTTTTTTATATGTGCAAAGTTTCTGTCCAGCCTCTCTTATATTAGTTATTATAAAATAACATTTAACACAATATACTTATTAAGTATGCTTTTTCACATGTATAGCCTATTAATTCAGTCCTTGATAGTATTCTTCCTATATAATAAATACCTAGCAGAGTGCTTCTTAATAATGCAATCACAATAGCAGACTCAGGTAAGCTCCTACATTCCTAGTTCACATACTACAGCTGTTTCTTTATTACAAAAAAAATAGTATACTACTGCTAACCACTAAGCAAAGGATATAGTAAGAAGAAGCAGTAGTGCTTAAAGTCATCATCTGATAAGCTACTATATAAACTAGTCAGTGTCAGGACCAAGGTTCCAAGGGGGTTCTCTGGGCCTAACATGACACAATCAGGGTTGACAAGTGTTCCAAAGAAGCTATTGGATTCAAGGCAGAACCACAGTATGTAGACAAGTAAGTCAAAACTAGAGTAGTCTACTATAAAATGCGTATGTTATATATGCGTAGCAAATAAAGGGATTTTATGAAGGACTAAGAGGAATGAACATCTAAGGGTCATAAGAACCTTGCATATAAGGGGAAGTCATCTACAATATAGCCTTCAAAGGGGACTCTAACAGAATGTATGGGATGAAAAGTAGAAAGGGAAGAAAGGGACCATTATGGATGGTCCGAACGGTGGAGTGGCTCAGAGTGCGCCAGGCGCATGGCTTTAGGATTCTAATGAACCAATTTCGGAATGAATCTGATCAGTAGATCTTGAGTTATCTTTGGTTTAGTGCGCAGGATAAGTACACTCGGATCGCGCAAGATGATATGACATCATCCAAAGGTGCGCAGAACGAGTACACTCGGATTGTGCAAGGTGATATGACATCATCCAAAGGTGTGTGAAACGAGTGTGTTCAGATGGCGCAAGGTATCAGGTTCAAGATTTCTGACAGTCAGAGAGGCCCTTATACAGATAAACTCAGATAAACTATAATGCAAATAAGGTTTTAGTTAACTGTTTGAGGTAAAAGGTAATAGTTAGCTAGTTATAATTCAAGTTATTAGTTAGTTATGGTGAGGGTTATATTAATATATTATTCCTAGCAAGCTAAAGGAGATGAGACTTACTACTTAGAGTTAGGCCTTTAGGCTGATTCAAAGATTATAAGCTTATCTACTAAAGAGAAAGAGACTAATAGTTTTAATACAGACTTAAAGCTAATAGTTTAGCTATAGCTACAAAGATAATAAGTACTTTGCATTTGTTCCATTTTTTATATTAATTAATCAAATTAATCCCAGTAAGATAAGAGTGTATATAATATAAATAAAGTAGCTAATAGATACATAGAAGAAATAATAGTATATACTAATAATAATCAAAATGATAGGATTACTCCCTATAATTACTATTATTACTATCCACATCTATTTCCTCTATAAATACCTGACAAAACAACTTATAAAAAAAATTATCTATTAGAGAGAATTTGTGATTGGGTGTTAAAAACCCTGTTATAAACTGGTTACTGTCAAGATGGTTTTACTTCGGAGTGCTCTGTCCCAAGATGATAATGATGTCTCAAGTCCTAGTTAGTAGGTGTCTAACAAGGAATCAGACTTAAAGTCTGAGTACGACTAACTAGGGGTTTATATACTGACTACGCTACTGTGGATGAGTCAGTGTTTACACAAGGAATACATGTGACAAGTAAAGATAAGCATGATAGAAGACTCGGAGCATGTGAAGAGATAAAACATAATTGTTGGAAATGAAAAGTGTCCTATCTAGGATAGATGAAAAGATACAAAACTGTGGGGAATCCCAAACAAAGATAAGACAGATCCGACTAAGCAACAATGACTAACATAGAGAAGGAATGAAAATTTACGTCCGTGACATACACCTTGCCTTTCGGAAAATTCGACCCGGATTTCAAACTTGGGCGATGTCAGTCGTTTCATTCTCTGAGGCCTGGGTCTGGATTTCCTCAGTGGCGGGGGCCTCAATGGCCACTGAGAGGGAAGCAATGGGGGTGGCTTCCAAGGCCACTTCGATGGGGGAAGGGGCTCAGATTGTCATGATGTTGTTGTTGTCATCCAGGTACTCCAAATTGAGGTCGATGGGGTATTCGACTGATTTCCCATACTCAATCAGTGTTTCCATCGTCGTGAGGTCTCGTTGGGCTCAGAGGAAATCCTCCCTGGAAAGCCATTCAGTTTGACGATTCTCTTCTACGAGTTTGACAATGATGGTGTGGGTGGTGACATCATAGCAGTCCACCCATGTTCACTTCTTTTGTCATTGGAGCTCCCAAATTTTGAGCTCACTGTTGTCCCAATGGTTCTTCCAAAATGTGACACTTTTCCGTAATGACTTATTCTCAGCTTGTAGGGCATTGCATTCTTCATAGAGTTCTCGGTTCCAGTTACTGACGCTGTTGCTATGGACTGTGAGGTGAGAGATGGTGACAGTGGGGTCTTCGGGGGGAAGGGTTCGTCCCACAAAGAAATCTTCTATGTGGGCACGAGTTTGTTGATGTAATTGTCGAGGAGATGAAGTAGTGGTGGAGGGACTGGGGGTAGGGGAACGGATGGTGGACAAAGGGATTCATCCAGCATGTCGGATGGCAACTTGAGGAGAGGGAGATTGAGTGGCAGGCATCTTTGAGTGAGTTATAGTGGTTGGGATGTTTGTTGAAGGTGGATAAAAGATTGGATGGAGTCATATTAACGACTCTGAGTTTATAAGTGCCTCTCAGATCTAAGAATAGAATTCAAAAAATGGACAGCCGGAATGATGACAAACAAGTTAAGTTGCCATTTGAATTGAGTCTTCGTAAGTCTTCACAATTTCCTTGGCATGTTGTAAGACGTTCGATCGTTCTTCCCAAGTGGCTTCTTTGATCAGATAACCTTTCCATTTGACCAAGTATTTTCATCGGCGTTTAGCTCCTGAGTGTTGAAGAATAGATTCAACTTCGTATTCTTCTTCATTCTCAATTAAATCTGGTGGAGGTCGAGACGTATTAGTGATATCAGGGTGGAGCAACTTATCTTCGACATTCGGTCTCAGAAGTGATACATGAAAGACTGGGTGGAGTTTCCAAGTTCTGGGGATATCGATAAGGTATGCAAGATCCGATACTTGTTTCAGGATCTTGAATGGTCCAGTCCTTCAGTTATCTAGCTTCTTGGCAGGTTGAGTCATCTTGATGTTCTTGGTATCTAACCAAACCAAATCTCCAACTTTGAAGGAGGGAGAGAGTTTTCGTCTTTAATTAGCATATTTCTTCATCGATTCTGTAGTGTGTGATAGTGATTTGCCAGCATTCTTCTGAGCACACGTGAGACGTTCATGAAAGGTGTTTGCTGTGGGGACATTACTTGGGGATTCGATAGTGATTGGCAAATGAGGGTGACGGCCATATTCCAAATAGAAGGGTGATTGTGAAGTGGCAGAGTGTTGTTGATTATTGTAAGTGAATTTGGCAGAAGCCAGCCATTCAGACCAGTCGTCCTGCATGAAGTTGGTATAGAATTGTAGGTAGACCTTGAGTTCTTAGTTCATTTGTTTAGTCTGACCATTGGTTTTGGGATGATAAGCAGTAGATAGTCCAGAAATGGTTCCTAGAAGTTTGTTAAGGGCTTCAGTGAATTTCGATGCAAATTGAACTCCATGATTGGAAATGATCTTCTTTGGCCATCCATGATGTTTCCAGATGTGATCACGGAAGAGTCAGGTAGCACCTTCTGATGAAAGATTGGAAGTTGTTGGAATAAAATGGGCATGTTTCATAAAGCGATCAACAACTACCATTACAGCATTGTATCCAAGCAAGTCAGGTAGCTGAATGATGAGATCGACGGTTATCTCAGTCCATGGTTCAGTAGTGGGGGGTATAGGTTGTAGAAGTCCTGTCAGCTTCGAGGGGTAATTCTTGTTTTGCTGACAAGCAGGGCAGGATCGTAAGTAGTTGATGACGTCTTGAGAGACACCATCCCAAACAAAGTTTCAGAGCACTAGCTCCTTCGTCTTCTCAATGCCAGGTGTCCAGCATGGGGGTAGGCATGGGACAGTCATATTATGTCTGTGCGCAAAGATACTTCCTCTGGCACCACAATTCGACCTTCAACATTGTGAACCAACCCATCAGCTTGGTCCCAAAACAATGAGGCATCCTCAATTCTCTGTGAGATTTTGTTCGGTATCGGAAGCTTGAAGCATAGTCTTGCAAAAAAGTCTGGTTTTGAAAGTTTGATGATCGAATTGATCCAGTGGTTTTCTGCGATTAAAATCTCATTTTCCACCTCGTCTTTACCTTCATCGAAATAGTCTGGATGTCTGGATAGTCCATCAGCTTTGTTCTTTCTCCCTGGGACATACTCGATCTTGTACTCGTATCTCGACAGAATTTCTGACCAGCAAGCACGTCGTCCAAATAACACACGAGTGATACTGAAATACTTGAGGGCAAGACTGTCAGTATGAATCAGAAGATCATGTCGTGAACCTTCCAAGAGATGGCGCCATGTCTTAAGACAGTCTATTATCGCCATAAGCTTAGCATCGTGAGTTAGATATTTCTTTTCAGCAGGGGTTAAAGATCTTGAATGAAAGCCTATGGGTTTCCAATCATTTCCATGCAGCTGAGATAGTATACCTCCTAAGGCAAATCCAGAGGCATCAGTCTCCAAACAGTATAGTAGGTCTTGATCTGGCACTTCGAGGACAGGGGCATTCATGAGGGAGTGCTTCAATTGATCAAAGGCATGTTGTCATTCAGGGGTCCATTCCCATATGGTGTCCTTGCAGAGTAACTGGTTGAGTGGTTGAGCGATCTTTGAGAAGTCCTTGATGTATTTTCTCCAGAAATTTATGCTTCCAAGGAAGGATTGGAGTTGTTTGACGGTTTGAGGTTCAGGCCATTCAACTATGGCTTTGACCTTCTTGGGATTGGTTCCAATATGACCCTTCATCAAGGTCATTCCCAGATAGATCACCTCTTCCTTCTCGAATTGGCATTTAACAGGTTTGCAGGAGAGTTTGTACTTCTTCATGATATCAAGGGTTTTGAACATCCAGTAATGCAGTTCCTCTAGATCATCTCTGCAGATGAGAACGTCGTTGATATAGATGAAAACACAACCTGATTTTAGCACTTCAGCAAATCGCGTATTGATCATTCATTGGAACATAGCTGGAGAATTTCGTAGACCAAAGAACATCACTCTTGGAATGTAAAGTCCTTCGACCGTATTGAAGGCGGCTTTCCACTCATCACCTTCTTTGATTTGAATGTTGTTGAATCCCCATCAGATATCTACAACTGTGAATAATGTAGCAGATTGCAGTTTTGGTTGTTGGACGATCTGGTGCAGGAGAGGTAGGGGATAGTGGTCAGGAACTGTAAAGTGATTTAAATATCAATAGTCTTCAATTAGTCTATACCTAGCATCTTGTCCTTTCACATTGATGTCTTCAGCTTTCTTGCTCAGGAAGAAGGGAGCGGCTTGAGGTGAAGATCCTTTGAATATTCGTCCAGTAGCCACATTTTCAGCCAAAAACTTCCTTAGCTATTCTTTCTCTCAAGGGGACATTGGATAAATCACATCAGTTTGAGGCACGAAATCGTCTCTGAGATCAATGACGTGATCGAACTCAGAATGAGGTGGAAGGCAAATCGAAGGACTCCTTGGCAAAGACACTAGCATAGTCTTTCCAATAGACCTCCGGTACAAACTTTCGCATATCTTCCTCCACCATACTGGCTCGAGATTCATCCGATTTTGAAATACTTGTAATTGCCAGTGAGACTGATTCTACCACAGAGGGCTCTGCTTTGCCGCTACAATACTGATGAGAAATCTCTTTGTCTCTGAGAGCCAGTGTTGACTTCTCCCAATTGATACTAGGGTTTTGAGCTCTGAGCCATGGGTAGCTGAGGATAATGTCAATCTTGGATCTGAGGTTGGTCACTTCCAAACGGATCCTTTTAATGTGTCCACCTGGAGCTTCTATCCAGACATCTGTGTCAAAAACGATCGGGCCTCCTCAGTTCTCTGACCCATCAGCATTCCATATGGGGATTGGGGTTTCCAAATCCTAAAGAGTAAATTTGTGATGAGTTTCGAAGGTCTTGTCTATAAAGTGTCCAGAAGCTCCGCTATTAATAAGACACATGGTGGGGACACATCGGCCAGTGTCTGAAGCCTTGATCCAAACGTCCATTGTAAGTCCTGAGTTGCCCTTTTCGATAGCACCAAGAATTCGAAATCAATTGCACGGGATAGTGGTACATCAAGTGGTATGGTCCATAATGCTGGGCAAATCATCCAGACCTTTCAAAAACTCTGGGACTTCAAGTCCATTGCCAGCCTCTTCTTTCGATCATCCAACCAATTGCGTATACCACATTTCGCCATATCCAATGGAGTCTCGCTCATTACCAGTCTAGCAGGCAAGCTGACATTCTCCACATTGGGCTCAGTGGTAATGACACATACATCTCGGCCTCATCCTTGGCCTCATCCTCTGTAACCTCCTCTACCTTGATAGTATCCTCCTCAACATGAGGAAGAGGTATCGGATATATTCTTTGCATCACCGGTGACACAGTTTGGGCAGGCATTCGCGAAGTGGCCAGGTTGGCCGCAGGAGTAACAATTTCCATATGGGATCATAAGGGCAGAAGAGGCAGACTCTTCTCTCTTGACTGTGGGGGCTGCTGTTGTTTGACAGGTCATCATTGCAGCCATGGACAATCCTCGGGCAGGAAAGGGGTTAGAGTATTGGGATCGGGACATGGAGGACTGTTTCTGTGAGGCAAGAATGTCCTTTTGGTGTTGGTAGCATGTCATGGCATCCTTCCACTCAGAATCGGGTTACAAATGCAGCCCAGGTAGCAGTTGGGCCAGTCCAGTTGACAGCTCTCATGTCATTGGTCTCCTTCTCAGACCAGGTTTGGGCCATCGTGCCCTTCATAAAGGAAAGGGCAAAAGGGATCTTGTGTTCATCGCGGTATGGTTTTCCCATAAAATACAATTCACAGCTGTTGATAAATCTGTCGACATCCTGCTGTTGACCAGTGAACTCATCTGGTTTGGCCATCTTTATTTCAATGGTGGGAGTGGCAGGAGGTTGAGGTTGGGGTTGTAGTGGGGGCTGAGGCTGAGCTTGAGCGGCAAGTTGTTGATTGAGGTTTTGAATCTCTGCCGCCTGTTGTGCATTTGAAGCCTGGAGATTAGCCATTTCCCTCTGCAAGTCATTCATGACTGTGAGGATTTTGTTAAGGTTGGGAACAGGGGGGTTAGCGCGAGAACCCATTGGATCTGGTGATGGTGAAGGTGAAGGTGTTGTTAAGGGTGAAGAAGGTCGAGTAGGTTGTTGGAATGGGAAGGGTTGATACCTAACAGTAGGGGGAGTGATGGGGTGTTGTGACTAGGCGGCAGCGAGTAAACAAGTTGTTTCACTTCGAGTTCTTCCTAGAGCTTGCGAGATACCTGGTAGGGGAGGAGCTTGACTAGCTTCCTTGTTTGGATCTGGGAAGATTCGGGTTTGTGAGTAAAGTGACTGTGAAAGAGGATTCTGCTCAGAGGAGTCGTAGAGGTCCTCGTAATCGTCGTCCAGTGTGAAAACAAAGGTGGATCAAGTACGTTTATAGGTTTTTAAGTGTCTTTTCAAGGAATCTTTACATGACAATTTCACTCCACATATGTGGCACTTAATCTTGGGTGGTTGATGCTTCCCTGACTGCATGTGCCACCTCAAGTCACCAGTGGTATTGTATTTCTGGGTGCAGTTTGCCTCAGGGCAAAAGAATGTCTTGGATTTGGATATATGTGTCTGAGGTTCAGCTACACGGGGGTGGGATTGATATCTCTGGTGGTTAGCTTTGGAGGTTCTAGGGGATGAATTCCTTGTGGTGGGAATAGACACTGGCTGTGGGTGCCTATCCGAGAAATTAGCTGGTTGTAAACTTAACTTTGATATTGGCTAGGTTGGCCATCTGGACCTTCTGACGTAGTGAGATGTGTTTAACTCAGGTGAGTGGTTCTCATTTAATTGTGCTGTATTGAACGGGTGCTGGAAAGACACACTCTCTTGGATTGAGGCTGCCCTCAAATGGGGAACACATCTAGCATCTGGTGTGTTGGTTATGGAAGGGGTGGGAGGTGTACTACAGTTGTTAATAGGGTTGGGTAACTGGTGGGTGGGACAGGGACAGATGATGGATTGTGTTGTTATAAATGGGGGTCTTGACCTAAGGTCATTGAGCAAGCATGAATCATTAAGCTTAAATTCCTAAAAATCAGGCAGACTTGATAGTAGCCCTGATGAGACAGGCTCTTCACCAAATCCCTAGAGGAGGTAAATGAAAGGTTGGGACATAAGATAGGAAGGAGCCCACATTGGTATGAATGGGATATGAGGAAATTGGCGTGGTGGACAGGAGCCACTGCATCCCTCTCTGGAAATCCAACAGTGGCTCTGACCAGACAGGCTCTTTATAAAATGCCTAGAGGAGGTAAATAAAAGGTTGGGATACCTTCTCTCCCTCTTTCTCTTCCTCTTATACCTTCCCTTCTCCCTTCTCCTTAGCCTACTTCTTAGCTTTACTTTTTGCCTCTGTTACATCCCAGTTCTGATGAACTCCGATGAATTCCAATGAACTCTGATAATTCCAACAACTCTGAACACTCCGTACTTTTCACATGTTTCCTACTTATGACATCCTCTGTTGTCAACATGTCTCAGATATAATTATCTAGCAGGTATATAAGTACTGCATTTTTTCCTGTATCTGTAGACAGAATATCAACCAAGTCCTGTCATTTATCCAACTCCGATCTCCGAAATCAACTCCGAAACTTCGGACCTAACAGTATATTCTGTCTCTAGCTCGGGTTTTTATTCATGATGACACAATGTACTCTTGAATGTTTTATGGGATTTTCAACTAGAAGTCAATTATCTCTGACCAACTCCGAAACAAGTCCTGTGTCTCTGACTACATGTATATCTGAAAGGCTTCCCACTGCTTTTCATGATCGAGAAAATCCATTATGACCTGTAACTCTGCGGACTACTCAAGGTCAACTATCAACTTTGGTTGAAGAGACACCTCAAGTCCAGCCAGCTCAGGAAGCTCTAGAACAGGAGACACCTGAAGAGAGATTGATCATGGCTTTTCAAAATATTGCCACCATCGCTCAAGCTTCTTCTGGAGCCAAACCCGCAAAATCCAAAGTCCGAGAGCCTGATCCTTTCGACGGCTCTGATCCGATGAAACTCTGACCTTTCCTAGTTCAACTTCAATTGAATTTCAAGGATAGGCCTTCTGCGTTTACTTCTGATGAAGCTAAGGTCAATTATGCTATGTCATTTCTGAAGGGAATAGCGTTATCTTTATTCGAACCTTACCTTTTGGAGACTATTCCTAACCCTCTGTTGTTCCTCTCGGACTTCTCGGAGTTCTGCTCCAAGTTACAGGACCAATTTGGACCTTTGGATCCAATAGGAACTGCTGAAGCAGAATTGGAATCTTTGAAGATGTTCGATAATCAACGGATCGCCAAATATATTGTGCACTTCAATAGGCTAGCGGTTCAAGTCCAATGGGACGTTGGAGCACTGCAGCATATCTTTTACTGTGGTCTTCCAGATTGAATCAAGGATCAAATGTCTCAAGTCAGAAAACCAGCCATGTTGGTAGCTATGAAGGAGTTAGCTCAAACGATTGATGCTAGGTATTGGGAACGTAAAGGAGAGCTTAAGTGGGACTCTGGTCATGCTCCAGCACCTCTGATGAATGCTCCTAAACCATCTTCAACTCCAACAACACCTTCTACTTTCAAGAAAACTCCTATGAAATCCACTCCGACTACCTCAACTCTGAAGCGTCCTGACCTCTCCAATAAGCTTGGAAAAGACGGAAAGCTTACTCCAGCTGAACGAAAATGTCGTTTGGATAATAACTTGTGTATGTTTTGTGGATCCCTAGGTCATATGGCAAAGGAATGTCCAAAGTCAGGTTCCTCTGCTTCAAAGAAGGCTTCTGGATGTGCCACTACTGTTGCCAATCCACCCACTCAGGAATCCCCTACTCCTATTCCGAGCGCCCCTCCGGCCGCTCCAGAAAAATAGGAGGCAGTCCGCATGAGACGCGGAATGTGGACTGCATTGAAACCGTTCCTGCATCTTCTATTGTAAAGCTCAATGCTTCCATTCCTTGCTCTGATTCCTTTTTGATCACTTTATTTATCAATTCGTTATCTATTCTGACTCTTATTGATTCAGGATCCACACATTGTTTCTTGGACTGTGACTTTGTCCATCGAAACAAACTCAAAACATCTCTGCTTCCTCCAAAGCAACTCCGACTATTTGATGGATCTCAAGGGAGAACCATTGATATGGGAGTTATGCTCCCCATCCAATTTCCGTCTAGAGAAACTCTAGATATTGAGTTTTTGGTCACTCCATTGGATGCATCATGTTCTGCTGTTCTTGGATTCAACTGGCTTACCCGCTACAATCCATTGATTGACTGGGTTACAAGCAGTATTTCATTCGGGACACCAAAACCGATGTATTTGTCTTCATTGTTGACACCTATGCCCTCCGAGGCAACTCCGCTTGACCCTTCAGCTCCAACTCCCACTCCGACTTTACTTCCTCCAGTGTCCATTATTTCGGCAGCTGCCTTTGTATATGCTAGCAAGCAAGAAGGATCTCAGTCATTCATTCTTCAAACTGCTGATATTTCAAAAGCACGTTCTGTCAACATCTCCGATGTTCCTCCGGACCCTACATTTTATGCGAAAGTTCCTTCGGAATATCATAACTATGCTGATGTTTTCAGTGAAGGAAAATCTAAACGTCTTCTTCCTCATCGTTATAGCGATCACCATATTGATCTAGAGGAAGGTACAACACCTCCACTGGGATGCATCTATTCTCTTTCTGTTGCGGAACAAGAAGCCCTCTGTATATTCTTGGATGAGCACCTTAGAAAAGGTTGGATATGTTCCTCCGGATCTCCAGGCGGTGCTCCGATCATTTTCATCCGCAAGAAAGATGGCTCATTATGTTTATGCGTGGACTATTGAGGCATCAATAAAATCACCAAAAAAGACCATTACCCACTTCCACTCATCTCCGATCTCCTGGACCGTGCCAGCAAAGGTCATATCTACACCAAAATCGACTTGCGAATTGGATACTTCAATGTACAAATTGTGGAAGGGGATGAATGGAAAACCACTTTCCATACCAGGTATGGTGCTTTCGAATTCTTGGTTATGCCCTTAGGTCTATGCAATGCCCCATCAACATTTCAACGTTTCATGAATGAGATTTTCTCCAACCTCTCTGATATCTCCGTTGTAGTATATCTTGACGATATCCTTATCTACTCAGATAACATTGCAGATCACTGGAGACATGTCCGCGAGGTACTCTGAAGACTCCGACTTAATAGTCTTTTCAGAAAACTGGAGAAATGTTTCTTCCATCAAGATACGATTGAATACCTTGGATTTATCCTTTCCCCTGGTGGAATTACCATGGACCCTGCCAAAGTTCAAATTATCCTAGATTCGCTGGAACCACAGAAAATCAAGGATGTTCAGTCATTCTTAGCTTTTGGAAATTTCTATAGGCGTTTTATCAACAACTACTCAGGATTGGTATCTCCGCTTACACAACTGACCCGGAAAAACGTTCTGTGGAATTTCGATACTCAATGCAAATTCGCATTTGAATCTCTGAAGCGGGCCTTCACTTCCGCTCCTGTTCTTGTCAATTTCACTCCGGGATCACATCTGGTAGTGGAAACAGATGCCTCCAATTACACCATAGCGGGCATCTTATCAACTTACGCTGAGGATGAATCATTACATCCCATCGCATTCTACTCTCGGACTTTAACTCCGCCAGAGTTGAACTATGATATCCATGACAAGGAGCTATTAGCCATTCACGATAGTTTTTACAACTGGCATCATTACCTTGAAGGCTCTTCTGACCCAGTCGATGTTGTGACTAATCACAAGAATTTGGTACACTTTTCTATGACCAAACTCCTGTCACAGCGTCAGGCTTGTTGGTCTGAATTTTTGTTGGGCATAAATCTTATCATTCGTTTTCGCCCCAGAAAACTCGGAGCAAAACCAGACTTCTTAACTCGTCGATATGACATAAATCCTAGAGAGGGAGATAGCAACTACGCCAGTATCAATCCTCAGAACCTCCGACTGGTTTTTACCTCGGAGCAACTGGCTTCATCCCTACGAGCTTTATCCTTATTAGATCCAGTGTTAAAGGCTGCATTCATTATGGATGTAGACTCCCTCCACTCGAAAATTCGGAATTCGCTTCATGATGATCTAGTGGCTATGGAGCATCTAAAGGTTGCAGAGTCCAACTCCGATGCCAACTCCAATCTCCGATGGACTATCGACACTTTTGGTTTCCTTCGTCATGATGGTTGTATCTATGTGCCCGACGTAGATGACTTATGACTTCAAATTTTGCGTATGAAGCATGATCATCCAATTGCTGGTCATTTTGGTCAAAACAAAACACTTGAATTGATCCGATGAGAATACACATGGCCGGAACTCCGGACCTTTGTAAAGGACTACTGTAACTCCTGTACTATGTGCGCTAGGTCCAAAATCCCTCGCCATCGACCTTATGGTTTACTCAAGCAACTCCCAATTCCAGAGAAGCCTTGGAATTCCATCTCCATGGATTTCATCAAGCAACTCCCTAACTCTGATGAATTCTCCACTATTCTTGTTGTTGTTGATCGATTCTCCAAACAAGCTATTTTCATACCAACCTTTGACACTATCACTGCTCCTCAGCTTGCTCAACTTTTCCTTGTCCATGTATTCTCCAAACATGGAGTTCCCTCACATGTCACCTGTGACCGAGGTTCGGAATTCGTCTCCCGCTTTTTCCGGTCATTGGGTAAAGTCCTTGACATGCGTCTCCATTTTACCTCCGGGTATCATCCGGAAGGTGACGGACAAACTGAACGAGTTAATCAAACCTTGGAGCAATACTTACAGATGTATTGTAACTATCAACAGGACAACTGGTCCCATCTCCTGGCTATTGCGGAATTCACGTATAACAACGCTCCGAACGGTACTACTGGGATATCCCCTTTTTTCGCTAACAAGGGTTATCATCCAAATATTTCAGTACACCCTGAGCGTGATCTTACTTCTGTTTGAGCCAGAGAATTAGCTGTTGATTTAGATGAACTCCACTCCAAACTCTGAAATACCATCTCCAAAGCTCAAAAGCGTTATCAGCACTATACTGATTTAAAGCGCATTCTGGCCCCTGATTTCGAGATAGGAACTCAAGCCTTCGTAAAGGCCAAGTTTTTCTGAACTACCAGACCCTCCAAGAAACTCTCGGAGAAGAACTTAGGTCCTTTTGAGGTCATTGCCCAAGTTGGAACCCATTCCTATACTCTCCGTTTGCCTAGTTCCATGAAAGCTATTCATCCTGTCTTTCATGTATCACAGTTGGAACCAGCCCTACCGAATACGATTCCAAACCGAGTACAACCTCCGCCTCCTCCGGTAATCATAGATGGAGAACCGGAGTTCGAGATCTCCGAAATCCTAGACTCAAAAATTGATAATAGGCGTTGCTTATGCAAATTATGGTATTTGGTTCATTGGGAAGGCTATGAAGGTACCAATGAAGAAACTTCATGGATCCTCGCTACTGAGCTAGAACATGCTTCGGAACTTGTCTCGGAGTTCCACTCCGCTTATCCAGAGAAACCCGGACCTGACTATTGATTTCTTTCGCTCTTATTTATCCTTTTCTTCAATTCAAAAAACATTATCTATTCCATTGAAGGGACTATTTCTACATCCCTTATGGGTAATTCCTCCTCCAACATCTCTGAACTTTCTCCGCTCTGTCCACTGTCCTTATACTCCCCATCTAACAACTCCTCAGTCCTCTCCATGGACTCCCTCATTCTCTTCATCTCCATTCTCATCTTCCTCATCTCCCCCCGAACTCCTTGCAGCTCCTCCCTCAAATTTGCCATCTCCGATGACTCTGCATTTCCCCATCGCCTTTTTCCGCTGTGCTCTGGACGCGTTTCCTTTTTGCTGGTTCTTCCCCAACCCAGCATTTGGCCTTCACCTGTTGGCAGGTGGTACAACTCTGGGCCTTCCCCTGTCCGGTCGGCCACACACACCCCTCCATGCTCCCTTTCTTGATGCAAGGCTCGCACGGAGCCCTCCTAAATGAACTCCAGTCAACTCCAGAATAAAGCGGATAATAAAAAGGAAATACTTACAGTCATCTGATCAAGGCCTCTTGCCCTGATCTTTCCTCCGCCGCCATCTCCACCTGCTCCGCTGGCTCTGCTATTTGAGCTGCCTCCTTCACCTTTCTAGCTGCCCATCATTCCTCTGCCAACTGACGCTCTTCCTCCGCCCTCCGGGCCTCCTCCGCTTGCTCTGCTTCCTTGCACTCTCATTGTTCTTCATTTTCGAGCAGGACTTGGAGCTGTGCGAGTTGAGCTTGGATTTCGTCATGAGTGGGCATTGTTAATGAAGAAGAGTGATCCACTGGACCTTATTATATATGTTCCGATTTCAAACTCCGATGATTCTCCGAAATCCGCCACATTCCAAAACTCCAATTTCTTGGTCATTACCAAATATGGTCAAGTTCAGTATGCGGTCTCGAGGGCTTGCCCTTTAAGAGGGAGATACTGTTACATCCCAGTTCCGATGAACTCCGATGAATTCTGATGAACTCTGATAATTCCAACAACTCCAAACACTCCATACTTTTCACATGTTTCTTACTTATGACGTCCTCTGTCGTCACTATATCTCAGATATAATTATCTAGCAGGTATATAAGTACTGCATTTTTTCCCTGTATCTGTAGACAGAATATCGACTAAGTCCTGTCATTTATCCAACTCTGATCTCCGAAATCAACTCCAAAACTTTGGACCTAACAGCCTCCTTCTTTGCTTCCTTGCTAGTCTTCAGTTACTAGTGATGTTTAGTTTGGCTCCCCTCAGCCCTAGAACTAGTAGGATTAGAGGGATTATCTTGGGGGTAGATAGTAGTAGAAGTAATATCTTTAGTAGCTTTATACTAGGCAGTAGGAGTAAGGTTGTTAGAGTAGCTAAGGTTTACTATATTAACTTGTTCTTCTCTATTCACACTAGAGATCTCTCTAAACCTAGCAAGTTAGGGGATAGTGATATAGCTCTAGTAGTAAAATAGTTTCCTATAGGAATATTCCTCCTAATTAACAGATTAGAAGATGAACAAGTATAGAAGTAGAACAATAACTTACATTTACAACTGTCTTAGACTTGTGTCTCCTTGTAATGAGGCAACTAGGCTTAATAACCCTACTAGCTAAGATAGATTATGATATTAATAAAAGAGTATAAAGAGAGATAAAAGTACTCACAAAGCAACTCCTTACCTGTGGAATATACAGCTTTGTCAATAGTTTTCTTAGGCTATTGAAACACTTGGTTACTAGCCTCTACCTGTTTGGAATTTCATTGCTGTTTAGCTAAGCCCTTTTATTTAGTAGCCTTCTTCTTAGTGTGGACAGCTTTTTTATAAGCAATCCTATGCTCTTAAGCTTTCTTGTAGCCTCTATATTCTGACAACAGCCTAATTTTTAGATATATTTTGCAAATGAGTTAGGGTTAGGGCTATAAATTTCTAGCTTTATAAGATAGATTGTATACTAGAAGTGTATATTTGTAATGCAAGTTTAGGAAATTGGATGGAGAGAGTATAAATACTAAGCTCAATTAATCAAGTTAGTTATAATATTCACAATATTAACTTGAATAACAATAATAATAATAAAATAACATGTATAAAAGGAGTATACTTATTTTGCATATAATAATTAATAGTAACAATAATTAATAATAACTCCTAATAAAAACTCTTATCAAGGTCTACACACCTGTTATAAAGGTCTATACACCTTAGTACTAGGCTAGAGAGAGGGGGGAGCTACTTCTCACCTCTTCCCTCTCTTGCTAACTCCTTCTCCCCTTACCAAGACTATAGAAGGGCTTCTATTCAGAGCCCCCTATCTCCCTTTACTCCTCCTCCTCTATTATCCCCTCCACCTCTATTACTACCTCTATTCCAACCTCTGTCCCTACCCCTATCTCTACCCCTACTCCTCCTCCCTCTCCTCACTCTACTACTATCACCTCCTTCTCTATCACCCCTCCCCCCATCTCAACATCCCCCTCTATTCCTCTCTTCCTATAAATATCCTCACTACTCAAAACTCCACTCTCCCTTCTAAGGATACTACAACTCCTCTGACCTTTCTCTGCTTTTTCTGCTATCCCTGTAATCTCCATCCAACAACTCCTTAGTCCTCTCCATGGACTCTCTCAACCTCCTTATCTCCATCCTCATTTTCCTCATCTCCCCCCAAACTCCCTATAACTCCTCCCTCAAATTCTCCACCTCCACTGATTCCACATTCCCTTGTTTTCACTTTCCTCTGTGCTCTGGTTCCTCCATGGTGGTCTGGGCATGTTTCCTTTTTACTAGTTCTTCCCTAACCCAGCATTTGGCCTTCACATGTTAGCAAGCTGTGCAGCTCTGGGCTTTCCCTGCTCTGGTTGGCTATATGCACTCCTCCGCACTCCCTTTCCTAATGCAAGGCTCACATGGAGCCCTCCTAAACAACTCTGGTCAACTCTGGAATAAAATGGATAAAAAAGAAAACACTTATAGCCTTCTGATCATGGCCTCTTGCCCTGATCTCTCCTCCACTGCCATCTCTGCCTGCTTTATTGTTTGAGCTGCTTCCTTTGCCCTCCTTGCTGCCTCCTTTTTTGCAGCCTTAGCTGCCTTTTTGGCTGCCCATCATTCTTCTCTCAACTACTGCTCTTCCTCTGCCCTCCAGGCCTCCTCTGCTTGCTTCTCCACTTCCTCACACTCTTGTCATTCTTTGTCCTCAAGTTGCACTTGTAGCTGCGCAAGTTGGTCTTGGATCTCTTGACAAGTGGGCATTGTTAATGAAGAAGAGTGATCAACCAGACCCCTTATATATATGTTCTGGTTTCAAACTCCAATGATTCTCTGAAATTCCACCACATTCTGAAACTCCGATTTCTTGGTTATTACTAATTATGGTCAAGTCCAGTATGTGGTCTTGAGGGCTCACCCTTAAGAGGGAGATACTGTTACATTCCAGTTCCAAAGAACTCTGATGAACTCTGATTACTCCAACAACTCTGAACACTCTGGACTTTTCACATGTCTCTTACTTATGATGTACTCTGTTGTTACTATGTCTCAGATATAATTATCTAGCAGGTATATAGGTACCACATTTTTCCTGTATCTGTAGACAGAATATGGACTAAGTTCTGATGTTTATCCAACTCCAATCTCCGAATTCAACTCCAAAACTTTGGACCTAATAATTAGGCTAAGTGTAACAGATATAGCTGTTACAGAGCCTACAGAGGTAGGTGATCAGTGTTGATAGGTGTTTGGCACCTCAGAGCGGTATAGAGGCTGTATTTACCACTATTTATAGTATGTTTTAACCCTTTGCCACCGCTTGTACCAGAGATACCGCACCTAATAGATATTGGTCGTATTCAGTCTGGTCTTGAGCAAGGCAAGAACCAAAACCCTTACACTAAGAAAGATGCTAAAGAGGGTGTATAATTTTCCTTTTATCTTAGTTTCTTTTTGTAATTCATGCCTATCTTTACTTGTACTATCACTTACCACTCAATCAGCAGCTTATTTAATCAACCTGTCAACCAGCAGTCACACACTATCACAGTAGAAATTTGAGCTCTGATTTATTTACACAAGTGAAAGTGCGACACAAAACTATCAAGCAATAGAACCTACAATGTCATCCGGAGCCCCTCCCTGAGTGACCCATTGATGGCACCCACTAAAAAGACCAGCAAACTGTGCATTCTCTGAGAGTTCAGCATGTGCTTCAAGATGAGACTTGATCCTTATTATTAACTCACAGACAGTTCCAGCAGTCGAGAGTCCAAGAGTGCCAGCTAGTGTGATGAGATCATCCTTCCATTTGTATGATGCAAGAGTCCTAGTAAATTGCTTGAATACAATGTCTTCACTAATTCATGCAGCCTTTTGTGCCTCCTTCTTAGCATTCTCCCTCTCTCTTCTCTCACTCAGCTTTCTCTACCTCAAAAGCAGCCTGCAATTCAGGGTGGGTGATGAAGTGTGACTTGGTCTTGACAGATTTGCATGTCTTCCTCTTCTGGTTTTCTAGTTCTGTTTGTGACTCAGATGCTGCATACTGCATAACAGTGTAGTGTGCATTACTTGCAACTAGTTGAGCTTCAAGAGATGCAATCCTATCCTCCAGCTGTTGATGAGGAGTGGGTAAGTTGGCTGGAAGAGATAGTAGCACATTGTTCTGAGGCATTAGGAACATAATCAGAATCATTTTCCAAGCTTGACCAGGTTAAAATGTTATTGCTAGAGTCACTATCTAACTGTGATGCTGTTTCTTGCTCAGATAAAAGAGCAGCAGGGGATGAAAGGATTGCTGGAGGGTATGAGCTTGGGGTGTGTGCAACAATCGAGAAGCTTTGACTTGGTGCAAAGTCATCGTCATTGAAGATGTTGGGGTTGAAGGGGTGAATGCCAGTTGCACGAAATGCTAAGATGATTATTGGAGGCATCATGAAGGATCTGATCTGAAAGTATTTATAAATAACATTGTAGTGGGACATCTTGACACCTTCAATGATTTGGCAGTTGCAGTGATCACACCAACGACACTGTGTGCTGCTGTAAACCACAACATGCAGTGGCTGCAGTTTGTGAGTGCACTTGGAAGGAAAAGCAGCTACGATCACACTATAATCATAACCAATCTGTTTGATCTGCTCTGTTTCATGTGAATCATGACCATCAATGAAAAACACAATTGGATCATCAGTAATCTTGTGCTTCTTGGCAGTTGGGACAAAAGCCTTCTTGAACCAGTTGTGCATAAGTTCATAGTCAGTCCAGCCATTTGGTGATGTTGCAATGCTGTGATTGATTGTGAGGTATGAATGAAATTATGAAAAGAAAGACCCACCTGCCGATGTTAAGGTTAGTGACATCAGGAATTGGGCCATCAGAAAGAATAAATGATGGAGGCATCACAGCCCCCACTGCTGAGATGCATTCAACCACAGTAACAAGCTCTAGATTGTCTGAGTGAATACAATAGAAATTCTTCTGTTTGAGGGTTTGCAGCTGATAGAACTTATTGCCTGGGTTTTTACATCCACCACCAAGCTGTATACCTTTCTCATCCATGTTCCAGAGATGCTCTGGAGGGAGGTTGGGGAACTGTGTCTTGAGTTTCTGAAGAAGTCCGAAGTAGTGGGCAATATTTGTCTTGTTGAAATTCTGCGCATGCTTTGGATCCAGTCCACTAGGCTTCAAAAGCCTGAGCTCGGGGTGTCTGTCCTCAAACTGCTGATGCTATGTCTTGCCTGGGACAGTGCCTGAGATGGGGTATGCAACAGATCACAGATCAGCAGGGCCAAAGGGTTTGGCAACACAAGCACGATGGTTACACCAGTCAACAATAACAGCCTCTTACACAGGATTGAGGAGACGCTTTGACATTTGCGCCTCAACTCTGGGCCCATGAGTGCCATTGATTCTGTCACTCAGTGTCTGCCAACAAATCTGCTTATCATTGAGATGAAAAAAACAAAAATAAAAGACAAACAAAGACTTACATTTTGTGCCACTGCTACATGAGTAATATTCTTGTATAGACCACTTGCAAGGCCATCCCTGGCTGCCTGGATTGCATTTTCATAGTCAGGGCCTACACAATAGTTTTGGATGGGAGGCATAGTTGGAGACTTAGTCAACAGGGCAGTTTTGAGAGCAAGGTATATTTAAACTCCACTCCTGCCAAGCGTGACTGAGGCAACCAGATGGGACTTATTGAGAACTAAATGAATTTTCACCAAAAAAATTAGAATAGGGAGGTGATGTATTGTATTAAACTATGTACCATAAATTCAAGCTTTATTTATAGTGAGAATGTCTGAATCAAAAAAAAGCTGGTCCACTGAGGCTTAACTAAGCTGCCAATTGAGTGGTAAGTAATAGTATATACTTTTTGTATAATTGTTACATCCCAGTTCTAATGAACTCCAATGAATTCCAATGAACTCCGATAACTCCAACAACTCTGAACACTCCATACTTTTCGCATGTTTCCTACTTATGATGTCCTCTGTTGTCAACATGTCTCAGATATAATTATCTAGCAGGTATATAAGTACTGCATTTTTTCCTGTATCTGTAGACAGAATATCGACCAAGTCCTGTCATTTATCCATCTCCGATCTCCGAATTCAACTCTGAAACTTCAGACCTAACAGTATATTCTGTCTCTAGCTCGGGTTTTTATTCACAATGACACAACATACTCTTGAATGTTTCACAGGATTTTCAACTAGAAGTCGATTATCTCTGACCAACTCCGAAACAAGTCCTGTGTCTCTGACTATGCGTATATCTGAAAGGCTCCCTACTGCTTTTCATGATCGAGAAAATCCGTTATGACCTGTAACTCCACGGACTACTCAAGGTCAAGCATCAACTTTGGTTGAAGAGACACCTCAAGTCCAGCCAACTTAAGAAGCTCTGGAACAGGAGACAGCTGAAGAGAGATTGATCATGGCTTTTCAAAATATTGCCACCATTGCTTAAGCTTCTTCTGGAGCCAAACCTGCAAAATCCAAAGTCCGAGAGCCTGATCCTTTCAATAGCTCTGATTCAATGAAACTCTGACCTTTCCTAGTTCAACTTCAATTGAATTTCAAGGATAGGCCTTCTGCATTTACTTCTGATGAAGCTAAGGTCAATTATACTATGTCATTTCTGAAGGGAATGGCGTTATCTTTATTTGAACCTTACCTTTTGGAGACTATTCCTAACCCTCCATTGTTCCTCTTGGACTTCTCAGAGTTCTGCTCCAAGTTACAGGACCAATTCGGACCTTTGGATCTGGTAGGAACTGCTGAAGCAGAATTGGAATCTTTGAAGATGTTCGATAATCAATGAATCACCAAATATATTGTGCACTTCAATAGGCTAGTGGTTCAAGTCCAATGGGATGTCAGAGCACTGCGGCATATTTTTTACCGTGGTCTTCCAGATCGAATCAAGGATCAAATGTCTCAAGTCGGAAAACCAGCCATGTTGGTAGCTATGAAGGAGTTAGCTCAAATGATTAATGCTAGGTATTGGGAATGTAAAGGAGAGCTTAAGCGAGACTCCAGTCGTGCTCCGGCACCTCCAACAAATGCTCCTAAACCACCTTCAACTCCAATGACACCTTCTACTTTCAAAAAGACTCCTATGAAATCTGCCCCGACTACTTCAACTCCGAAGCATCCTAACCTCTCTGATAAACTCGGAAAAGATGGAAAGCTTACTCCGGCTAAACAAAAACGCCGTTTGGATAACAACTTGTGTATGTTTTGTGGATCCCCAGGTCATATGGCAAAGGAATGTCCAAAATCTGGTTCCTCTGCTTCAAAGAAGGCTTCTGGACATGCCACTACTGTCGCTAAACCACCCACTCAGGAATCCCCTACTCCTATTCCGAGTGCCTTTCCGGCTGCTCCAGAAAAATAGGAGGCAGTCTGCATGAGATGCGGAATGTGGACTGCATTGAAACCATTCCTGCATCTTCTATTGTAAAGCTCAACGCTTCCGTTCCTTGCTCTAATTCCTTTTTGATCATTTTATTTATCGATTCATTATCTATTCCAACTCTTATCAATTCAGGATCCACACATTGTTTCTTAGACTTTGACTTTGTTTATCGAAACAAACTCAAAACATCTCCGCTTCCTCTGAAGCAACTCCAATTATTTGATGGATCTCAAGGGAGAACCATTGATGTGGGAGTTATCCTCCCTGTCTGATTTCCATCTGGAGAAACTCTAGATATTGAGTTTTTGGTTACTCCATTGGATGCATCATGTTCTGCTGTTCTTGGATTCAACTGGCTTACCCACTACAATCCGTTGATTGACTGGGTTACAAGCAGTATTTCATTCAGGACACCAAAACCAATGTATTCATCTTCGTCATCGACACCTATCCCCTCTGAGGCAACTCTGCTTGACCCTCCAGTTCTGACTCTGACTCTGACTTCACTTCCTTATGTGTCTATTATTTTGGCAGCCACATTTGTACATGCTAGCAAGCAAGAAGGATCTCAGTCATTTGTTCTTCAAGCTGCTGATATTGTGAAAGCACACTCTGTCGAGATCTCCAATGTTCCTCTGGACCCTGCATTTTATGTGAAAGTTCCTCCAGAATATCATGACTATGCTGATGTTTTCAGTGAAGGAAAATCTAAATGTCTTCCTCCTCATCGTTATAGCGATCACCATATTGATCTAGAGGAAGGTATGACACTGCCACTGGGACGCATCTATTCTCTTTCTGTTGCGGAACAAGAAGCCCTTCATATATTCTTAGATGAACACCTAAGAAAAGGTTGGATACATTCCTCCAGATCTCCGGGTGGTGCTCCGATCATTTTCATCCATAAGAAAGATGGCTCATTATGATTATACGTGGACTATCGAGGCATCAATAAAATCACCAGGAAAGATTGTTACCCACTTCCGCTCATCTCTGATCTCCTAGACCATGCCAGCAAAGGTCGTATCTACACCAAAATCGATCTGCAAATTGGATACTTCACTGTATGAATCACGGAAGGGGATGAATGGAAAACCACTTTCCATACCAGGTATGGTGCTTTCAAATTCTTGGTTATGCCCTTAGGTCTATGCAATGCCCCATCAACATTTCAATGTTTCATGAACGAGATTTTCTCCGACCTCTCCGATATCTCCGTTGTAGTATATCTTGATGATATCCTTGTCTACTCGGATAACATTGAGGATTACTGGAGATATCTCCGCAAGGTACTCTGAAGACTCCGACTTAACAGTCTTTTTGGAAAATTGGAGAAATGTTTCTTCCATCAAGATACGATTGAATACCTTGGATTTATCCTTTCCCCTGATGGAATTACCATGGACCCTGCCAAGGTTCAGATTATCCTGGATTGGCCGGAACCATGGAAAATCAAGGATGTCCAGTCATTCTTAGGTTTTGGAAATTTCTATAGGCATTTTATCAACAACTACTCAGGATTGGTATCTCCACTTATGCAACTGACCTGGAAAAATGTTCCATGGAATTTCAATACTCAATGCAAATTTGCATTTGAATCTCTGAAGCAAGCCTTCACTTCTGCTCCAAGGTTTGATTGACTTGTTCAGTTTGTCCGTCACCTTCTAGATGATACCCAGAGGTAAAATGGAGACACATGTCAAGGACTTTACCTAATGACCGGAAAAAGTGGGAAACAAATTCCGAGCCTCGGTCACAGGTGACATGTGAGGGAACTCCATGTTTGGAGAATACATGGACAAGGAAAAGTTGAGTGAGTTGAGGAGCAGTGATGGTGTCGAAGGTTGGTATGAAAATAGCTTGTTTGGAGAATTGATCAACAACGACAAGAATAGCAGAGAATCCATTGGAGTTAGGGAGTTGCTCAATGAAATCCATGGAGATGGAATTCCAAGGCTTCTCTGGAATCGGGAGTTGCTTGAGCAAACCATAAGGTCAATGGCGAGGGACTTTGGACCTAGCGCACATAGTACAGGAGTTACAGTAATCCTTTACAAAGGTCCGGAGTTCAGGCCAAGTGTATTCTTGTCAGATCAATTCAAGCGTTTTGTTTTGACCAAAATAACTAGCAATTGGATGATCATGTTTCATATGCAAAATTTGAAGTCGTAAGTCATCTACGTTGGGCACATAGATATGACTATTGTGACAAAGGAGACTAGAAGTGTTGATAGCCCATCGGAGATCGGAGTTGGCATCAGAGTTGGACTCCGCAACCTTCAGATGCTCCATAGCAACTGGATCATCATGAAGTGAATTCCGAATTTTCGAGTGGAGGGAGTCTACATCCATAATAAATGCAGCCTTTAATGCTGGATCCAATAAGGATAAAGCTCATAGGGATGAAGCCAGTTGCTCTGAGGTAAAAACCAGATGGAGATTCTGAGGATTGATACTGGCGTAGTTGCTATCTCCCTCTTTAGGATTGACATTATATCGACGCGTTAAGAAGTCCGGTTTTGCTCCAAGTTTTCTGGGGCGAAAACAAATGATGAGATTAAAGCCTGATAAAAATTCAGACCAATGAGCCTGACGTTGTGACAGGAGTTTGGTCATAGAAAAGTATACCAAATTCCTGTGATCAGTGACAACATCAACTGGGTCAGAAGAGCCCTCAAGGTAATAACGCCAGTTGCGAAAACTATCGTGAATGGCTAATAGCTCCTTGTCGTGGATATCGTAGTTCAACTCCAGCAGAGTTAAAGTCCAAGAGTAGAATGCAATGGGATGCAATGATTCACCCTCAGCGTAAGTTGATAAGATGCCTACTATAGCGTAATCAGAGGCATCTGTTTCTACCACTAGATGGGATCCCAGAGTGAGGTTGACAAGAACTGGAGCAATACCTACAGATGTATTGTAACTATCAACAGGACAACTGGTCCCATCTCCTGGCTATTGCGGAATTCACGTATAACAATGCTCCGAATGCTACTACTGGGATATCCCCCTTTTTCACCAATAAGGGTTATCATCCAAATATTTTAGTACACCCTGAGTGTGATCTTACTTCCATTCGAGCCAGAGAACTAGCTATTGATTTGGATGAACTCCACTCTGAACTCCGAAATACCATCTCTGAAGCTCAAAAGCGTTATCAGCACTATGCTGACTTAAAGCGCATTCCAGCCCCTGATTTCGAAATAGGAACTCAAGCCTTCGTAAAGGCCAAGTTCTTCTGAACTACCAGACCCTCCAAGAAACTTTTGGAGAAGAACTTAGGTCCTTTCGAGGTCATTGCCCAAGTTGGAACCCATTCCTATACTCTCCATTTGCCTAGTTCCATGAAAGCTATCCATCCTGTCTTTCATGTATCACAGTTGGAACTAGCCTCACCGAATATGATTCCAAACTGAGTACAACCTCTGCTTTCTCCACTGTCCTTGTAATCCCCATCCAACAACTCCTCAGTCCTCTCCATGGACTCCCTCATTCTTTTCGTCTCCATTCTCATCTTCCTCATTTCCCCCCAAACTCCTTGCAACTCCTCCCTCAAATTCGCCATCTCCGACGACTCCACATTTCCTCGTCGCCTTTTTCCTCTGCTCTGGTTCCTCCATGGCACTCCGGACGTGTTTCCTTTTTGCTAGTTCTTCCCCAACCCATCATTTGGCCTTTATATGTTGAAAGGCAGTGCAACTCTGGGCCTTCCCCTGTCCGGTTGGCTACACACATTCTTCTGCACTCCCTTTCCTGATGCAAGGCTCACATGGAGCCCTCCTAAATGAATTCCAGTCAACTCCGGAATAAAGCAGATAAAAGAGAAATTACTTATGGCCTTCTGATCAAGGCCTCTTGCCCTGATCTTTCCTCTGCCGCTATCTCCGCCATCTCCACTTGCTCCACTGTTTGAGCTGCCTCCTTCACCCTCCTTGCTGCCTCCCTTTTTGCAGCTTTGGCTGCCTTTCTGGCTGCCCATCATTCCTCTGCCAACTGATGCTCTTCCTCTGTCCTCCAGGCCTCCTCCACTTGTTTCTCTACTTCCTCGCGCTCTCATTGTTCTTCGTTTTTGAGTAGGACTTGCAGTTGTGCAAGTTGGGCTTGGATCTCGTCGCAAGTGGGCATTGTTAATGAAGAAGGGTGGTCCACAGGACCTTATTATATATGTTCCAATTTCAAACTCCGATGATTCTCCGAAATCTGCCACATTCCGAAACTCCAATTTCTTGGTCATTACCAAATATGGTCAAGTTCAGTATGCAGTCTTGAGGGCTTGCCCTTAAGAGGGAGATACTGTTATATCCCAGTTCCGATGAACTCTGATGAATTCTGATGAACTCCGATAACTCCAACAACTCCGAACACTCCATACTTTTCACAAGTTTCCTACTTATAATGTCCTCTGTCATCACTATGTCTCAGATATAATTATCTAGCAGGTATATAAGTACTGCATTTTTTCCTGTATCTGTAGACAGAATATCGACTAAGTCCCATCATTTATCCGTCTCTGATCTCCGAATTCAACTCCAAAACTTCGGACCTAACAATAATCTTAGTTTCTTTTTTAATTCATACCTATCTTTACTTATTTAATTTTATAATTGCTAAACTACAATATTTATTAAGTTGATTAAGTTACAGTTATAATACTTCTAACTAAGATTGATTAGCCTAATACAACTAAGAAATTACTTATACTACTACCCATATTATATATCTAAACTAAGTATAATTGCAATATCTCTAACTGAGAATTGTAGTGTATATTAGATATGTCTAATATGTGCAAGGATTTGAGGTCTTAGTTATAATAACCTAACTAAATCAGAGACAACTTGCATATATTAGATATATCTAATATACACTACACTTCTTAGGTTTCTCCTTGTTTTGCCTTTTATTCTTGCCTTCTTTCACTCTTAACCCCTTCTTTTTAACTTCTAAATTCTAGACTCTTTTATTACCTCTTTTAAAAAGCTAGCAGAACCCTAGGCTAACCCTAACCTTAGGGGAAATTGCCTATAAATGGAACCACTAAGTTTTTTTTAATTTATAGCTTAAACTGATTGTATTAAGATACCCTAGCAATCCCTAAAATATTTTTGAATTAATTTTGTATTAGAATTTTGATTATTTTAACTATAATAGGTTCCTAATAATATCTAGGTCTTATATAGAGTATCATAAATCTAATAAAATCATTGTGAAACTAGTGTAGAAATTGCAATAATATATTTCATCTTAGGCTAATTTAAGATTACTAAGGTTAATAACACTCTTTAAAGCTTCTTCTCTTTTGTGCTAGTACAGGACTTACTTGATATCCTATAAGATTTAGCAGAATAGAGTATTTAGATGCTAAGTAGTCTATAAGGCCAGAGAGGGGACAGGGTTAGATGAGGTACAGCTAATATTGTCAAATTGTTAGATGTATAGTATTAAAATAGGCCTAAGATGATACAACTAGACTACTGGTAGTAGTTTGGAATATCATGAGTTCAGCTGAGACTTCAGTAGTAGCCTAGCAATTCATGCTACCATAATCTATCAAAGTTGAAGGGGAACTACTAAATAGATATATCAAGTAGGAGAGGGGATAGTACTGCTGACTCTAATCACATCCTCTCCCTTCTTGATTCTAGTTATATAACCTACTATATACAGCCTTTGGCTACACTTGTGACTTGTAGCTAAGTGTCAGCAACTTCTGAACCTCATACTATATAAGTGCAACTTATGTAATTCCACACCTTTTCTTCCAACTACTACTTTTGCAGTTCCTACTGCATCAGTAGTAGTCTTCCAATTTTTTTTTTTTTTGCTAACTATATAGTATTAATTAGTATAATAGATAGAATAAATTGATACTAAAAATCAATGAAGCAGTATGTGTACAGTAGCACAATGTATTCTAATATCTACTAACCTATTTGGTGTTGTATAGCAAGTTCTAAAGTGACATGTACAGGGCTACTACATCTCTTTCCCCCAACTACTAGACCTCTAACAGTAAGTCTTATTTTATTCTATTTTCATTCACTTATGTTATTTATAGGCTTTTACAATGTCTTCAAAGTGGATTCATACTAATACCTTAGCATTTATTGATATTAAGGCTGCTGTTAATAATTAGAGTAAAGACTCTACTAACTATCAATTAGAGGATGATAGTGAATCTTGGCTTCTGACAATAATTAGATATGTTAAATGTTAATAGTTTTAGGCTTTATTGATGATAATTTGGGTGTCTCTCCAATGGGGACTGCATTCTGCTGGTGGGATAATTATATGCAAAATAGTAACCCTAGTAAGAACCTCTATAAGATCACCTGCAACATATAAGAATAGTTTCATAGAAGCTATTAAGACTTACCCCCTTGCCTACCTATGAATGCAGATCCTCACATCTGGCACATTCAATGAAAGGTCAGATCTTGTTATTTATTTATTCAGTTTATTACTAATATCTACTAGTAAAGATTAGTATGGAAAATGGTATTGTTTATACCCTACTCTAAAAGGCTGAAGCATCTGAGACTAGTAGCTTATATATCTTTTCAGCATTCACATGGAATTGAACCCAAGGATATTGCTACATTAAACTAATAAAGAAATAATAGAACCTAGTCTTAAATGTTGTAGCTTACCTTGCCACCCTGCAGCAGAGGCTTGAGGTGCAGGAACAGAAGTTTGAGGTATAGGAGTAGAAGTTTGAGGTGTAGTAGAAGGAAATAGCTAGTTACAAGGAAAATTTGGAAGAGCTAAACTAGGTATATTTTTATTTACCTTAGCTTAAGTACAGATATTCACAAAATCTACCCTTGCATAGCTAGTAAATCTTGTGATACTACTGCACCTTCATGTGCTACTAGAACTTGGTTGAAAGAAGATTCTTGCAGCTTGCAAGTACAATAATTGGGAGACTTTTTATCAAAAACCATATTAGAGCTTTAGGCATATGTTGCCAGCTACATAGCTATGTCTAAGAATCTGATGCAGAAAGCTATTAACCTTCTATGTAGCTATACCAATATACATTGTACAGGGAATAGTTCTACTTATAAGGTAAAAAAGGAGGATATATAGAATACTGTGGAAAGAACTAAGGATAAGTAAGCTATTCTAGAAGAAGTTTTAATATTCACCTATAATAAGAAGTATAATTAAATTTAAATATCAGTAGATACCAATCTGTAGTATTTATAATATTGTAAATAATAAATTTTAATTATACTAAGTTGGCAGTGTTACAACAAGGTCTAAATGATAAAAATTGCCTCTCTATGGTATAGGATCAATAGGGTATAGGGGGGAGAAGGGGGGGGTATTAGAATGGAGAAGTAGGTTTATACATATATAATAATGTTTATTTATTTATTATTATGTAGGATTATGTAATATTAAAGTAATTAAGTAATCAAGTACACTTACTGGGCTTTCTCCTGAAAAAGGATATCCCACTCAGTCATCAGAAGCTCTGGCCTTTTCTGCTCACCTGGCAAAAGGTACTCATTTAGTTTGAGAATCATTCTAGCCAGCACTAAGAATAGCTATCAATAGATTTCTAGAAAACCAGCTTTTAAATAAAAATAAGAGAATATCATTCATTCATGTGCTCACTTCAACTTTTAGTGACATGTAGAAGTGCTAAAACCATCTGAGAAAGCAACTGTAAGATGTGGTGATTTACATTTGTTGAAAATTAACCATGCATATAGTCAAAGTCCTATGATTGTTCAGTAAGGTGGAGTGTTTCATAGGTATAAAAATAACCTCCTAAACAATAGCTTGGGGTAGGGGTATATACAGTATGCCAAATACCAGGAGGCATAATTCTAACATATACAGTCAATATATGAGCATGAGTAATCAATTTTGAGAGTATTAATATTATAAAAACTTGCAGAATCTCCCCTGCAGAAAGAAATGTCATGAAAATCTTAGTGTGTTGATTGAGTTAGTGTATTTGACTGAAGCAAACATCCTTGTGGAGGCTGCGCAACTTGTTCTAGGAGTTGTGACTGCTTATGTATCTGGGTCAAATAATGGCCCAAATTTTTATGCCAGTGTATACATAGATTAGGTATACAAGCTGTTAGCAGATATAGGGATCTACTAAATTTAAGTTCAATTTCTACTTATTTCAAGTTCAATTTTACCTAACTCAAGTTTAATTTTACTTGAAAAAATATTACTTGAACTTATTTGAAATAGCTATCAAGCAAGTTTTAATTAACTTCAAGTAGCCTTAAGTAAATTTAGGTTTTTCTGATGCAGGTACCTGTTCTCTGAAGATATTAGATAGTGTTGCAGCATGAGTCTAGTTAGTATCCTAAACTTGGCTAGCTTGCCTTTGCTAAGCTGCTAGGTAGTATAGAGGATAAGGAGGGGTAAAGCTTTTCTACAATTAAATAGTGATTCTTAGAAGAGTTAGGTAAGGGGCAATGGGGAGGTCAATTGAAAGAAGGATAACTAGCTACATCTGAAGAAGTTCTAGTAAGTAAGTAGCAATAAAGGAAGAAATTAGCTAACCTTAGGTATGTATTCAAGCTACTGCTTTATATCAATTATTAGCTATGCAAGACTTTCTGAACTTCCAACCTTAAGAACAACACCAGGGAGGTGAAATGTGGTAGGCTAGATACCAGCATCTGGCTACTTCTTCCTCAATCTAAGTTAGAAGGCTAGAAGAAGAAAGGTAAACCTAGACTCAAGTTATATATTCTATTAAATGTACTTAATAATCTAATAACCTTGTATCCTAGAGGCTATAAATGCAGTGTTAGAGTTAATTGTGCAATAGTATAGAAAAGGGTATAGTTGCAGGAGAGAATAGCCTCCTTATGTAATAGACCTAGTATATTATAATGCATCCTTTTTTATCTTATCTTATACACTTCTAATCTTATCTTATTATTTCCCCATATTCCTTTTCTATCATTGTCCTATATTAATCTTTATAGATTAGAGGGGTATTTGTGATTAGTTAATAATAGTGCAATCTACAGTTGGATAGCAATGTATAGCTACTAACTCATTATTAGTCAGCTATTCTATAGATTAATATTAAGTTAAGCAATTTGAATTCAGATTAGATAAGTAGCATAGATATAGTTATAGTGTCTCTAGTTTTGAGCTTGACAAAGTTACCCCAGAGCTAGTTTTTTAGGTAGCTTGTCTAATTTCTCTATTAAGTACACTAGTAAGACTAGAAGGCTTAATATAGTATGTATCTAATGATGAAGTTGTAGTTGTTACTATATGTTAACTTAAAACAAAGTCAGAAATTAGGCTTTATAGGATAGAAACTAACCTTGTTAACTTTTATTCTTCTTTATTAAGCAAGGTATGGGTAAGCTTTAGTTATTCATTAGAAAAACCTGAATTTACTTGAAGCTACTTGAAGTTACTTAAAACTTGCTTGATAGCTATTTCAAACAAGTGCAAGTAAGATTCTTTCAAGTAAAATCTTGCTTGAATTAAGTAAAATTAAACTTAAGTCAAGTAAAATTGGACTTGAAATAAGTAAAATTAAATATAAATTCAGTAAGTCCCTATGCTTGAAACTTTCCTAAGTACTTAACTTAAGTTTATTAAATGAGTAAATTATAATTAGCTACTTAAGTATCTTTAAATATACTTGAGTGTACTTAATTATTTCATTACTTAATATTACATAATCCTACATAATTACTATTTTAATAAAAAAACATTATTATATAAGCCCAAGAATTGTATTAATAATTAATAATATTATACTAAACTAGATATAAACTCTTACACTCTTGAATAAAGTACAAAGTTTATATAGATTAACTACTAGACTATTTCCCCCCCCTCTTACTTTCTTATCATCTATTATCAGGTGAAATATAAATACTTCACTTCTAGAACTACTAGAGTTATATGTCAATCAAGTAAGTCCTAGTTGTTTAGGGGAGATGTGAATTGATTGGTAATAGACACTTCCTCCTTTGATGGGGCTTGAGTAATCCTTGGCTAGGATGTACAGATGAATAGGCTATCCAAACTCAATAGATAGTATTGACTGGGAGAGCAAGAATTAAGTCAACAGCTAACTTAGAAGAATATGTATCACAGTGAGGTCTCTCCAATAAGGACTGAGACTTTGAGTATGTGATGAATAAGCAGGGGCTGAGGTAAGATAAGATAGTCCACGATGGCTATCTTCAACTTACAGAAAATGTTAAGAGGTGATTCCTAAGTGGGTTCTTCATGTAAGAGGGCTTAGGTGAAATCACACAGGGTATAAGCTTAATAGACTAGACTAGATTGGATGTATTGACTACAGACAAGTAGTATTAATAAGGGGTAGTACTAGGTAGTGAGTTCAAGGGAAAAGGGGGAGAGTAGACTAGGGGGAGGGGAGTGGGGTAAAAGTGGGTTAAAAGTGAACTAAATTCCTCACTAGTCAAAAGGGGGCCCTTTATATATGTTTGAGAACAATAGGCAATGAGAACAATGGGAAATGAGAACAATGGATAAAAGAACAATGAGGAGTTTGAATTGTGACTCACTATGAGTCAGACAATGGGGAGAACAATGGAGGAAATCAATATGAGTTATAGTGACTCAGAGAACAATGGAGTGATAGCAGAACAATGGAGAAATGGGATATGAATCATTCTGACTCAGAGAACAATAGGGGAGAATGCTATTGTCTATGATAAGATAGCATAGGTAAAGATAGTAGTGTATCTTATCTGAGATAAGATAGTAGTGTATCTTATCTGAGATAAGATAATATGTGAGGGACAGTGATATCTTATCTAAGATAAGATAAGATAAGATAAGATAAAGGATATTTGAGCTATTGGATGCTACTTGCTGAATGCATGATCTTTGGTAAAGTTTGATACCAAATCGGTTTGGGATCATGACACTGTCTTATTTATCTCCTCATAGGAGATAATCTATTAGTTGCAGCCACCTTCTTTACTATTAAACCACACCTTTCCATGGCCTTGGTAGTGGTGGTAGTAGTAGGTTGATTATGTTGATACTGAACATGGGGTAGTGGTGGAGAGGTGGATTTGTTGGTTTCACAGTTGCATTCTTTGTTAATGTAGGATTCTTGCATGTGGGAGTATTCTAGGTATTAACTTTTAAAACAAAAAACATGAGTGGAGGAGCAGTGGATCCTTTAAAAATAGTAGCTATCAATCGGTGAAGGTCACATGTGGGCTAACTTAGGGGTCATAGCCATATTAAAACACTTGTATCCTATCTTGCATCTCAACTATAACCCACCACTACCACCCAGCTATCCTCACAAACTACCTTGCCTAAGGTCCTAACAAAAGGAACAGGATGAATCACTCCAAATACTGTAATGTTATCTCCCTTCTTGTAAGGGTTTTGGTTCTTGCCTTGCTCAAGACCAGACTGAATATAACCAATATCTATTAGGTGTAGTATCTCTGGTACAAGCAGTGGCAAAGGGTTAAAACATACTGTAAATAGTGGTAAATACAGCCTATATACCACTCTGAGGTGCCAAACACCTATCAACACTAATCACCTGCCTCTATAGGCTCTGTAACAGCCATATCTGTTACACTTCTCCACATGATTAGAGACTAGCTACTCAAAAACCAACATTTCTATGCACCATTCCTCAACATCTTAAATAGCTTGTATGATGTTGGAATGCCAAGGTCCAAGTTAAACATTTCCCACATTCAACCCATACGACTAACAGACCATGATATCCAGTTATTCTTTTTGTCTCAATAGCCAGAGACCTACCTCGATTCCACTGGAATAGATAGAAGATCTTTCTAGTTGGACTTTACATACATTAGCACTAGAATGGCATTGGATAATGCCATTTATGTGAGCTACAGATTTGTCTCACATCTACACAAGAAGGTGTGTATGCCATTGAATCATTCTTAGTATTTAATTTCACATTCCTTTCTAGTTTTCAGCTAAGAGAGCTTATGGGCTATTATTGGATGAACTCAAACTCCTCTTTATAGCTATTATCCTCCATGAACTTGCCCATCAGCTTCTTGTATGGTGGTCAAGAGGTTATATCACTACCCCTGACTGCACACCATTTTTTTCTAAAGCTGGGAACTACATGGAAAAGTGTTTCTTTGATAGGGTGGTACAGGGGTGGTGGTTAGATGGAAGGTGTGGGGATATGAAAACATTGGAGGGTATCAGAATTGAGTTGCATTCTAGCAGTGCAATCATAGGTATGTGTGATAATTATTATACATAGCTGCAACTAATACATTCTAGATAAAGATGAGGCAGTGCAAACCCTGCACAATTTCAATATCCTCAATTTGCTGCTGCCCTTGGTCAGTATATCTAGCCTCCTATCCCCATCAGCTTCCCACCTTAACCCCTGTGCACATCCCAAAGTTGCTTATCTTCTTAGACTTGACTGGAGTAGAGATACTATGTAGCAGCAGAGTGGCGGCAGGCTAGGTATTCATGGACTGGTACCAATCACTTTCCTTCAGAATGATAAGAGACATGGGGTACTCCTATATAAAAGTAATATGAATTCTTATAAATATGTGTAAGTTTTAGATATAGTAAATTTTACATTTTTAATATAAGTTACTTAATACACTTGAAGCACTTGAAGTATTTGATAAAGTACTTGATAAATTTACTTAAATACTTAAAGTACTTGATGAAGTTACCTAAATACTTGAAGTACTTGAAGTTATTTGAAACTACTTAATTTATACTTGAAAAACTTGGAGAATTTTATATAGATGAAATAATTTCAAGTAGCTTTAAGTAATTTCAAGTAATTTCAAGCAGCTTTAAGTAGCTTTATCAAGTGCTTCAAGTAGCTTTAAGCACTTTAAGTTGTTAGGATATAATTCTATTGATACAAATATACATGTATATTGATTACATAATCTTTAGTATTTTTCCTTAGTCTAATGTTTTTTATCTAACCAACTTCCTTAGGTTATAAGCCCTGGTTCACCTATGTCTAACTCTATACTCACTTCCAATTCCCAATCCTTAGTTATTCTAAAACTTTGAGATAATAGCTCTAACTAGGTAGATTATAAGCTAAGGGCTATACAAGCAATAGGCTCAAAAGGCCTTGTACCTCACTTGAATGGATAATCCAAATAATCAGTAAACCTAGTTGAGCTTAATAGTGTTCCCAGAATAGGAAAGATACTACTAATGAACAAATTGAAACAAGAGAAAAGAAAATGCTTGATTTTGATTAGTGAGAGTATCTCATGAAACATCTAATCCTTTCAACAATTTCACCTTGTTTATCACAAAAAGTTATAAAGCTTACCACTACTAAGGATATGTGGGATATAGTTAAAGTAGATACAACTACAAAGAGTATTCTTCACTAGGTCAATATCCTCAATACACTATAGAATATGAGATATGTATTGTCTTCTAACCTGAAGGTATATCTTGCTAAGCTGAAGGCTTATCTGGCTAAGATAACAGAGTGGGTGGAGTATCTAAGGGTGACTAGCTCATCTGTTTCTAATCTAATGCAGGTTAATATAATAATTGCATTAATACTAGAGGTGCAACTGTGCAACTGTGCCAATAGTTAAATCTACTATAAAGGTTACTAGAAAGTCTATCCAATCTGATAACCTTTTATCTAGGAAGCAGAACATCACTTAATTGCTAGTGGGTAAGACAGGAGTGCTGAGGTAATAATGTTTGCCTTGCAAGGTTCCCAAGGATCTGGATCAAAATGTATAGAAAAGAAGTCTGCAACAACTAAAACTTACTATAATTGCTAAAAGGTTAGTCACCTAAAGTGTTATGAAATTGGCATTCACTCTCATAAAATTCTGCTCTTTTCTTTGCTTTTCTTCTTTTTCACACCATTTCTCTTTGGAAGGGGGCTGTCTTTGTTGGCAGCAGAAACTATTTATACAGAAGGGGAGTCTGTGTCCAATTAGCTATTTAAACTAATCCATCTTAGCTATGTCTTGCACCATACTATCTGTCAAGAACTCTATGAAACTAGAGACTACTTGACTATCTAATGTGGCTAACTTATTTCCCCAATAGATTGCCCCATTGGTGTCTCCACCAGAGGCCTGCAACTCAGCAGCCTTCCCTTCAATGAAACTCATTGCTATCTTCCTTGCTTCTTCACCCAACCAATCATTGGTGGGACTCCACAACAAACTAGGAGGAATTTCTTCCTCCTTGATCTTGACATTAATGTTGGTCAATAACACTGACAAATCTTCAACTAAGGAATACGGAGTTAGCAATCATAAAGAGAGTAAGAGAGTTGAGAGCATTACCACTAGATATAGGACTCAATAGACCAGGGGTCCAAGGACGGAAGGGGGGACTGGAAGCCCAGTGCTCAGGCTTAGGATTATCAAATGGGAGAGAGTACCCCCAATGATTGGAACTCTAATTGACTTACTCCTCCACAGGGAGCTTGGAACTAGGGGGAGGGGTGTCATCATCCCAAGCTAAAAAGGAAAAGCCTATTATCAACAAACAAAGACTAATAAAGACAAAACAAGATACTCACCGAGTGGATCCTCCATCAGACCACAAGCATGCTGGATTGGCCAGCAAATAAACGGACACTTCTTGACCTTGTGCTTGCCACCACAAGTAAAACAGGAGAAGGATAACCAACAGAGGTTGGCATCGGAAGGAATGTGCTAGAGATAATAGTGGAAGGAATCGCAATCAAGAAAGACAGGGGCAGTGCAGTGCACCACCCCAGACTGCTTGAAGAATCAGACTGTAAGAGTTCTTGATCTTGCAGTGCTTACAACCAGCTGGATACAACCAATATCTATTATGTGTAAACCTGGTATGAGCAGTGGCAAGATATAAAAAGAACTACCTAAATAAGGGTAAATACTACCTATATACTACTCTCTAGTATAAACACCAATACATAAGGACTACATCCCTAATGTACACACTGTAACAGTAATATCTGTTACACAGAGGTAGTGGCCTTGGTGGGAGGGAGTTATGATGATTGATGAGGATTGAACTGAAACATAGGGATACAACCCCTCACCTTTTATATGCCTACAAACAAAGGAGGGACCAAAAGGAGCTTCCTCAGTCAAAGAAGAGAAACCCAATATGCTGGACAAGAAATAGAAACAATGGTAATCTCATGACCAGAAGAACAATAAGAACCAGTCATGAGACAACACAGCCCTATGCTACGGAAGGCTATGCCCAATAGAGTTGAGTTATCAGAAGTACACAGCCTTCTGCAGTATGACTAGGAACAATGGCAAACTCTAAATTGAAGGCTGTGAATAATAGAAAAAGGGGTGACTGTGGAGGCTGACTCATAATGACTCCTACTTTAGAAATACTATATAAACCCTGAGGGTAAAGTGGATCATCACTTCATCCTCCTGTGAGATTACTTGTAGTAGCACAAATGCAATCAGAATTATCAGACTTCCTTTCCATCAGAATAAGGAAAGAGAAACACAACCTGAATCAATTGAGCTAACTGTTCATACCTATATTCCCAAAACTCTCAGCAGAGGCATGCAATGGATTTAACCTACAACAGAACTTCATTGTGGAAGTCAAACTCAATACTGAAGGAATCCTTACCCTTTACAAAGACATTCCTGTCAGAACCTTTTTCTATATCCTCCTAGACCTATTAAGCTCTAAAGCCTACCTTGTGATTAATGAGAAGACCTGCAACTACAGTTGTGACACTGAGCCTTTTCTTTGTGAGCTAAATAGCTGTTGTTTGCAGGATATCTTCAAGTACCTGCTTATGGTCATCTACACAATTTATCCTTGCTCCTGTCTCCCCACTCTCTAGCATGATTTGGTAGGCTTCTTTGTCAGAGCATGTGAGATCTTCAGTGATGAGAAGGTGGGCAACATATGGTACAAGGATGTAAGCTGCATATATCATGAATTTGATTGGTTTGAGTGCTTCACTAATAGTTGTAAGCAGATCAAAGAGGTGATAGATTGTACAGTCAGGTGACAAAAGTTTTTGCCACATCACATGATGTGACAGACACACTAATGTATCTAATTGACACATTTGCATTATTTTGTTTAATAAAGTATGCCAAAGCAAAATGGCAGTAAAAACACAACCCCAGAGCTGCGTGAAGTCATCTGCAAAATGGCTGAACAAGGCATCCATACTGCAACAATCGCCGATACACTCACCCTCCCTAAAAGGACTATCTGACATATTCTTATGACTTATCGCAATCAGGGACATTTCTCTGATGCTCCTAGGTCAGGAAGACCACAAAAGCTAGATGGGAGGATAATCTGCCATGTGAAAAGGTCCCTAGAGGGAGATAGACATCAAACTCTTCAAGATCTTACAAACTTGGCCTCAAACGCGTTGGGCACATCAGTCAATAATAGGACCATTTCTCAGACCCTTGATAATATTGGGATGTCCTCTTGCATTGCGCGACGTAAACCATTCCTCAAACCAGCCCATGTGAAGGCTCGACTTGAGTGGGGAAAGGTTGCGGAGAAGTTTGGTATGGAGGAATGGAAAAGGGTTATCTGGACCGATGAATCTTCAGTTGAGCTAGGCAAAAATACTTGCGTATGTCGTGTCTGGAGACGCCCTGGTGAGGAATACCTCCCTAAGTACCTTGCACCCACCTTCAAATCTGGTCGATCGAGTGTTATGATCTGGTCATGCATTGCATACGATTACAAGGGCCCACTCCTTTTTCTGCCAAAGGACCAGTGGAAAGCTATCCACTATGTCAAGCTAATACGGGGTGGACCTTTGTGGGATGTCTACATGGAGATGTCTGAGTGGCAGGGTATTATGAAGGTGATGGAAGACAGTGCATCTGTACACTGGTTAATAGTGGCAAAAATATTTCGCCAATTACACTCAATGGAGGTATTCCCTCATCCAGCACAATCTCCGGACATGAATCCTATCGAGCATGCATGGAAACTACTGAAGGAAAGGGTGAACAAGTGGGGGGAAAGGCCTCAAAATGTCAAAATGTTGCAGGCCGCTCTTGTGGAGGAATGGGAAAAGATTGATGTTGGATTGATAAATCAGCTAGTTGAGAGCATGCCTGCTCATGTTCATGCACTCCTGGAGGCTAAAGGAGGATCTACTAGTTATTAGATGGGCTAGATAAAGTGATTCCTTGATGTACAATAAAATCCAAAGTCAAGTCTCATAGCGTGATGTCACATATGGCAAAAACTTTTGTCACCTGACTGTACTGTGAATAACAGTACTACCCATCGATCCAAAGCTGTGGGTGCAAAAATGAATAGCAAATAATTCAAGAAAGAATTACTCACTATCTGGGACATGCATTGTCAAGAATCATCCCTGGCACTATAGTCAGATCAGCAAACTTCTCAAATCCCCTTCCTGTTACAACTGTAGTTGCAGGTCTTCTCATTGATCACAAGGTAGGCTTTGGAGCTTAATAGGTCTAGGAGGATATAGAAAAAGGTTCTGACAGGAATGTCTTTGTAAAGGGTAAGGATTCCTTCAGTATTGAGTTTGACTTCTATAAAGAAGTTCTATTGTAGGTTAAATCCATTGCATGCCTCTGCTGAGAGTTTTGGGAATATAGGCATAAACAGTTGGCTCAATTGATTCAGGTTGTGTTTCTCTTTCCTTATTCTGATGGAAAAGAAGTCTGATGATTCTGATTGCATTCGTGCTACTACAAGTAATCTCACAGGAGGACAAAGTGATGATCCACTTCACCCTCAGGGTTTATATAGTATTTCTAAAGTAGGAGTCATTATGAGTCAGCCTCCGCAGTCACCCCTTTTTCTATTGTTCATAGCCTCCAATTTAAGGTTTGCCATTGTTCCTAGTTATGCTATGGAAGGCCGCGTGCTTCTGATGACTCAACTCTATTGGGCATAGCCTTCCACAGCACTAGGCTGTGTTGTCTCATGACTAGTTCTTATTGTTCTTCTGGTCATGAGATTACCATTGTTTCTATTTCTTGTCTGGCATATTGGGTTTCTCTTCTTTGGCTGAGGAAGCTCCTTTTGGTCCTTCCTTTGTGTGTGGGCATATAAAAGGTGTGGGGTTGTATCCCTATACTTCAGTTCAATCCTCGTCAATCATTATAACTCCCTCCCACCAAGGCCACTATGTCTGATTCTTTAAGCAGTCTGGGGTGGTGCACTGCACTGCCCTGTCTTTCTTGATTGTGATTCCTTCTACTATTATCTCCAGCGCATCCCTTCCAATGCCAACCTCTGTTGGTCTTCTTTCTCCTGTTTCACTTGTGGTAGCAAGCATAAAGTCAAGAAGTATCCATTCATTTGCTGGCCAATACAGCATGCTTGTAGTCTAATGGAGGATCTGCTTAGTGAGTATCTTGTTTTGTCTTTATTAGTCTCTGTTTATTGATAATAGGCTTTCCCTTTCTTTAGCTTGGGATAATGACGCCCCTCCCCCTACTTCCCAGCTCCCTTTAGAGGATTGGAGTTCTGATCATTGGGGGCACCCTCTCCCCTTTGCTGATCCCAAGCCTGAGCACTGGGCTGCCAGTCCCTCCTTTCATCCTTGGACCCCTGGTCTATTGAGTCTGGTATCTAGTGGTAAGCTCTCAACTCTCTTGCCCTCTTCATGTTTGTTGACTCCTTATTTCTTAGTTAAAGATTTGTTGGCATCATTGACCAATGTCAACATCAAGATTGAGGAGGAATAGATTCCTCCTAGTTTGTTGTAGAGTCCCACCAATGATTGGTTAGGTAAAGAAGTGAGGAAGATAGTAATAAATTTTGTTGAGGGGAAGGCTGAGGAGTTGCAGGCCTCTGGTAGTGACACCAATGGGGCAATTTATTGGGGGAACAAGTTGGCTGCTCTACATGGCCAAGTAGTCTCTAGTTTTGTTGAGTTTCTGAGGGAGAGCTTGATGCAGGAGGTAGCCAAGACAGATTAGTTTTAGATAGCTAATTGGACATGGAATCCTCCCTCTGTACAAATAGTTTCTGCTGCCAATAAAGACAGCCCCCTTCCAAAGAGAAATGATGTGAGAATGAAGAAAAGTGAAGAAAAGAGTAGAATTTTAAGAGAGTGAATGCCAATTTCATAACACTTCCCCTTAGGTATTTCACAGCAATATCCATGTTGAATTGCTGTTAAGCAAGGTTGTCAGACTTGAGGCCCTCCTCAAAGATGAGATGATGGAGGATGTCTTTCATTGGTAGGATACGATCTGGCAGTCTGATGAAGTTAGTATCCATTGGCTAACTGCATGCCTCTGCAAGTGCATGGGCCTCGAGTGCTTTGTGTGCTCGTTTGATGTACAGGCAGATTTCAGCTTCATGCCTAATGCATGCACCCAATTCCACTCCCTTGGTATTGATAATGTCTTGATACCTCTTGAAAAGGATGCACATTGCCTGCTTATTCATAAGGATCTTGTCATTGCAACCTTCCGCTGGGTATGAGGATAGAATAACGATATTGCCAAGTTTGTCGACATCATTCTGCAATGATAAATCAGTTGTAGGATCATAGTAGATTGTAGGATATACTTCTTCATCACTATTATCTTGATTGTTATCATCTTCACTATTATCATCTTGATTGTCATTGTTCTTGAGGATCTCAGTCAGTAAAATAATATTATGAATCATAGAGTATGTACCTCTGGCTGAGTATCTCCTAAAACAATCTCGTTTGACACTGCTGCAGTCTTCTTCCAAGCTAGTTTGGGTGTGATGGTGAGGACCATCTTTGATTTTCCTAGAGCCTTGATGTTAAAGAGCATCCCAGGTCAAACAATAGTGTGGGTGGGCATCTTGGCATTGGTTGCCTTAGTAGTGGCAGTTGACTGGGTGGACACAGCTGTAGCTGGTATTGCTGCAGTTGCCTTGGCTACTGTGGTAGTTTTTGAGGCATTAGTGGTGGTGTGGGTTGTCGATTTGGACATGGTGGGCTTTGTCTTGTGTGTTTTAGCTGAGGCAGTGCAAGTCTTGGTTACAATTTCAGCCTTCTTCACTGCTGCAGCTGCAGCTATTAGTTTGATTGTGCTAGTTATTGTTTTTTGTGTAGCTTTCACTTTTGATACTGAAGCAGCTGTCATCCTCTTGATAGTGGTGGATTGGACTGCATTGGTAGTCATAGATACTAGCATGCTGGCAGCTTTTGGGTTGGCTTTCAACTGCATTACAAGCTTTTGTAAGTATGGACAATAGAATAAATACTGATCTCACCATCTTCTGCACTGGAACTGATTGTTCCTCCTCATCTTCTTCATTCTCAGATTCATCACTGGTCAGCTCTTCATTTTCATTAATTGCCTCATCTTCATCACTAGTTGATTCTTCATTTTCATTGAGATGGTGTTTCTTAGAGTAAGGGTCCACGTTGTTATTAAGAGTTAAACATTTTTTGTTCCATGCAATAGAAATTTTGATGCTAGTGTTGCCTTTCACAGCCTTGACCATTTGACATTGCTTTGTGTGTTATTATAAGATACAGCTTGGAAATAAGAAGAAAGCAATAGCCTCACCTGGGTGGGCTGATTGTTTTTCTAGTAGCTCTGTGTCCTTGTCAGATTCTATATTCTTGTCTGAGTTAACATCCTTATGCTCAGATATTGTGCTCTGAAAATGTTATGGGTAAGTATCAAGGCTTGTGCTCATTAACTAACTTACAATGTCATCATCGATGTCAAGGCTGTCATCAAGTAGAGCAGAACCAGATCTTTTAAAGGAGGCAACATGATTGCAAAGGAAGCAGGAAAAGAGATCGCAGATAGGCCAGCCTTCAGCATATCTCGCAAGCAAAGGGTACTCCTCCTATACCTACAGTGATATTAGATATAGATGCAGTGTAGAACTGATCTGATCTCTACTTATGAGCAAAATCAGCTTCGAAACAGTGAGTTGACTTTGATTCTTAATCATCTTCATCTTGTTAAGATATTTTGTAGTGAAATCTTGACAGATAGCCTTGATATTATAAGTTAGATGGCTTCACAGTTAATTAAAGCCTTACTTACTACAATCTTGTTGTACCTCACCCAGTTTTCAGTTAAACCCATGGCATCTTGTAGATTGTACCCTTTGGGGGGTGCACAGCTAGCCAAGCCTTTGGACTTTCATATCAACCTGCTGTTAGACGGCAGTCTAGGGTTGATCGCAAGGTTTTACTTCAGGCTCTGGGTGCAGGGTTTTAAAGGGTTGGAAGACTACTGATTGGGGTGTTAACAAAAGAAACAGACTTATCCTAAGTCTATCTACTGCTAGCTTTATATACTAGCTAAGTATGAGTCATACTGACTACGTGTGAGTCGTAACAACTATGGATGAGTCATGTAGATAAGGAGAGTGATGGTAGACTAAATATAGATATGGCTTGGTCACCTTCTATTACTAAGCAGAGCTTGGGTGGCTAAGCGGTTATTGATGTAAACTGTCTGATGTAAATAGGAATAGATGAACAAAGGAAAAAGAAAAAATATATCTCTGACAAAGGGTTGATATCACATAGTTAGTATTCCTGTTTTGGGTAAGTGGCATGACCAAATCAATATGTTTACCTCTCCATGGCTAGTACTTGCAAGCATCCTAAACAGTGCCGCTGTTGCCCTTCATGTTACAAAATTTTAGCCTATTTGACTCACCTTAAGTACTACAAGACTGCTGATGAAGGTCACATCTTACCTTCAGAGTCTGTCTCTGAGAACTTGACTAGCGAAGCCTCCAATAAAGAATCAACTCCTGGATAGGCAACTGGGATATTAGAGGCCTCAGAAGTAGGGGGCTACCAATCACCAGAGACTGGAGATGAAGTCAACTCTGAGCTAGAAGAACCCCTCATTACAAATCAATACATACTTGAGGAGATATATAAGGAACTGAGAGATATGTTGGGTCCTGGGCATAATACTGACCTGTGGAGGATAAGTGAATTTGCACCTTCATCGATGAGTGAACAGCTTAGCTGACTGTATTCTGCAGGAAATAGTATTATCACTGATAGAGACCAAGACAACATCCGTGTGTTCAAGCTCAAGATGTTCAGCAACATGCCTTGGCACACCTTCAATCAAGTCCATTATATGTTCCAACACAAATGTGATATCAATTCAGAGTAGGTCATAATCTGTCAAATCACAATCCTGGCTGGTATAGAACCCATCAAGATTGATTGCTGTGTGAACTTCTGTATTGCTTACACAGGCAAGTATGAGCTACGCAAAGACTGTCCGTTTTGCTATGAGGATCAATATACCTGCAATCGCAAGCCTCGTCAAATCTTCTCATACATCCGAGTGATCCCCTGGCTCCAAAGCTTTTACTAGAGCAAATCCATGATCAAGACACTCTCATATTGACATAGATATCACCACCAACCTAATAGAATTGGTGACATTTTTGACTCTACCCACTATTGTCAGCTTTTGAATCACAAAGTTGTAATTGATGGCGTGGAATGACCATATAATTTTTTTTCAGACAGATGTGATATTGCTCTCGCACTCTCAGTTGATGGGTATCTCATTTTCAAATGATGAAGGAATGGTCCCTCTGCAATGCCCATTCTTCTTGCAAACTACAACCTCCCACCAGAGATTTGCAACTATTGTGAGAATCTCCTCTACTTTAGCATCATCTATAAACCCAAGGACCTCACTTCTTACATGGTGCCTTTTGATGATGAATGCGCACAGCTTGCAATGGGTGTTCAAATGTTTGACGAGTGATCAAAGTCTTTTTCTATTATGCACATATACAATCCTCAAACACAGTGACATTGTGGCGATTGAGAAGATGTTAGGGTTGAGGGGGCATAACGCCTATTGCCCATGTTAGTCCTGCACAATAAAAGGTGTCAGGGATGTCTCAGGTGGAGGCAAGATTTACTACGTCCCACTCACCACTCCTGATAGTGATCATCTGGGATGCCAATCCATGGATGCCTGCTTACTTCCACTATGTATGCATGACCTCCATGTCTTAGCTCTTCAAAGATGGGAATCTACAACTACAAATCCCACCAGAGAGGCTATTGGAAAGCAACATAGCATCCAACATCTACCCATCTTACAATGGGTATCCTCAATTGACTATGCATTATTATTTCTATGGGAGTGGCTTCACATTTTCTGTGAGAACATCATACCTAATCTCAAGAAACTGTGGTGCAGCAAGTTCAAGGGCCTGGATGCCGGAACAGAAGACTATGTGATCCTAGAACACATCTGGGAACAGATTAGCAAGGAAACTGCCAAATCTGTTCAAGAAATCCCATCTGCATATGTTCGTATCCTTGCTGATGTTCACAAGGATTCTGGTCACTACACAGCTAAGGCTTGGGCCTTCTGGTTCATGTATGTTGTGCCAATTGTTTTGAAGGAATGTTTTCAAGATGCCAAATACTACAATCATATGTGTCTACTGGTTAAAATCATAAAGAAAACTTTGCAATTTGAACTCACACTCGAAGAAATCAATGTGATGGAGATTGACATTATCAGTTGGATTGAACAGTATGAAGAGTATGTTACCCTGTTCTACTTCCTAGATATATTCATACTGTTCCCAGGTACTACTACTAATATCAAGAACATCATCTCCCAGTCTGCATCCTCACAATACACAGACTGCTCCATATCCCAAATGATATCCACGTAGCTGGCCCTTCATGGTCCACATGGACCTTTCCAACAGAACAGTTTTGCGGCATCCTACAAGCAGGCCTGCACTCTTGAACCAATCCATTAGCAAATCTGGATAAATGCACACTCTGCATGGCCTACCTTGGACAACTAGCTATCAAGTATGATCTTTATGAAGAACTCTCAAGCTTTCAAGGGTGACAATCAGATCAGTTGAGACAAGGTGAAGGAACTTATCTTGAGTGTACATTTAAATTTCCATTCTTTGGACTATTCTAATTTTATCTACAGATCCAGATTATGTTTTTCGAATGCCCTGCATCAAGAACTACTAGCCTGATAATGATCTGTGCAGGAGAATCATCAAATATTTCTCCACCCTCCTTGGGCATTGACAAGATGCCGTTTCTGCACACCTACCCTATGTAATACCTATGTGGGGTGGGATGCATATCTGTTATAGAGGTAACTTGGTCAGAACCATGTTTTGGCTGCAGAAATTATCAAGGCGTGGTCAGTCTTATCAGAATAATTTGTACATTTAGGTGTGTGAATGTATTCAGCAATCCCAATGCTAATTGATCATTTCTAATTACATAGTTTGACATCACTTTCATTGGAGAACGTGGTGAAGAAGTGAATTTGGGGACAGAGAGTGTTTGGGGTAACCTTCAGGGTGGGATCCAAATCCTGGCACTTATTACACCCTGGAGAATGGAAGGCAGGGATGCAGCCTAGGTGGTAACAAACTTCACACATGAATTAGCACCCATTATCACTGATATTAGGAATATCCATGGTGCTGTGGGCCAGGTGTTAACTAGGGGCAGATGGTGATGAAGTTGGTCGGATGAAAAATGTCGGATTAAGGAAAATACTAAAGATTACATAATCGATACGCGCGTACATTTGTATCAATGGTGTCGTGATTGTACATATCCCAACACTCCCCCTCAATCACAACGTAGTCCTAGCTTGTCGCGGAAGTACATAAACTTTGGAGCTGGGAGGGCTTTCGTGAAGATGTCGGCGATGTTTTCGGAGGTAGGGACATAGATGATTTCGACGTCCTTGTTTGTTACCGATTCCCTGATGAAATGATATCAGATGTCGATGTGCTTGGATCGAGCATGGAACTTGTTGTTCTTCGCGAGGGCGATCGCGCCTTGGTTATCCGAATAGAGGGTAGTCGGGTTCGTGAATTTTGAGGTGAGTTCTCCCAAAAATTGTCGTACCCATAACAGTTCCTTCAGGGCATGGGTTTGCCCGATGTACTCAGATTCCGTACTTGAGAGGGCCACGATAGGCTGCTTCTTCGAGCTCCATGTGACAGTCCCTTCTCCCATCCGCATCACATATCCGGATATTGAGTGTCTATCCAACTGGGATCCCCAGTCGGCATCAGTGTATATCACCGGGTCTGACCGTTCACCCCCACCCAAGACCAGCCATAGGTCCTTCGTTGAGTTGAGGTATATAATGAGGCATTTTAAGGCCTCCCAGTGCGCCATTCCCGGGTTTTTAACGAATTGGGCAAGCTGCCCAACTTGAAATATCGCATCCGGCCGGGATATCATAACCGGCCAGAGAACATGACCTATAGCCTCGGCATAAGGTACATCCTGCATCTCACTTATCTGATGTGGTGTAACAGGTGATTGATATCCAGATAGCACCTGACCAGGCAGAGCTGGGAGATTTACGGGTTTGGCATCTGATAGTCCAAACCTTGTTGCCATTGCCTCTATATAGGCTCATTGGTTGATGGAGATGGTCCTGGTTGCTCTGTCCCTTCTTATCTCGAATCCTAGGAACCAGTGGATATCTCCCATATCTGCAATCTCGAAGTGGGTTCGAAGTCCTCATTTGAATCCGTTTACGGCTCGAATAGATGACCCGGCAATGGCCATGTCATCTGTGGCTACAGCAACAATGACAGATTCGTGGGCATTGCGTTTGAAGAATACAGAGTGGTCTATGCTTGATCGTTGGTATCCAAGCTTGTAGAACACTGCAGAAAGTGTTTCATACCATTCGTGCCTGGCCTGTTTCAGTCCATACATCGCTTTCAGCAGATGACAGACCTTCCCTTCCTCTCCGGGTTTCAGAACTCCTTTCGGAGGCCACATATAGACCTCCTCCTTCAGTGAGGCATTGAGGTAAGCACTCTTGATATCTACCTGGTGGATTTCCCAGTCGAGTTGAGCAGCTAAAGAGAGGATGACTTGGACAGATGGCATCTTCGCAGCTGACGAGAACGTTTCCGTGTAATTCACACCATACGTTTGGCGGTGTCCACCAGCAACTATGCGAACCCGACGTGTATCCACAACGTCATCCGCATTCCGTTTCTCCTTCAATACTTCGGAACATGGGATTACGGGTTTTCCGGGGGGTAGGTCGACAATCTCCCAAGTCCGGAGTTTCTGGAGTTGACCTATCTCATATTTCAGAGCAGCATCCCATGCCTTTCCATGTGGCCCCTCGAGTGCTTCAGTCATTGAGCATGGTTCCGAGCCCATGGATCCCGCTATCGCATAAAGCGGGTCAAGGGTTTCATCATCGGAATTGAAGTTGAGCGGGATTACTCCCCCTGGTTCATCACCACTCTCCAGACCGAGATCACAGATGAATGCCTCAGCATATGCTAGGGCAGCAGGTTCATAAACACCCCTTGCCATATCCCAGTAAGATCCCGGGGGTAAACGTGTACGCATTCCGCGTCCAAAGGTAGGTGCCAATTCCGGGATTTCCGGGTTAAGTCTCCAGGTTTCCGGAATTTTCAGAGTTTCCGGAACAACTTCGGAATTGGGGGGTAGGTGTCTAGGTTCATCGGGATAGTGCTGGATGACTTTATTCTTCTCCCCTTCATCCAGGGTATCTTCGGGGATGATAATACCTTCACCCTGAAGCAGATGTAGGTCTTCCGGGTTGAACACAACATCCCGTTCGATACTGATGGTTCGCTTATCAGGCCAGTAAATCTGGAACCCTTTGCTCTCGGAATCGTATCCGACAAAGCGGGCTTTCCATGCACGTTCATCAAGCTTTCCAGCATGCAAGTCTTTCACATATGCGGCAGCTCCAAACTCATGGATCCCACCCAGAAATGGTTTCCGGTCATGTACCATCTCATATGGGGTCTTTCCATTCAGTGCTCGGGTTTCAGTCCAGTTCTCTAGCCACACACAGTGGTGCATAGCTTCGGCCCAAAGGGATCGCGGTAATCCCGACGCAAAAAGGAGGGCACGGGCGTGTTCAGCATGGGTACGCATACCACGTTCGGAGACTCCATCCTGTTGAGGAGAGTCATGGACAGTAAGTTCACGTTTTGTCCCTTTCATAGTGAGGTGGTGATCGAAGTCATTACTCAGGAATTCTCCCCCTCGATCACACTGGAGGTATTTGATCCGGGCACCATTCTGTTGAGTATTAATGGCTGCCTCATCCTTCTTGTAGGCATCGAGAGTTTCACTTTTCTTTGTGAGGAAGTAGACTTGTGTCTCACAGGAGTAGTCATCTTTTCGGAAGGCAGCATAGTGCTTCCCACCTAGGCTAGATGTCGAAGCAGGTCCCCAGAGATCCCAATGGACTCATTCACCATATTGTGTTGCTTGGGTAAGTGACTCTTTTGGGAATGGTTTTCGTGCCGCCTTTGCCTTTACGCATGGCTCACAAAATTCTTCCTTGGACAATGGGTCAATCTCGATACCCAATATCATTCCGTTCGATACCATACGCTTTACTGTCGACACAGCAATATGGCCCAACTTCCGGTGGGCCTCCATCAGCGTCATCTTGGTAGTCACAGCATTCACATGATCACACCGGGTTTCAGTTCCGGGTGTAATCCTATATAACCCTTGGAATCATGGGATCTTCGCTATCACATGTCCATGAGGGTGAGTAATAATTGCGTGGTCTTTTCCGAAGACCACAGACTTAGCAGCTTGAGCTAGTTGGCTGACAGAAACAAGTGTGAAGGCTAAATCCGGTGCGTACACACAGTCCTTCAACATCACTGACGATGATGAACTGCCGTTAGGTAGCTCAATCCTTACGTCTCCAGTTCCGATTGCCTTAAACGTCCTTCCATCCACAGTTTTGATTTCGCGGTCAATCGGTATGTAGTTTTCAAACCTTGCCCTATCCGGGCAAAAGTGATGACTGGCGCCACTATCGAGGATCGTATCGCGACCCAATCCATCCAACCCAAGGTTAGATACGATGGCTTTAAAGTCCGAGGTGCATGTGAATGCGAACAAGTCATCGTTTTCTGATACTTTCGCTACATTAGCCGCCTCAAGTTTCTTTTTCACCTTCAGTTGATGGGGACCTTGCCCCTCCATGCCGCCTCCTGGGGCATAACACGTTGCCTTCAGGTGACTGACCTTTTGGCAGTTATAGCAAGTTTTAGTCGTTGCGGACTTCTTTTCTGTGCGTTTCGATCCAGATCCTCGGGAACCTTGCGAGGCAAACATCGCCGCCTCAGCAGCCCTTTCTTGCCCACTGGCAATCAAGCGGTGTTCCGCTTCCTGGATGAAAATTGACGCTAGGTCATCAGGCTGGATAGACTTTCCAGTAACCTTCATGGTGGTTTCGACTGTCTGCACAGTGGCACAGTAAACCTCCGGCATTGACGCAATCATTATATTGACCTGCATCGGGTCGGAAACAGGTGAGCTAGTCACCCTCAAATACTCCACCCGCTCTGTCATCTTAGCCAGATGAGCCTTCAGCTCGGCAAGATGTATCTTCGGGTCTGGAGACGATGCGCATCTCATGTTCTGTAGCGCATTGAGCATATCGACCTGGTGAAGAACACTTTTCGTGGTCGCATCTGCTTTAACCATATCCCACATGTCCTTGGCAGTGGTAAGCTTCATGATCTTTTGTGACAAACGAGGTGAGACTGTCGAGAGGAGTAGATGTTGCGCAAGATACTCCTGCTGATCAAAGTCAAGCATTTTCTTCTCTCTAGTTTCGATTTGTTCATCAGTGGCATCTTTGCCATTGTACTGGGGGACACTATTAAGCTTGACCAGATCCACTGGCCGTTTGGATTGTCCATTCAAGTGGGGTACAAGGCCTTTTGAGCCCATCGCTCGCATAGCCCTCGGCTCATAATCTGCCCAGTTGGAGCCATCATCTCGAAGTTTTGGAATGACCAAGGATTGGGAATTGGAGGTGAGTATAGAATCAGACATTGGTGAACCAGGGCTCATAACCTGATGAAGTTGGTCAGATGAAAAATGTCGGATTAAGGAAAATACTAAAGATTACATAATCGATACGCGTGTACATTTGTATCAATGGTGTCGTGATTGTACATATCCCAACAGATGGGGTATTATTGACTGGAATGTGGGACTTGCGAGGGGCATGTTTGTCACCAATGATGCACAGAATTTGGACTCAGACTTAGAGATCTCAGGGGAGGACAAGTAAATACATTAATAGATAGGTTCCATTTGGTCATCCAATCCTATGTGCACCATCAAACCACCAACTTGAATTCAGTGAGGTAGTCAATGAATCAAAGTAGCTGCAAAAATATATATCTTCTTTTCAGTGATTAAGTGACTGAGTCACTGAAAAGAACTGCCAACAGACACTCACTGAATACTCATGAGTGCAAAATACAGTGACTTAGTCACTCCTTTTTGCCTTAACAGTGACAAAATCACTACTTTATGTTGATTTTACTTCCCATAGTGCATATCTGATGCAATTACAGGTATAGTATTTCACATGAGACTGAGGTTACAATACTATAGTCAACATTAGGGAGCTTTGCTCCTTGACTTCCCTGCATGGATCTCAAGATACGGTTCTTGAAAACCCTGGGTAAATTTTCAGCCGCCTTCGGCGGAGACTTCCCTGCGTATGACCTTTTTCTCCAATGAGCGCAATCTTACGGTCATGGCGAAACATTGCATACTTTGAAAACCAGGTGGTGGCTAGCATACGGCAACCTGCTTCAAGATCATGCTCAAATCTTCTGCTAGACCGAGCCGGGCGAAATCAGCGCCAGTCAAAACGACTCCCTTCCCGCTTTTTCCAGCCCTGTCGAGCGCCCGGTCAATGCACTCCCCTGCCCCACTCATGTGTAAAACACCAGCGATCGCAGAATGAATTCTGATAAACAGTGGATTGGGTAAGTCAGAGTCTTTCACGGATGAGCGTGCTCTTTTGCGAGGAGGCGAGGATGGTTCCTCAAAATCACGACTGTGGTCAGTGAAGGTCACTGTTTTTCCCGCCGTGGATGGTAAAAGCCCATGACCTTTTTCGTGTACCGCTAGGATATACTGGTTCGGAACCTTTGAATATTTATCAGCCACCAGACAGATCGGTCAGGGGAGAAAACACACATCTGTTTCCTTCAAGCTCCACCTGAATCTGTCAAAACCGTTATGAGCATTTGCCTCCAGCGTGAGCCCATTAGATGGATCATCAATGACGTGTGCGATGTCCTCGATACTTTTGATGGGCATGGCAGCGTAATTCTGAAGTATATCGAATGTCGTTAGCGCAGAGACGTACTGTATGAGATGAATCTCAGTAGTATTCAAACAAAATAATAAGAAAACACATACTTCATCACTCTTGCGCTCGGATCCCTTGAACACAGCGATGGCACGCCAAAGAATATGGCTTGCTTGGAGATCAACTCGGTTGTCATCTTGATCCTCTGGAACTTGCGGATGCTGCGTGTCGTAACGCCCAGTTACTACACATCTGTAGCCATCACGCACGACCACCTGGGGTGCTCGTCATTAATCATACAGGTGAAAGAATGGACTTATCGAGGCGTACTTTAGTTTTGAAGCGGCCTGGGCGCTCCACATCTGCACCCTCGTCCAAATGCACAGCTGTTTCGTTGAGAGTGGGAGTGGCGATTGTCGATGGAGTGGCGTTCGGTTGCGAGCAATGAGAACTGTTAGCTTTGACTGTTCAAGATATGTTAGTCACAAAAGAAAGCACTTGGATGTTGTCACGTACAGACAAAGAGTAGGTGGGAAAGCCAAGTGGTTGACAGGGATTGGAGATACGCGAGTTTAACCTTATCGTCGTCGGTATCATTGCCATCATCGCCGACACAGCAAGCACATATGGCGCAGGCTGCGTACCGTTTCCCATTATCCTTGCCGCACTCATACGCAAATTCCAACATTGCCTTGAGGATGCGATGAAGCTTGATCTCCCTCTGGAACTCAGAACAGCCATACAATGGGATATTGTACTCTTCGTTTTCCTCCAAATCGCTGATGAGACGACAGGCCCGCCTTTCCAAATGGTCAATATTCAAATCATCGCATGCTATCAGTTCTTCGACCTTTAGTTTAAAGTCGTCGCTCATGACAGATACCCCAATAGCATCTGAGGATATACTTTGAGACAGATCACTCAATGTAGAGGTGGTGGAAGCCGTGCGACTGTGAGAGACCATGCCAGTTGAAGTCGTTCCATCCATGTCGGTTGGAGATGGTCGGGTAGTTGGTCTTGTTGTCCGACAACCTGGGGTTATTAAGCCGTGTCCTGCCCGCCCCTCTGAAACCCCCTAGGCCTCGATCTCCGGCGCACACATATACTTGCTCATCGCCCGTTCTGTGACGCGTAATATGTAAGCCCCGACACCCCTGCCGATGCAAGGACTGCTTCGTCGCATGTGCCCTTGACTTAGTGAAGGATCTGCGGGCTGTCATTGTGCAGATGGAGTCAGGTGAAGTGGGGCTCATCCGCCAGCTTTATGGGCCAGAGAAGGTCGGAAGCCCTGCTCCATGTGGGCCAAGATAAAAGTGACAGTGACGCGCCGCGAGCGTGTCTTGGAGCAGCTCGCGAGGGAGTACAGAGGTGACAGGCACCACTTCTTTTCATTTCACTATTAGTGCAGGGAAGGACACGCTGCGGCCTTACTGAAAGATTGCAGGAGCAATCTCATGGATGCAGAGGGATCTCAGCTTCAAACGCCCCCTGCCTTGCTACCGCGACAAATCTGGCTCCTTTTCGGAGGCTCTGTGGGAACAGCGGTGGGCAGGGATGAACAGCTGGGAGGTTTGGCGAGCGCTTCGTGTAATTTAAATGGATGAGATTCTCATCGTCGAAGGCTACAAGTATATACAGCGTACTATGAGGCTAGCTAAAGTGCTGCCTATAGGCAGCACTTTAACGGTTTGTTACCAACAAGCCATTACATATGATACTCAGGTGGACTCTGTCAAGTCTAAAAAGATGCGAAAAGATGAGCCGGTCAAAGCTGACTTACACCCAGATTGTCAGAGGTTTGATGTAGTGAGAGTGTAGGCAACCACCTCAAAAACAACATCATCTCCATCACTTATTGGACCAGGGCATTCCATATAGCATACTGCCCCGATATGTGCCGCAACAAGCTCTGCATCCTCACGCTGGATGCAGCATGAATCACTGGGGGGAGAGAACCGGAAGTCGGACTTGCAGCCCACTAGGAAAATTTGGACATCGGGTTGGCAGTGGTTGTGAACCTCTGGGGCCCACTAGGCGCATAAAGAAACGTCAGTAGAATTCAGTGAGTGAGGGCCAGTCATACTATTGAAACTACGTGTTCCAAAGACTTGGGGTCATTTATGGCAAATAGAATGAGCACAGCATTAGTGAAGGAGCATAATTGGTGTCGATTTAGCTAGATGGGACGTAGGATATCAATGTAGATTTCAGAGAAGATCAGAAGGGATACTCAAATCACAGGCAGCATGAGGACTAAAGGTGATAATTATACATGATGTGGTTGAGCGACGAAAAGTATGATGAACTCACCTAGCGTATGAGCATGTCAGTACTACCTTGGACCCATCAAGATCCACTTCGTGAAAAATTCTTACGCAGCATTCTGGGATCCTTGCTGATAAGACGAAGGACGTTATTGAAACTACAAGGGGTGTACCATATGTGCTTCCCTAAGGCGGGGCTGCATCAGGGACTGCAAGCCAGATGAAACAATAGATACACACCATTCTTATGGCGGGGAAGGGACCAGCGGTAAGCATGCGGCATCCAACTATGAGTTGCAGGGTAAAACTCGACCGTGATCCGCAGGGAAAGACGACATCCTCACCATCACCGACAATAACTAAGTCCCTGCGAAGCGGCGACGCCTACGTTTTTGCTCAGGTCAGATAACTTCTATGTCGGCCAATCAACGCACGGTCTTAGGCTTCTTTGAGAGCATCGATATGTGAGTCAGCGATAGCATCAATTTACCATTTATGGCAACCAATTTAAGCACTCAAGTAGAACGAAGTTAATGTTTATGGTCTAATCAACAGCCTTAGGACCTAGTCATCGACGAATAATACAGTTTCTGGCACGACTTTGGAGCCGATGGCGTCTCGTTCGTTTCTCGCTCCCAATAATTCATGTGGAAATTTCTTTGAGTGCCTTCGCTAAACCAAACATAGAGGCGGCATCCCCACCGTAAGTCATCCAAGAAAGTCTGAGTAGTGCAGTTGCCGAGGATGGAAGCGACGTAACCTCTGCGGACGGAGGATTGGGCGTTGCGTGAAAGGCGGGCCGGATCGTGAGGGTAGGGTGCCGGGTCGCGCTCGGGCCCGGAGAAGGCACGGGTGTCAGAAATTGGTGAGCGTGTCCCTCCTTTCTGATTGGATAAATGTACTTATCTCGTTTGTCTCCAAGTTCCACACATCGACCACTACCACCGCTTCGTCTGGGATTAACCTTCCCTCAACATTTTCCACCGCAGAACCATCTGTTTACCCACTTCCCGCAGTCATAGACGACCGATTCACGATTGTGGTATTAAGCGTCCCCGGACAGTAGCTGGTCCTGAGATTTCTTGTCGATGACCACGGATGTTTCTATACCGAGCTTAAAACCACATCGTCCAACCCACTCCGGAAGAGACGGCGAGTGAGATAGGTATTGCAGGTACGATAAATAGGCTCATAGAGCGCTATCCTTCAATGAGCTAGAGATTCTTGCAAGTCGAACCAGAAACTTACTTACGCGCGTCGTTAACGGTGAGCTGGTGGCACCTCCGTGGGCTCTTTCCTTCAGAGACCGGGGAGCGAGGCTGGGCGATAGAGGTATACAAGCAGGCCATGCCAGGAAAACCGTTGCGATTACACCTTGGGACGGATGAGATCTCCCACCCTGTCCTTCTGCCCGCCCGTCGTGAATAAGAGCCAGTGGCAAACAAGTTCTCTGCAGAGAAACACGATGCAGCATCGTGTTCCTTGTGCCGAGCTTCGGTATGGGAAATTTTCTTCAGTTCCTTTGTTGGGTCAAAGCGTTGACCACGAAAATTGTGACATTGGTTAGTGAAAATTAAACGTTCTCACTACCCAATGTCACAATTTCGTGGAAGACAATGCCGCCGTCTTGAAGACGGAAAGCGAGTGGTTATCTGTGAGATGGGGCTAGCGTGTGCGGGTGAAGGGATACTACCATTCAAGTTTTGAGCTTGTCTTCTTCTTCAGAATCCATCTTGGAGACTCCGCAATGGTGCAATATTTGCTGCAAGATGGATTCCGAAGAAAAGAAGACAAGTTTTGAGCTCATCATCTTTGGAATCCATTTTGCAGCAAATATAGCACCCTTGCGGGGTCTCCATGACGAGCTTTTTTCTGAGAGCAGCTTGGCTTTTATATGCCGGGTGGCCACCGTTTCCCGTCCAAGTTATATAACTTGTACATCCTTCCACTATTTCGGCGACTCAGCCAAACAAGTTCTCTGCAGAGAACACGATGCAGCATCGTGTCCCTTGTGCCAAGCTTCGGTATGGGAAATTTTCTTCAGTTCCTTTGTTGGGTCAAAGCGTTGACCACAACAATTGTGACATTGGTCAGTGAAAATTAAACGACTGTGGCCACAGTCCAGCCATCGATCGAGTCATCTTGCCAGATTTAGTAATAGTTATTCCAAAGTGTAATGAAAAAATGGAATATTACCAGGAGCCGTGAATAAACGAGCGGGTAGCTCTTAAGAATATCTTCAACGACACCCAATTGCGGGACCATGCTGCAGACATCAAATGCACTGGTTAGTAGAGTCTCCGAGCCCAGCTCTCACAGCTTCACCATGATGTCAAAGACGGAATCCAGGATAGAGACAAGGACGGAAAAGACGACGGGGGATTAAGGGCAAAGGGAGGGATGTTGTTCCTTCCACCACACCATAATGAGATGATCGAATTGCGAGCTTAGTGGTGTAGAACAATGGGAAGATTATCTGTGGATGACTTACGCGGGCGGGATGCACAGATACAGAGGATGGATTCGGGATGTGTCCCCCGGGGTTGTGACATTGTTTACTAAACATTGTGGCAGCTAAGTCGCCGAAATAGTGGAAGGATGTACAAGTTACTTAACTTGGACGGGAAACGGTGGCCACCCAGCATATAAAACCCAAGCTGCTCTCACCAAAACGCTCGTTAACTTCTTGCACCAAGACCACCGACTGCCCACGACCGCAACGTATTCAAAGACCATGGACACTTCGCGATGGTGCACGATTTGTTGTAAGATGGATTCAGAAGAGGAAGACGAGCTCAAAACTTGCGCTCCACCGCCGCAACAGACTCAAGAACTCACAGAACCTGTGTTCCCCGACCCGGAGGGGCACGAGCACTTTTACCAGTGCAAGTACTGCCCGGCCATTTTCGCCTATCGATTAGATATGGTACCCGAAGACTTACGCCGCGCGGAGAGACAACATCGAGCGAGCTGCCCAGGCACCCTGCGGTATGTCGTTATGTTTCGCTTTCCTTGCCAGTCTGCCTGCCCCCGAGAGGCTTGGTGGCTTGGAAACTTGGGAGAACGATGGCTGATTACTTGACAGGGCGGAATCGGAGTCTCTCAACGAGAGGCGGGAAGAGCCTGCGGGATCCGTCGAACATAACAAGGACGGGGCGAATGAGACAGGCCCAAGTCAATTCTACTGCCTCAAGGGCTCGGAAGGCATACATATAATGGTGCTACCTGCGCCATCTTCGTCCTTCACGCTGAGGGACATCCGCGACTGCCCGTCGAGCAGTCATTGTTGGAAAGACGATCATGTTTGTACCGAGGGGCAGGGAGAGAATGGCGGGAAGAAAGACAAAGGCAAAGGGAAGGAGGTCGTGGCTGGGCCAAGTCGTACTGGGCGCGGACCCGTTCCGGATGACCACTTGGAATCAGAACCCCGAACCACTCGCACCAGGTCACTCTCCCTCACGGCGATCCTATCACACGAGCGGGACACCCCTGCCACCGCTAGCGAGTATGCTGCGACTCCGGGTCCAAGTGAACCGATCGTCATCTCTCCATCCACATCCCCCCGAATCGAAATAGCCCCGAGAAAAATGATTATGAGCGAGGACGTCAGGAAGGAACGGCTGGAGATGGATACGTGGGCGGCCGACGTGAGGCCGACGAGCGTAGTATGCCTGGGGTGTCAGAAGACGATCTGCCTTGACAAGAGGTCGAGATATTATCCTGGCCTGTGGAGAAAGCACAAGGGGAAATGCACGGAGATCAAACGCAAGGAGGCTGCAGAGGTGAATTTCCGTTCCTTTCCTCGCATGACGAAAAAGTGCTGATTCAACTCTTCCAGCGAGAGTTGAAGCTCGCAGGGAATTAAGCAGAGGAAGATCAGACGGAACCAGCCAGGATCCAACGGGGATCAAAACGGAGATGATAGGGCCGCAATGGACTGAGAGGTAAGGACTTTTTCACCAGGAATACATTCAATGCGGTGAACGCATCTGCAAGCGGTGAGGCAGATGATTGGGTTGAGCGTCCAATCAGCTGGTTCCTAAGCGGCTTGCATTTCGTTCACCGCCTGAATGCCTTGGTGGGAGGTTCTGACGACGATGATGAGTGGCATTTTGTATCCCCGTTTGTACTCGTTGGGACCTAGCTGTATTCCCCTCTGATGCTCGTCTTGCTTTTTTACCCTACGAAGCTACAGCTCTGATGGTGGGAGGTGGAGTGACCAAACATGAGTATACATAGTAACTTTGTAACAGCCACATGTGGCGAGGTTAGGTTAAAATGTCGCGTTTTCCTCGTGTTCCAAGCACTTTAACGCGTTTAAACGTTCGGAAATTCAGCTAACCACCACATACTCGGGCCCCAACATGGCACCGTACTTTGAGACCGTCAAGGCAAGTTGCTTCTTTCATTCACGTTCTCATTTAGTCAACTCGCTTTAGTCGTTCGCAGATGTCCCCTTTGACGAGAATGGAGTGGACACGAAGGAGTTTTTGGAAGCCTCGGACGGTTTGGTGACCATGTTCGGTGAGTCTTCGTCGTCTGTCCGTTTCGATGAATGCCCCCCCGGGCTCAGGCGTGTATAGACCTACTTGGTTCAGGCATCTTTGGGTTCGTACAAGCCGATATCAGAAATAACATCAATGTAAGTAAGTTTTCCTTCGATCGTGAAGTGAGTGGCACGTTGGAGGAGGGTGGCTGGCTGTCTCGGGCATTCCTTTTCGCAATTGTTTAATTGTATTTTTTTGATTTAGGGTGTCCGCGGTAGATATAATGCCGCTCGAGATGTTTCTACCACACTCGAAGCTCTCGTAAGGAACGAAGCGGAGGATGCGAGTCGACATGGGACGGGCTGTCTCGTGCGTCTCATTCGGTGCGTGACAGGCGAGGATTCCTGGCTGGTTCTGATGGGTTCTGGCAGGGGGCTGGCATTCACGTGTGGAGCGCTGCAGAACATGCAGAATGACAGTTCGTCGGAACTGCATTCGTGCTTCAAGCGTTCGTACGATGCGGTGTTGAAACATCATCATACGTTTATCATCCGGTCTGTCGTATCGGTATGTTGTGTTGCCATTTATGTGTACAGTTTACCGCACCCGGGCTTCTTTTTCTCGACTTCGATCCTCCACGTTTGGGTTGATTATTCATCCAAATGAAAATTTAACATCTTGCCATGCCATACACTAATTGTATTTTTTCTGACGACAATGACAGGTGGCGATTCGTGCTGTTCCACACCGGCACGAGTTTTACAGACGGATAGCACAAGGCGCGCCTAATGAAAGGCTGGATGTCGAGCTGGGGAAGTGGCTGGAGGGCATGGCGGGAGTGGTGAAGCACATGCAAGTGTTTTTGGAAAGTGGAGGGTATGGGAGAGTTTAAAAACGATTCCGAGGATATTCTGAACGGTGAGCCGGATGCGGATCGCGGGTAAAGGGAGAAGTTGGAGAGATGAATGTGATTTGAGCGCGATAATTCTAGGAGATATTACAGATAGAAGTATGCTCAGGGTTATATGACAAGTATGTTCTGTAAAGTTGAGGTCTGGCCCAAGATTTTAAATTGTATTACGAGTGTTTGCGACATTGCGGGGAAGCATTAAACCGGTATTCATAATCGAATTTTTTACACGCCGGAATATGCGGTTATAGAAGGGCTGGATGTGTTCCGAAACAGATCCTCGGAGTGGTCTCAACGTTCGATATGCCGAGAACATAGCCAGATTCGGAAGGTTAGCGTTAAAAGACGTAATTTATCGCTTGAACATTTTTCGCACATTCCATAAACGGACTTGTTCACTACGCTATGTTACGCTTGGACGCTCTTATAAATTCCCGTCTTTCCTTCCTTCTCTTCCTTGTTCTCTCCCACCATGTCGCTCAAGCGAAAGGCAGATTATCCCCTTGACATCAAGGGCGAGTACGAGACCGGCCGTGTCATCTGCGAGGTCTGCAGAAAGGGTGTCTCTTTCAGGGACGAAGACTCTGGGGGTTTCACTCTCAAACACTGGGATGCCCACCGTCTTTCCTGGTATATATTCTTTTCCCTCTACTTTCCCAATACTTTTCTATTCCACAGTGGTTCGCCCTCCCAGGGCCCGGAGACCGTCATATACACTCCAGAAAGTACCGCAGAAGCCTTGGCCAACCCTCCCACCAAACGCCGCCGCGCAAAACGAACAGAGGAAGAACGCATCGAGTACCTCCGCGCCGACCCATACGTCGCCCAATTCGAGGCCTATCGTGTCCTCTGCGCCTCGTGTGATAAATGGATTCGTCTAAGACCCAACTCGACGTACTGTTCCATCCCTTGGGATGCTCATAGAAAAAGCTGTTTGTCTAAAAAAATGTTCCTCTTCCATTTCCTTCCTCCCAACCACCCTCACCATTGCCCCCAACAGCAGCATTAAACATGTCTATGCGCTAGAAGAACGCACATCACTCTTCGAGAACGATCCTGATGTTCGTAAATTCGTAAGTTCTCTTCCTTTCAGCGCGGTATTTTTTCTCATTTTCTAAAGGACTCTGAACGCGTACTGTGCAACATCTGTGATAGATGGCTGTCCACCAGCAGCACCGATCACTTACAAGCCGTCCAGACCTGGCTTCAACATCGATCCGCTTGTCAAAAGCATTCGGAGGCTGCCGTACCTACCGGACTCCGCTGGAGGTCAGAAAGATCGTTTCTGTCTTATCCTGCATTCTTACAATATATTATAGTCCATCGAATGTCCATGGTCAGCCCCCGCCTTCAACGAGACCTCTGACGACATTCGTGGATACTTCCTCGTCGCCCTCGCCGCCCTGCACGGCATCCCCCGGTCGCTCGGTCGATCATGTCACGGTGACAGTACAAGACATGGGCCGGCCCCCGGCTACGACGCATGCTTACCCCCATCCAGAGCCACCACTACAGCCACTACACACACACTCACCGCCACCTCCCCACCCCGCGACGTTCCACCGCGACCTGAATCCGTCCAATTTTCAACCCACGCACGAGTCGCGTCGGCGGAACGCTGAGCAACGTGCGGCAACTCTCCGTGCGGACCCTTTGATTGGGGAGGTTGAGGCAAATAGGGTATTTTGCTCGCTGTGTCAGAAATGGGTGCAATTGAGGCAAGATAGTTCGTATTGCGCTTATCCGTGGCTGCAGCATCGGGGCAAGTGCCTGACTAGGCAGTCAGTTGTTTTACACCTCTCTCGTCATATCTTCCTAACCAATTTCTTAGTCAGCGGCGAGCGCAGAAGGTGCAGGAGATTGAAACGATGAAAGCCAAAAGGAGGATGGAAAGAGGGGATGATGGAGAGGAAGGAGGGGAGAGTATCGTGATTAGTGACGATGAGGAACCCGAGTCGGAGGAGGGAGTTGATTCGGGCGGGGATGATGTTGATGGTGGCGGCGAAGAACAGCTCAGGATGATCAGCGTTGATAAACCGAGAGCAGGCCATTACCACTCGTATCCAAGGTGGGAGGAGGGCGGTTGCTGGACTTCAGAGGATGTTCGGGTGGGTGAGGGAGGAGAGGAGAAGTGTGCGACGCACGCGGTTCCAAGGCGAGCGCGTCCGGTTGGGCTAGCTGATCTTGATTCTGTCGGTGGCCGGTAAAAATTCATTCCTCGATGTCCTCAGTGATTCCCCCTAACGGGTTGGGTAGAAAACAATTTATAGCGGCGAGCGTGGATCATTTGTTCCGGACGACGTATGAGTGCTCGGACGACATGACGATTTCCGCACTGCTCGGGTACCTTAATGCGGCGATGCCGCCTGACAAACACGAAGACTTTGATACGTCCGAGGTGACGAAGGCTGCTGCTGGGCTGCATGATAAAGGGCGGGTGGTGTTTGAGGGTGATATGTTGCGTAGGTGTGTAGACTAATGTGTATTGTTTCTTGCGCGGAGGGACTGGGACTGGGGTTCTAAGCTCCGGTGTAGGTCGGATTACCGGGCGGATGGTTGCTGGCGGTGCATGCGTTGACTCGGTGGACAATGTCTGGGCGGAGACCGAGATCAAGGGGGACATGGCAACGGGGTGTCTCTCATGTTAATGCAGGCACACATTGAACACGTCTTCCGACGTAGTGTCGAGCCCGCCATGGTGACGAGGTTACTGTGAACGAGGAGAGAGAGGCGGGCATAGCGGTAGTTTTTTTGGAATTGGCAGATGCGAGGATTAATACTTTACATATGGTATTTGCGGTGCAGTAACTTGGTTGCGAGTGAGCGAGCAGATCATCGTGAGGGATATGTTTCCCGTCCAACCGTTACGATCTTCATCACGTTTGGTCCTGTTTCCTTACAGAGTACTTATTCGTTATCCTCTTTCTCAACTCATTCCCCTCTCGTTCACCACCCCCCGTCTCAATCCGCTCTTCAGTCCTCGTCTCGTCACCAGATGGGTCGCAGGAAGATTGAGATACAGCCCATCACGGTACGTTCCTCCATCTCTCCATTCACCTTCCCTTGAGCGCGTACGGTTTATATAGCACGAACGCAATCGTTCAGTTACCTTTTTGAAGGCACGTTCCGTTCTCTATTTTTGCCTTTCGATAAAAAAAGAGTGATTGCTTGGCGTCTAATTATAATCACAGCGAAAGAACGGTCTCTTCAAAAAAGCGTACGAGCTCGGCGTTCTCTGCTCTGTCGATGTCGCCGTCATCATCTTCGGTCCGTCCCCTTCCTCTCTCTCCCATCTTATCTCTGTTCTATTTATATCTCAGAGGAGCGCGCTGGCCATCATGTCAAGCTCTACCAGTACTCTTCAACCGACGTGAACGCTCTCGTCCAACGCCACACCCGCGTACGTCCACTTCTCCTCATTCTCTTTCCCCCCCGCTCACCAGTCTTAGTACGACGGCGAGACAGATTCTCGCGGTCCAGCCGACTTTTCAGGCAACTCGGCCAACAAGGCGGATGATATAGCCGAAGGCGATGACGACGATGCAGATGACGACGACAATCCAGAGCCCACTCCGACTGTACGTGCTTCCGGTTCCGGTAAGCGCACCGGCAATGGGAAGTTGAAGAACGACCCTTCAAAGCATGTCGATCTCCCCATGAACGTAGACGTATGCATCTCTCCTTCATCACACAACTTCCTCTCTAATCCATACTCGGCATAGGTCGACTATCAACTCCATCGTCCCATGGCCATCCCACCCCCTCCAATGCCCCTCCACCACACCACAGGCACCCCGACCTCCTCTCACCCCATCTCCGGGGAACGTCTCTCGGCATCTCGCGGCCATCTCAACCCGAACAAGAAACAACGCGTAATGTCTCCCAATGTTAACGTCAACATCGCCCGGGACGATGCTTATTCTTTCCAGCCCCAACAGTCAGCTTCCTCTGCCTCATCCGCCGTCTTTCGCTCTCCGCAACAAACCTCGCCCTACCACCCCTACACCGCTGGATTTCCACTCTCCCCTGCCTCCCTTCTCGCCGCCACCTTCGACTTTGCCCATCCCGCCTCGTCATCCGGGTTGCCCCCCCCGGACAGCCAACGTCCCACCGGATTCCCTCCCTCACAATCGCGACCTGCGCAATACCAGGATGCGAGCCAACAGGGGACGTACCAGCGACTCGTGCGTCAACAACCGCCTTTCATTCGTCCACAGCTCCATCAACACCACCAACAACAACACCAACATCAGCAGCAGCAGCAGCCACCACCACAATCTCATGCCGGCCAGCAGTCGCACCCACCCAATAAACCCATGCCATCGCAAGACCTATTCGCGTCGTATCTAGAATCAGAGTCGCTTGGGCGACCCTCACACGAGGTTCCGGTTCCTCAGGGATTCGGGTCACTGGATTGGCCGGTACACGCGCAGGGGGTAGGACATCATGATCCCGGTACGTATTTTCGCCCCACCCATTCCCAACATTTGTTTCCATCCGCTCTGTAACATTTTCCTTCCTCGGGCCCGGCGCTTCGCTCACACACACACACCCCTGTCGGCATATAGGCTCATCGCAACCTGGCCCACCTGGAACGGATGATACGAACTGGCTTGATTTTCTCTCGAGTGGTCCTGGTGCGGCGGTGGGTGTTGCTCCACCGCAGACGACGACGACGACGACGACGACTTCTGGTTCTTCTCCTGTAACCGCACTTTCGTCCTCGTCTACGGCGTCACATTCAACGCATGGGGCGGCGCCCACTGCTGGTTTGGGTCCTCCTCTTCCGTCTCTCCGGACGTCGACGTCGACGTCGACACCGATTTCGCCGGGCCCGGGCGTCCTGCCTCGGTTGCAGACCGTGTCGTCGTCGTCTGAAATGATGGAGTGGGGGAGGGAGGGTGGTCGTGAGGATGATCGTGGAGAGCTCGTGGGTAGGTCGGTGAAGGAGGGTGGTTTGGGGGTCGGTCGGGAGGAGGGCGGTGGGGGGGATGGAAAGGGAGCGCAAGGGGGGATGATGATGGAGCGGGAGGATAGAGATGGTGTTGTTGTCGATGGAGGTGGTGATGTGGGTGTGAGTGGGAATAAGAACGAGGGTGAACGTGGAGTGGAGAACGAGGGTAGTTGAGGTATGGACTTGCGATTAATTTGATTGGACAAGTGCTGCCCTTTTTTTTTTTTTTTTTTTTTTTTTTATAATTTAGTAGGATATTATTTTCTGTAATATACATATCTCATACTCTAGTTAGCTTTATAATGTATGCGTTGGGGACATAGATTGAACACATCGGTAGAATGAGGCATATAACTTTCAATTTCTATGGGTCAACAAAGCGCACCCTACGTCGTTGTCGTGGACCATCAAGTTGTCGTGGACCGTTAGGTTGTCGTGGACCGTTAGGTTGTCGTGGACCGTTAGGTTGTCGTGGGATGGGAGGGAGTGGCCTGAGAATGGGCGGGCCGGGAGTAGGTTGGCCGAGAGTAGGTGGGGCGGGAGTAGGTGGCCTGTGAGGGCCCGACGGGAGGGAAGTGGGTGGGCCGGGAGATGATGAGTGTGCTCCCGCATCACCAATGTCTATAAGTAGTGATCCCGTATAGGGCAGCCAAGGGTTGCCCCATAGATCAGTCGGGTTATTTAAAAGATTTTCACCCTCCTCTTCACAGTGTTTAATGCAATCCACCTCAATCCGCGTCGAACAGTCCGCCTTACAAAGACGGTTCTGTGGCAAAAACCCTGAGTGAATTGTAAAACTAAGCAACGGAAAATTGGAACATACGAGCTCAAAATGCCTCCATTTCTGGAGATTCTCCTCCTCCATCTTCACACGTGCCTCCCTCTCCGCTGGGTTCCCCGGAACCATACCACGAGGTCTGATATCCTGGCTAACAAAAATAAAAAAGCTCGAATGGACAGAGGTCGCAGAGGCATCACTCACCGTGGATGAGGAAGCGCATTTATCATAATTGAACAAGTGAGATAAGCCATCAGAGTGAGTGCTGAGAAACGCATTTTTTTTTTCATTTGTGGTCGCGATGAGATAGAGGCCTTTTGTTAAGCCGTGAATGTGAGAAGTGGCCAGCACGACTGAAGGGGGGAAAAGAAAAATGACATTGGGTGAGTATAGCTTTTATAGGATTGGCAAAATTGGATTTGCGGCTGGGTTGTCAACGAAACGAAGCCGGTGGTTGGCGTTCGCTAAGGGTGAATCCGGGCTCGCTTTGGTGACCCTTTTGCATGATGTTCCCGCTTCTCTGGCATTTGGGACATTGGATTGTGCTCATACACCCCCCGTATATAAGCCCGTGAAGGCCGCATGCGTGGTACAAGCCCGCTAACAATGGAAGATGCCTACAGTCTTGGATGGGGCCATTGATACGGGTCCCCCTCCATCTGGCAGGGTATCACTTTTCAATCTATTATACATGGGCCCTTTCACGAAGCTCTGGTCGCGACAGGATACGATTATTGCGAGATGTTGACGAGAAACTCTTTTAACAAGACACGCGACGCTTCATTAATTGAAGAGGACGAAAGACTGGAAAGACTTAATGATGCGACGAAGAAGTGGTGGACAAGTCTAAGTTGAACGCCAGACCATTCCCAATATCAAGCAAGAGTTTTCACCTGACCAACTTCATCATACCCTGTGACCAGATCACAGACCGTTAACGTGGTGGTGACAGCGGGGGTGGGCCAGGGCTCAATTTGTCTGATCCGGAAGGCGAGGGTGATTCGGGTGATGTTGAGTATTCTCCCGCATGACGAATGTCTAGACGTAGTGATCTCGAATAGGGATAGGCCGTCCAAGGCTTGTTACGCAAATCAACCGGGTGATCTAAAAAACGTTTACCCTCCAACACACACTTTCCATTGCAATCCACCTCATTCGGGCGCTCTAAACATTCCGCCTCACAACGCCCCTTCTGTGCAAACCCTGATGTAAATTGTAAAACTAAACAATGGAAAGTTGAACATACGAGCTCAGTCAGGTTCCATTTCCTGATTCTCTTATTCTGTACCTCTTGCTTCTTCTGCTCCCTCTCCGCCCGTTCCCTCGCCATCTTCACACGTGCCTCCCTCTCCTTTTCGTTCCCCGGAAACATACCACGAGGTCTGATGTCCTGGCTAACAAAAATAAAAAAGCTCGAACGGACAGAGGTCGCAGAGGCATCACTCACCATGGATGAGGAAGCGCATTTATCATAATTGAACAAGTGAGATAAACCATCAGAGTGATTGCTGAGAAACGCATTTATTTATTTTTTGGTCGCGACGAGATAGAAGCCCTTTGTTAAGCTGTGAATTTGAGAAGTGGCCAGCACGACTGAAGGGGGGAAAAAAATGACATTGGTGAGTATAGCTTTTATAGGATGCAAAATTGGATTGCGGCTAGGTTGTCAACGAAACGAATTCGCTGCGTTTGATACGCTTTTCACCTCAACGACGCAAATTTGAAGGTGTCGCTCAGAATCTGATTTCTATCCAAAACAATACCGGAAAATTCAAGAATCAGAGCTCGCTTTGTGCCACCCTTTTGCATGGTGTTCCCGCTTCTCAGGCATTTGGGACATTGGATTGTGCTCATACACCCCCGTATATAAGCCCATAAAGGCCGCATGCGTGGCACAAGCCCGCTAACAATGGAAAATGCCTCCAGTCTTGGATGGGGCCATTGATACGGGTCCCCCTCCATCTGGCAGGGTATCACTTTTCAATCTATTATACGTGGGCCCTTTCACGAAGCTCTGGTCGCGACAGGATACGATTATTGCGAGATTTCGACGAGAAACTCTTTTAACAAGACACGCGACGCTTCATTAATTGAAGAGGACGAAAGACTGGAAAGACTTAATGATGCGACGAAGAAGTGGTGGACAAGTCTAAGTCAAACGCCAGACTATTCCCAATATCAAGCAAGAATAATCTTCAGTTTTCACCTGACCAACTTCATCATACCCCGTGACCAGATCACAGACCGTTAACTGGGTATTGGCGTTGTCGGCGAGGGGCTAGCCTTTCAAGGGGCGGAGGATGAACGTGGCCTTCCAAGGGGTGGAGGGGGTTAGGGTGGAGGACTGGGAGGGGGTGAGCCTCCTCCCGGATGAAAATCGTCTACAAGTAGTCCCGAATAGGTCGTCCAAGGCTTGTTACACAAATCAACCGGGTGGTCCAAAAATTGTAAACCCTCCACCACACATTTTCCAAGGCAAAGCGCCTCATTCGGGCGCTCTAAACAGTCCGCCTTACAACGCTCCCCCTGTGCAAACCCTGATGTAAATTGTAAAACTAAACAATGGAAAGTTGAACATACGAGCTCAGCCATCCTCCATTTCATGGTTCTCTGATTCAGTTCCTGTTGCTTCCTCTGCTTCTCCTCCGCCTGTTCCTTCCACATCTTCACACGTGCCTTCCTCTCCTCTTCGTTCCCCTGAACCATACCACGAGGTCTGATGTCCTGGCTAACAAAAATAAAAAAAAGCTCGAACGGACAGAGGTCGCAGAGGCATCACTCACCACGGATGAGGAAGCGCATTTATCATAATTGAACAAGTGAGATAAACCATCAGAGTGATTGCTGAGAAACGCATTTATTTTATTTTTTTGGTCGCGATGAGATAGAAGCCTTTTGTTAAGCTGTGAATTTGAGAAGTGGCCAGCACGACCTAAGGGGGGAAAAAAATAACATTGCGTGAGTATAGCTTTTATAGGATGCAAAATTGGATTGCGGCTTGGTTGTCAACGAAACGAATTCGCTGCGTTTGATACGCTTTTCATCTCAACGACGCAAATTTGAAGGTGTCGCTCAGAATCTGATTTCTATCCAAAACAATACCGGAAAATTCAAAGAATCAGAGCTCGCTTTGTGCCACCCTTTTGCATGGTGTTCCCGCTTCTCAAGCATTTGGGACATTGGATTGTGCTCGCTCACACCCCGTCGGTATATTATTCTCTGGGCGGAGTGGATGATCCGACCCCCCCCCCCCCCCCCCCATGGGAGTATTGTAGATTCTGCCGTGGTCACCCATGGGATTCTGCTTCTGCTCCTATAACCGCCCTCGTCTACAGCGTCACATTCAAGTACGCATGAGGCGGTGCCCCACTGCGGGCTTGTCTCTCTGGACGTTTGCACTGGTTTCACTGTGCCCAGGTGCCTTGCCTCGGTGACTGGCGAGGATGACCGTGGGGAAGTCGTGGGTGGGTCGTGTGCGGTCGGTGAAGGATGTCGGCTTGGGTGGTCGTGAGAATGAGAGTGTGGATGGGGGGGGGGGGTGCGATTGGGAACGAATGAACAGAGAAACGGAGTATGGACTTGAGTTTTTAAAATTGTCGGCCGGTTGGAATTTCTGATAATGCATAGCCTTCGATATCTATGCATTATCAGATAGCAATTTGGCTGCGAGGTAATATTTGGTCCCAGCCAAAACCTGCATTATGAGATATTGTACTGTAGCTTCATAATCTGACATCCTTTTCGGATCAAAAGTTATGACAGTGTCGACCCTTTTTCGCAGTAGAGCGAGGGATATACCTCTTGACTTTCACGTGGTGGTCCTCCTTTGCCCGGTCCTCTCTGATCTAAAAGTTTGCCTGGGGGGCCGTGACGGAGCGCGTGGCCTAGTTCGGGATGCCCCCAACGAGTCTGGTTCCAGAGATGAGGGTGCCTCCAACGAGTCTGGTTCCAGAGGGGAGCTCAATGGATTTGACGGGGATTGTTGGGGAGGTTGTATAAGTTGTGGTAGCGGGAGAGACGGCCAACGGTTGCCCCATAGATCAAACGGGTGATCTAAACAAGGTTCACCCTCCAACACACACTTTTCAATGCAATCCACCTCAATTCGCGTTGAACACTCCGCCTTACAAAGATCCTCCTGTGCAAACCCTGAGTAAATTGTAAAACTAAGCAACGGAAAGTTGAACATACGAGCACAACTTTCCTCCGTGCCTTATCCCGCTTCTCATGATCGGGCGTAGGATATTGACCACGAGGCCTGATGATCCTACTGCAAAATAAAAGTTCGAAAGGTAGAATATATATTATAGATATCACTCACAATGGGTAGGGGTGAGCATCTATGACAAACAAGCAACTAAGATAAGCAAGTAGAGTGATTATTGAGAAATACATGGTCGCGATAGGATAGAGGACTGTTAAGCGGTGAATTTGAGAAGTGGCCAGCACGACTGAAGGAAAATGACATTAGTGAGTAGCTTTCATAGGCCTACGGAAATTTGAATTTGCCCCGGTTGTCAACGAAACAAAGGCATTCCAAATGACCTTTGATTGTTTTGAATTTCCTGGTCAGGTGCAGCCTTGTAACAATTTCGATAGAACAGGGGACGGAAGATTAATGGCGTTCTTGCACGTGCTTTTCATCTTGAATTTGAATTTGAAGATTGAAAGGACACTCGGGTGCGCTTGCAGTTTCATGGCTCTGCACAATGCCCAATGCACTGGTTTCGAACATGATACCATGCTCGAACCTGGACTTGAGGCTGAGGCAATTTAAATCGTTGGCCCGAGGACAGATTCCACCAATCTATAGCCTAAAGTATTCTCGATTCCCACATGCATGCATTCAAGGCTGCTATCTCGACTTGAAACTCCAAATTTCCATCGCAGTCTTCCCCCCTCGCTTGCACATAATAGCACACACGTCCCCCCGGTATACAACCTTCCACACGCTATCACTCCGCTCGCTCAACTCCCGTATATAATTCCCAGTGGCAGTCTCAAACAACCTCACCCGCCCGTCATTCCCGCCAGTCACCAGAAACCGGGCGTCAAACTGCAGCGAAGTCACTGACGAGTCATGTGCCGCAATACGATGTAGTACGCTGAACGTTGACAGGCAGAACGTGATGACCCGTCCATCAGATCCTCCCGTTGCCAAAATAGTGGGAGAGAGTTGGAGCTGACAGACGAGGGCGGTGTGACCTTGCAGCAAGGCAATGCATTTCCTGTGATTTGAAAAAAAAAAACGTTGTTATCCAGTCAAGGTCAATGGTGCGGTATTGTGGAGATGAGGAAGATAATGTACCCTGTCGTTGCATCCCAGACACGAACTGTCGTGTCCAGCCCACCAGAAACAACACGCACGCCGTCAAAGGCGATTGAATATATCTGGTGAAAATGCCCTCGGAGCACATGCAGACATTCGCCCGTGTCGACATCCCATAGCTGGGATAGCCGATAAACATGGAGAACTGCCAGGCACGGCGGATAAGGACGGACTCACTCGACAAGTTGCATCATAACTTCCACTGACTACGCGATTCCCACACACAGCAAGGCAGCGCACACTCAGCTGGTGTCCATGCAGCACACGCAGCTGCCTTCCACGCTGCACATCCCACACCCGTAACGTTGAATCCCGCGAGCCTGTCACAGCGATTGGCCGGTTGTGAAGAACCTTGACGCACCGTATCGTAGACGTGTGTCCTTGTAAAGCATACAGGCAGTGCCTGATCAAAAAAGAGATGAGCGCGGTCGCAGTATATATCCAACAACGAAGGCTCACCCGGATTTAACGTCCCACACACGCAACTTCTTATCACACCCACCACTTACAACCAGTGAATTGGGTTGACCCCACCCATCTGACGCACAGTACACATCGCCTTGCTTACCACCCGGTGCAGAAAATCCACCAGCAGTCGTAGGTCTTACGGGTGTCTTCCCGAGACCCAATGCGGACCGGAAGGGATGCGGCATGGTGTGTTCCGAGTAATGTGTACTGGAATCATCTTGCAAGTTCAATCCAGATTCCAACTCTTCAACGATAGTTTCATCGTCCTCACTCTCACCAGACCGAGCTGCACACTCCGATCCGTCATTCCAAAACCCGCCCCGGCTCACAAGATTCACGGCCCAGACGCCAAGCTCGTGTCCGATGAGCGTGCGGGCCAGCACACCCGTCCTGGCGCTGAATACATAGATCTTGCAGTTTGCGAGCCCAGCGACGACCCAATCTATGTCAAGTGCGACGGAGGTGATGACGCCGCTTTCTGAAGTTACCGCATGGGGGCGGTGAGTACGCAACAGGATCCCGCCAGAGCGCCAGTTCATCACTACCATAAAGAGTTGAAATTACGTAAAATACCAATAAGAAGGACATACTAGTTGTGAACGACGATTTGAAGTATTCGTAGTATGAAAAGCCGGTATTGGCCGACCGTTCCTCTTGTAGGGGGGAGACGGTTTCTCTGTGAGGCGGAGAAGCTGCGATGGTGGTTGGTCGTGGCCTTTTTCGAACGTGCCGTTTGGGCAAGGCCATGAGCCATCCTAATGGAGGTTCGTGGTCATAGTCATCTTCACCATCCTCAACGAGCAAACGGGCTGCCGCCGCAGCTTTGTCCGCCTCAAAATCAAACGTCTTGCACATTTTCCGCCACAAGGATTCGTCCGATAGAAGACTGTGCCAGTGTTTGCTGACCTGGGTGGCCCGTGCAAGGGTACGGGGATCGTCGACAAAGTCGAGAACATATAGGGCGAGTTCTGGTGGGAACTCACGAAGGAAGTCACGCTTAAGAAGTGGGGCGATGGTCGTTGAGACGAATAGCAGTTCAGAGGGGGTGCAGTCGCTGAGGATAGAAGCGAGGTATTCTCTGCGGGCGGAGGGATTGAGTGACGCAAGACTAGCAAATTCCTGGCGTGAAAGCCGGGCGGGATCGTGAGAGAGGTACTGTGCAAACGACTGGGGGGCAGCGTGCTCGGTCACGCCCGGACCCGGAGAAGGCGCGGGTGTTGGAGGAGAGGCGATGGGGATGTAAAGTGTAGAGGATGAGTTTTCGCTGAACATTTCAGAGGAAATTTCGTTCATTGGGCAGACATGATCAATGGGATCTGTGAATGATGACTAGTCATGACTGCGGTGGGCAAAGGTAAGTAAACAGATGGCTCTGCGATGAAAATGCCGAGGAAGCTCAACGAGGAAGGCTAATTAACCTCAAGCGATGAAGATTGAGGCGACTGTGCTGGTCGATGGGCGGGAGTTGGGTGTGGTCGATGACCTGGCCGGTGCTAAAATGTAAATTATGTAAGCCAGCTTGATCAAGGTCTTTGGCGCCCTCCTCGAGACATCAAGGCAAATATGGCAAATAAAAAACAAAAGCAGAACAAAAAGCAGCATGCTGTCGCCGTTGATCTCGCCAATGGGTTCGTAACTTCCCTCTGCACTGGATTCTGGCTAGACATCTGGGCAGGACACAGGAAGAAACAGGCACCTTGTCTCCCAAGGCCTCCTCATCTTCGACACCACCCAGAGATAGTGAGCCAGAGAAAGAGGCTTCAACCGAAGCCAATGCAATCAAAGAGCAAGGAAACATTGCTTTCAAAGCCAAAAAATATGCCGACGCGATAGATTTATACACCACAGCTATTGGTATCCACTAAGACTCCTGGCCTCGCACACGCATTGCCACTTACACTCCATGCAGATCTCATTCCATCGGAACCAACATACTTCACCAACCGTGCATTGTCTTACATATCTCTCAAGCGCTTCCGTCTCGCGCTCGAAGACTGCCAACGGGCAGCCGCCCTGCAATCCGCCTCACCGTCCCCGAAGACCCTAATCCGCCTAGCACGATGTCAACTCGCGCTCGGCCTGCCATCACCTGCTCTCTCCACCCTCCGCTCGGTCTTCGCACTAGAACCGTCAAACGTCTTCGCGCTCCAATTAAAAGACAAGGTCCTCGGGCTAGAATCGCACATCCGGCATTTCGATACCGCAAGGACGCAAAACGAATGGGGCATGGCGAGACTCGCGCTGGACAAGTGTATGCAGAGTATCGAGGCCGAGGGGGAGGAGATCCCAATGGAATGGCGGCTTTGGCGCGTCGAACTCGATATTGCACGGCGCAACTGGGACTCTGCAAACAGTGCTGCCCAGTAAGCGGTCCTTTACTTTCCGTTTCTCAAGCCAGTCGTCGATTATTCATAATCTCATCCGTAGCGAAGCATTGCGGCTGCAACAAAACTCTCCGGAAGTTCTCACTCTTCGCGGACTCTTCCTCTTTTTAACCGGGAGACTTCCAGCCGCGTCACAACACGTGCAATCCGCCCTTCGCCTCGACCCGGCCCACGAACGGGCACGGCAGCTTTGGAGACGCGTCAAGGATGTAGAGCGGCTGAAAGAAGATGGTAATGCCGCGTTCAAAGCAGGGTGCCTGGATGAGGCTGTCGAGAAGTATAGCGAAGCCTTGGAGGTGAGATCTATCGTCCTTTTCCAGTGTATGCACATTACTCCAATTATTTCCCGACTCGGCTTGATGTTTTCGGGGATACTTGTAGCGGGTAGGCAGCAAGGAAGAAGAGGGCAATGGCGGCCAGATTCGTGCGACATTACTCTCGAACCGAGCTACCACATTGTTCAAGGTAATGTAGCAACTTTCTCTTGAATTGAATTGTCTGTATCTGACCTGCAACTTACAGCTTGAGAACTACGAAGATGCCTTAGAGGACACAGATGCGTCTATTGAGCTATTCCCGACATTCAAGCCCTATCGCACGCGTGCACGCATTAATCTCCACTTCGAGAAATATGACGAAGCCGTGGGCGATTTCCGGGCGGCACTAGAGCAAGCCCGGATGGAAGGTAACGACGCTGACGTCCGATCACTTCGTGTCGAACTCAAGAAGGCGGAGGCAGCGTTGAAGAGGAGCAAGACGAAAGATTACTACAAGATCCTCGGTGAAATTTCTTGTCACTCTGAGGATTCTTTCGCCTTGATTGATGGTTCTGCATATAAGGCGTGCATAGGGAGTGCTCAGAAGCAGATATCAAGAAGGCATATAGAAGGGAAAGTCTCAAACACCACCCGGACAAGGTGCGTCCCCCCCACGAATTACATTTGAACTTGATTCAAACGATTATTTGTCTACCCATCCATATTCCCTCATTAAATCTAGGGTGGAGATGAAGAGAATTTCAAGCTTGTAGTGGAAGCGCACGCCGTACTTTCGGACCCCTGGCGACGAGAGCGGTACGACATGGGCGAAGACGAGGACGGGATGACTTCCAACGGACGTGGGATGCATCCGATGGATATTTCAGAGCTATTTGCGCAGTTTGACGGTGGTCCGGGCGGGTTCGGCCGTTCCCCTATGTTCTCGTTTTAGGGTTCATGTGTCCATCTACGCTTGCTTTGTCTATACGGCTTTGTGGGTCTCGTCACCATGGAGTTGTACTTTCTTCTACCTGACCATTGACTAAAGCGATGGGAGTGGAGAGCTATAAATTTTCTTTAAAAAATAGCCTGGTTATAAGTCATTCTGTGCAGCGACCACACCTTTGATGGTGTCAGGAAAGAACAGTAGGTAGACTTGGGCGTTGGGGGACGCCGTACATCATCCAGAAACTATAGAATCAACGTGTGAAGTGCCTTTCGAAGGCAGATTCCTCAGTCATCAACGACAGCAAAGAATAGCCAAAGAAGAGATGGCGGCCACTGATCACACCGACCGAGATTGCAAGAAGGATACGTTTCTGGTGTCCTCTAATACATCTCTCGGAAGATCCTGGTGGAAGGACAGAGGCAAGAAGTCTTGCGATAGTAAGATTTTACGGAGGGCTTCAGGGAGTGTTACCAACCAAGGCGAGGTGCAAGTTGCATGCGACTGTGTGGCCACAGAGGTTAAGAGATGTCATTCGCTTTGACTGAAGTCCCCACAAACGGCATCCTTCGTGTCTTCTCTTTCAATCTCGGCGTGCCCGTTTCCGAGCTCCTATCAATCCAAGGCGGAATTATCAATGTTAGGAGGATCGCCTCACAATCCTTCCTCCATATAGCGGCATGAAGAGTTGATCCGCACACTTGCGTATTTCGTTTTGCAAATTCGGGGGTTGCTAACTGCACAGTGAGAGGGATTGAGAATTTGATATTCAAATCAATTTAAAAACTTGCACCTCTTTCCAACAATGCCGGCCACTCCTCATCACAGAAAACAGGTCTTTTTGCTGAACCCATCATTATCATCTCAATGATTGCCATTTTCGCTCTTCCTGTCAATGCATCTGGAAATGCTCACTGCAACCAAGGGCGATATTCAGGTCCACCTTTAGGAGGGATCCCAGTAAACTGCCCCCCGAGGCAAATGCCTTGATCTCGTAAAAGTCATCTTTAGTGAGGGCAGTTCGCTCCAGGATAGCGTAGGCAGTATGTCCGACATGGACACTGCAGAAACTAGAAATAGCGGTCAATATGAGGGAGGCAACAGAACCTGCTAAGAATAAACACGACCCAACACATCCTGACATTCGACGATGAGCACTCGACTGAAAAGGAAACTCGTCAATCTCGGCGTCGACACCTCAAGCGTGAAAGCGAATGAATCTTTCTGTCTGGTACGTCTTTTTTTTGGTGCTTTTGTCTTCTCCGTGTGCAATAACTCCGGGTTAAAAGATCGGAACGCCTCTGCCTCCTCTCGAAAAAACGAAGGACAATGGAGAGTTCGTTCCACTTTGGAAACAAGATGTTCGTCTGGTTCATTATGCTTTCGCGCCCAGAATTTGACCCCTTCGTCCAACCTGAAGGTGAGAGATGAAAAAGGGCGGCGAAGATTACATGGAGCATTCACCGGTGGCTTCTCTGCTGGTTATTTCAATACCGTTGGCTCTAAGGAGGGTGAGAGAGAGAGAGGCTTGTTCTGCTATCATTCTTTGTTATATCTATGTTTTTTACAGGATGGACGCCTGCTACGTTCGTTTCTTCTCGCTCCGAACGTAAAAAACAGAAGGTGTCGAAGCCGGAGGACTTCATGGATGAGGAAGATCTCGCCGAGCTGAAGGAACGTCAAGACTTGATCGATACTACCGATGAAATGGACCTTTCTGGGGGGCCTCGCGCCGGGATAAGTGAGCAAGAGAATGAGTACGAGTAAGTGCGATAGCAATCTCTTGCGACCTCAGCTAACTTGAAAATAGCTCTATTGCCTCAACATTGGAAGCCTCTATGCTACCACCCCCGAAGGAGTCTGTTGGTGCACGCATCCTAAAGAAAATGGGATGGCGGATCGGCCAAGGAATAGGACCGCGCTTGACGTGGCGTCAACGAAAACTTCAAGATGCTCAAACCTCATTTGGGCAGGCCGATAAATCTCATGATATTCCTGATGATGATGAAGCTAGTAAACACACTTATGCTCCTCGGGACACGCCTGTTTTGTTGGTCGATCGGAAAGACAATTCACATGGGCTGGGGTATTCTCCTGGGATTGGCCTTAACGAAAGCCTTGGGGTCAAAGCGGGCGGAAATGCTTCTGGGCCAAAGTTGGCATGTACTTGTGCCGTGATGCTTAACAATAAAGATTCTAAGATTCATCCAGGCAGCCGGTTTTGGGTTGGGTGCCCTCAACGAGGCTGAGGACGACGATCTGGATATATACGATGGAAACCTTGATCGAAGTCGTACTCGCGTAGCCTATGATGCCCTTAACCATGGAGATGAGATTCGTACCGCGCTAGCACGTAATGCCGAGCGAGCGAAGAGGATCCCGGAAACAGTGAGTAACCTCCGCTCGTATTCCCTAGAGACGGAAGTTCACGCCCTCAAGATCTCATCATTATCTATCCTAACATTCCGCGATGGAACACGTGTACTCGCTGGGTTTGTGGTATCTGATAAGCCCGTAGCCGAAGATCGATGGCGAGTGCCTGTCTCTTTCCGTCCGTCGGCTCGACCGAGACCCCTTTTGAAACAGGTTTCCTATACCAGATATTCCAAAGGGCTGGATCGCAAATCCGAATCGTGTATGGGAAAAGGAAAAGGAAAACATTCAGAACGACCAAGGTCCACATCCGCCGGTCTCTCATGCTCAGTGGAAGACCGGGAAATCCGCTGATGAGGTGCACATCTCCATACACTTTCATGTCCATTCCTAACCATGATTCTAGAGGGGTTCTATCCTAGGCGAAACACCTCTCCCATCCGCTCCTCGGTCAGTATTCGAATATCTATCCCAGAAGGACCGGGAACGTCTGAGCAACATTACTGCTGCAATGTCCACATCCGCTCCTGGGCCCGTACCAAGTGCTGGCTATGGATCTACCCCCTCAACAGTTGTTATTGCTCAACTTGACCCTCATGTTGCGCAAGCTGCTCTACACGGAATCCAGCCATTCGCTGCGGATCCCGCAAAACAGGCACGCTACAATGCATACCTCCAGTCACAAGCATTTCCGGACGGTGATTCGCCTTCCCCCGCGATATTGGCAGGCCAGAATATCGACGAATTCAATAAAGAGATGGAAGGCTATTCGAAGACGGCCCATTTATTCAAACCAGTGTCGGGGGCAATGGCCAGCCGATTTACCACGGCTACGGCAGTCGAGCACGGCACGAGAATCCAAGAGGGCTTGCACAAGCCCTCTGCTTCGGATCAGGCCGAGGAAGAAACTCCGAAGGAAGTGGAGAAGGTGGATGAGCACCCAAAAGTTCACGCCGCTCGTGCGGGGATGTATGGACCGTTGACGAGAGAGGTGAGGGTTTGGCAGCCTGGGAGATTGCTGTGTAAGCGATTTGGGGTGAAGGACCCGAACCCTGAGCCGGAAGTCGAGACTGCTGGTGGTGCATCATCTGCCGGGCCAGGTTGGCAGGTGGCTGAGACGAGTGCTGTGATGGAGAGTGGTGGTGGAGCGCCTTCCTCGGACGTGGCTGAAAGTTCGACGGGTCGTGGGAAACGAGATCTGGCTAACGTTGGGTTAGGGGAAGACGAGGATCAGGGTCGGGACACGCTGAGTTATGTTCGGCCTGCGATGGATATTTTTAAAGCCATCTTTGCTAGTGATGAGGAGGATGGCGATGACGATGACGATGATGGAGAACCGAAGGATGACGGGTATAGTGCGGAGAAGGTTGAGCCTGGGAACTCTTCCCCGAAAGCCCCGCCTGTCGGTACAGAAAAAGTTGACATTGGCACGTTCAAACCTACGTTCGTACCTCGATCGGAGCGGGACAGAAAGCCACGAGAAAAGAAGGAAAAGAAGAACAAGAAGAACAAGAATGGGCGGGCTGCGCTTGTTTCATTCGAGCTGGAGGAGGGAGATGGGTCTGCTGTACCTCTGCAAAAAACAAGAGAGCGGCCAAAAAAGAAGAAGAGAAAGGAGAAGAGAAAGGATGAGGATGAGGATGAGGATGAGGATGATGCCATGTGGGTTGAGAATCCTCCACCAGAAGTTACGAAAAACATCAGGTCGGGACCATCATCATCACGGATCGAATCGGGTTTGGAGAGTGGGGGAGAAGGAATTGGGAAAGGTCGCAAGCGAGCGATAGATTTTATGTAGCATATAATGTATGTTATCAGGTTTCGTGGTCATCTTCTCCTTCTCCCTCGGAGCGATCGCATCCGTCTCTCTTCCGCTTACCGGTGAGTGGGGGGGCTGGAGAGTGTCCTCCGTCTGCGATGGTGATGCAAGTAAGGCGGGTGCCTTGTGAATCGTATTCGGCGACAGGGGTGACTTGAACTATTTCACCCGGGTCGGGGTCGGATGGTATTGAGGCCATGTCGTATACGTGAACCTTTCCGTCTGATGAAACAGTGCAGGCTATCGTCGTGGAATGACGGTTTAGGTCGGGGAGGGCGATAGTGAGTGTTTCGACGGCTTTGACCCTGTGGGGATATGAAGAAGTGGTGATAAAGAGGGATTTTTGCGAACCGATTGGAATGTCCGATCATTTCTGCGACTATTTTAGGGGGTGTTTCGGGGTGTTTTGAGAGGTTGTAGACGGAGAGTTTTCGGTCCTCGGCCGCCACGAGGAGAAATTCACATTGTCCGTTGAGATGTTGACAGAATTTAATGTCGTGAAGGCGAGAGGGATGTGAGATGGTATGACGAAGTGTCATATCCTAAGAAACTTAATATGATAATGGGGGAATGAGAGGCAATAAACGCGTACGGTGGCATAGATGTTGATTGTAGATTGAAATTGAATGGCGAAGGATGATCCGTCTGAGGACCAGCGAACGACTTCGCCCTCTAGAGCGGATTTGAAAGGGAAATTCTGGGGAAAAGAAATGAACGGACCTTTGCCGAGTTTTGTGCTCGCGGAAGGTTTGCCTCGCATGAGATCCCACATCCGCAGTGTGTTGTCCTTGCCGACGCTGAGCGCAAGTTTCCCGGAAGGGTGGACGGCGAGGGAATTGACCCGTGCTTTGTGGCCCTTCAAAGAGCGCAGGACGGTCCAGTCGCGTGTGCGGAAGAGAGCGAGCGAACCATCCTCTGAGGCGGAAAGGAGGTGGGAGGGTGAGGTGAAATGGAGAGCGGTTATTGAGCCTGGTGAATGTTTAGATGGGTGCGTGTTTGAAGAGAGAGAATGAAAAAACCTGTGTGATGCAATAGACCGCCGACTTCCTTGAGTTTTCGCAAATCCCAGACTTTGATGATCTCATCGACACTCCCGGTTGCTAGCCATTTTCCGCCGTTTGGAGATGCGGCGACGGCTTTGATGCAGGAGATATGAGCGGGGAAGATGAATATGGGGTTTAATTGGAAGGATCCTTGTGCGGTGACGGAACCGTGGAGGCCGTAAAGAAGTTTTTCATAGGAGCCGGCGATGAGGTTGAAAGATGTGGGGAGAGGAGAGGTTTGGACGATATTTGGGGAGGTTCTCATGGTCGATCGGGATATGCTATAAATATCGTATGACGCTCTTCATACTTTTTCTGTACAAAAAGTGGAAAGTAAAATAGAGACAATGTGCGACTCTTAGATACATTTCATTTGATCTCACATGGTAGCAACTTTTCGGTGTGCTTCCTGACCGCGGTGAGGTATGTTACCATTACACATAGGTCATACTGTATCTGGTCGTAACAGATGTCAACTGACGGTGATGCCGGTGCTGCTCCGTTCCCTTCACATGCCGTATGCATGACAAGACATATGACCGTCCGTGTTCTTGACTCTGCGTGTTGAAAATCCAATTCGGGTGATAATCGGTTTCGATTCATGCTCGGTTAACATACTTGTGCTTGATGGACGGGACTTACACCCTTCCGGGCACTGCAATCCAATCAAGCTCAACTCCCGTCTCATGACAACCTTTTGCCGCCCAGGATAGCTTTCGAAGCTGCTTCTTCCTTCTAATCGCCATTTAATCACAATGGAACCCAATCCCTTTAAATACAATCACCTTGCCTTTCATTCTTCTTTTCTCGCATCACCATGTCCAAGGGCTTTGAAGAAAAGCAGGGCGACCTCTTTGACGAGCCGCCCTCTCTCGAGAATGGTCCCTCAGACTTCAAAACAGACGACAGGTATCGCTTCGATGCCTCAGACCTCGACAGGGTTCAAAGACGGCTCAAACAACGCCATGTACAAATGTAACGTTCCCTTCATCTCTTTCCTCAACATGCTCATCCCAACCTTCCCTTTAGGATTGCAGTCAGTCCTGCCCCATATCCACATCTTTCCTTCTTCATGTCCATTCCAGATTGCTGGCACCATCGGAACCGGTCTGTTCCTTGGTTCAGGCCGAGCCTTGCACGGCGCAGGTCCCCTTGGTGCACTTCTCGCATACGGCTTGGTTGGAACCGTCGCTTACTCGTCAGTTTTTTTCATCGGTAATACACTCCCCGTTAACCTTCTCACAGTTCGCTTTGCTCGGTTGGTGAAATGACAACTCATGCCCCAATTTCGGGCACATTCCCCCATTTCGGTCAATCCTATCTGTTTCATCACTTTCCTTGGCTAACCTGTGCCCATTCGGCAGCTGCCAGATGGGTGGACCCTGCATTTGGCTTTACCGTCAGTGTTGTTCCGTAATGCCATAAAATCTCTCACCTCATTTCTTTTCACCTAGGTCGGATGGGTAAGTGACGACAGAGTCATCCGCATACCACTAACCATCATACTTTCTCACGATAGAACTACTTCTACGTACGTTGGACATACTCTGTAAACTCCAATTTCTGACTTTCTATCTGCAGGCCAATGCGTTAGTTCTCTCACCAAAGTTCCCCATACTCTCATACATTTTGTTTACAGTATCTCAACACCTGTCGAAATCACGGCAGCCGTTATTTTGCTTACCTTTTGGGATTCCAATGTGCTCTCTTTGTAACAACTCCCAATCCGAGTCTTACATTATTCTGATCCCAGGCACACCACGCAGGAATTTACACAGCTGTGATTTGCATCCTCGTTTGTACTATCAACATATTCGGTGTCCGGTAAGACTCGGTCTCTCTATCGAAACCTCTCACATTATGAACATCAACTTTCAGGTACTTTGGGGAATGTAAGCTTCGATCCCACTTCATTGATAGACTAATTTCGAACCCAACCAGCTGAATTCATTTTCTCCATAATCAAACGTGAGAGCACTCTGCACTATTTACGGGTGATACTGACAGGGTCACCTTCCTTCGCAGTCTCTATGATCACTGGCTTGATTCTCGTTGGTTTGATCATTGACTTGGGAGGGACGGCTACCCCTCGCATTGGGTTCCGCGTACGCTTTTTCCCCGTTTCCGCAAACCTGGTGCTCATTTGCCTGCTAGTACTGGAAGCATCCAGGAGCTCTCAATGGACCTGGCCTAGTATCAAGTGCCAGCCTCGATCACTTCCTCGGCTTCTTGTCTGTCATTGTCCAGGCAGCATTCTCCTTCCAAGGAATGGAACTGGTTGCTATGTTAGTCAAGTGTTTGAAGTGTTTATATTCCTAATCACATTCCTTCAGTGCCGCATCAGAGACGGAGAATCCTCGTCGGAATATTGCCAAGGCTGTCCGACGTGTTTTCTACCGTATTCTTATTTTCTACGTACGCTCTTCGTTTTTTTATTCCACCAACCCAAATCGAAATTGAAAATAGATGCTGGGCATTCTGATGATCGGCTTGCTCGTTCCGTTCAATGACCACGGCTTATTGAGCGGTAAGTAAGACTGTTCTTCTTCAATCTTCATTAAACATCACCGCTCGTGGTGCAGCTACTGGCAACGCCGCGCAATCGCCTTTCGTGATCGCCATTAACCGCGCCGGCATTAAAGGTACGACGACCTCCACTTTTTTTTTTTTCGTTCATTTCGTTGATTTCCATCCCTCCAGTCCTTCCTCACATCATCAATGCTGGCGTATTCACAAGTGCATTCTCGGCCGGAAACAGTTTCCTCTTTTGTTCTTCGCGTATCCTTTACGGCCTCTCCCTTCGTGGGCAAGCTCCGAGGTACCTCACATACTGCACCAAGAAGGGTCTTCCCCTCGCGGCAGTATTAACCTCGGTTGGGTTTTTTCATGTCGCTGCCTGAACTTCGTTTATGTTCTACGCTCCAGTCGCTTTTTGCTCTCTTGGCCTTCATGAATGTCTCCAGTGGGTCCGAGACTGTCTTCAAGTGGGTTGTTGTTGTTGTTTTTTCAAATTCCAAAGTTGAGCTAATATCGCCCCCTCTCTAGCTGGTTTGTCAATCTCTCGACCACAGCCGGATTTTTCGGATGGTGCTCCATCAACCTGACCTACATATTCTTCCGTGCGTTCGATTCCCCCCCAGACTTTCTCCTTTCACCCCTTCTTACATTTTTTAGACCGAGGAATGGTTGCCCAGGGTTTCGATATCACGAAAAGTGCCTACCACAATAGACTCCAGGTTTGTTCTCCGACCGCTGCTGCGTGAATGATAGTAACCGGGGAAAAATCCGTGCAGCCTTACCTCGCGTATTGGGGGGTTGCCTGGACCATTATCTTTATCCTTATCACAGGATTCCAGGTGTTCTTCAAATTCAACGTGTCAGACTTCTTCACTGCATGTAGGTTTTTTCTTTCTTTCTTTATTTTTCAATACTTATTGGCTCAAACTACCGCGTGACAACAGATATCAATATTCCCTTGTTCGCGATTCTCTACTTTGGGTATAAGATTGTGAAGCGGACGAAGATCTGGAAACCAGAAGAAATGGACTTTGTCACGGTACATTTTCTCCAGCTTTCGTTTTTTTCCCCCATGGGTACTTATGGAATTTGTCCCATCAGGGTATCCCGACGCTTGAGGAGACTGAAATGCCCGAAGAGCCTCCGGTTACGATTCCCCAGAAGATCGCAGCTGTGTTATTCTAGTCTTGCAAATGTTACCTATGTATTCTTTTTTTTTTTTTTTTTTGCTTAAATATTTGGTAAGACTGCCAAAAAAACAAAAGCATTTTTTTTTTCTTCTACCTGTCAGAGTAACTCCGGGGCTTGTCATTGTCATCAGCTCCACACGCCACGTTTTAACCGGCATTCAAGTGACCGAGGGCCTGGTTGTTGTTCAAAAATGTCCCTTGTAGCCATACACGGTACATTTTCAGCTGACGTTTGCGATTCACCAGGAGGCGACGATCGACGCCCAGCTTTTTTATAGTGAAAAGACCATGTGGGGGTGGAGTTAGTGGTGGTAGCGGAGATGAGCTGCCAGTTTCTGCAAGAAGGTTTGAGTGTGTTGTTGATGTGGTGTTTGGGGGTGGTGGGGATGGTGTGGGTGTGGGAGGTGATGCGGGGGTGTCGGGGGTGTCGGGGTCGGGGGTGTGATACTCGGACTCTGATTCGGTATTGGGTTCTTGTCCGGATATTTTGATGGAATCTTCATTTGGTGGGATGGGAGAACCGGTGAATAGAATGGCTAGTTCATCTGTGGAAAGAAATTTTTTTTTGGGGGTGGATAAGATAAGAATGGGAGGAGTGCGTGCCTAGTTCGAAGAAGTATACGCGGGTGTTGTCTCCGCGAATGTAGAGATTATCTTCTAGAAGGCGGCCCGTTTTGAATCTGAGCTGGGTGAGGTCGTGCCGGCCATAGTCGCGCAGGAGGACGACTCCGCCTGGTTTGAGCATCTTTCGGGATTGAGCGAGTGGATGAGATGGTGTAGGAGTGGGTTTTACCTTGTGGATATTTTGAATCGCTCTTTGCCATTCATCTGGATGTAGGGCGCTCAGGACGAAGACGAGGATGACTATATCGACAGTGCTTGGGGTGAGATTGTCAGGAAGTGTGTCGGGTGATGTGAGGTCCCAAACTGAGGCGTGTATTGCGCCGATTGGGGGGGAGATGTACAGTGGGTTGCTCTTGGATGGAAAAATGGCGATTGAGTGAGCGAGCACCGGACGGAGGGGATGGTTGTTCACCGACCTGGACCAACTTTATGGCGTGGGTGGAGTAGTCGTATGCATGGAGGGTGAGACTCGGGTTTTTGTTTGCTGAGAGGAGGGGAAACACGCCGTTGCCTGCGCCTGGATGCTCTTCAGATTGGAGGGATCGGTTGGGGAGGATTTGGCTCACCACATCCGATCTCGGCAATAGTCATCGGACCTGCCTAAAGAATAAATTGGGCATATATGGTGGACATGTTTTTTCGCGCACATTAGGTTCTGCGGCAGCCGTAAGTTCTGGGAATTCGTTGTGTAGCCTGAGGGCTATGGTGTAAGTGGTATTTCTGGGGTTTGAATGGTTGCATACCATTTCCGATTGCGAAAAAAGTTGGCCGAGTTCGTCTTGTAGAACCTATCCCTTCACAGGGGCGTCAGAGGGGGTGTGTGCCTGTCTCGGGCAATTCGATGCGAACCAGTGTCTAGACGGATTCTCGTTATACTTGCGTTTCTCGTGTTCAGGAACGGGTGCACCGCGTTGCTTCGCTAAGGAGGCTGCGATGACTTCGGTGTGATGATCTGGAGGTGGGACATGATCCCAAGCGTTTTGGCTCCAGACCTGAGACTCGTCAGTAAGAAATCTTTTCCGGGTTGAGTGAATTTGTTCTTGGTGAGATTTAAAAAGATGAATACCTTGAACCAAATGGCGGTTTATCTGTACTGATATCGTGCACAGAAGAGCTCGTTTTCAAGATGGTTTCCGAGCATGATTTACTCATTGAGCTATCTCTGGGGTCCTTCCTCACCAAACAGCCGGATGCGGCACTTCCACTCAGCGATCTTCACTCGTCTACACTCAACCCATCGAATCTCTGAGCAACTTCGAGGCTTTCGTTAACGACCTCTCTCTACCGTATTAACCTCCACCGAACGCACACTACTCCCCTGTGATGTCCACCTCGGCGTCGGCTACTCAGCATGGTGATGACTTGGAGGACCTCTACGAAGAAGTTTGGGCTGTCTTTTCCGAGGATGCCATCTCTCCCAATACTGAGAAGGAAACCATTTATAATTCTTATGAAAATCCTCCAAATGCCAACATCAATGTTCCTCCTCGTGCGTGTCATGCTACTCCTTCTCGTGTTCGTCTTAATGCTCTAATCTCCCGTAGCCTCCTTCAACCCCAAACACCCAGAGCCCTCTCGAGATATCAAGCAACCTCCCTCATCAAATGTACGACCACAACCGTCTCAATCACAGGGGAGATACCGCCCCCTCCCACTGCCCCCTGGTGCCTCCTCTCCGGCCGCCCCCACCCTTGGGTCTGTCACTATCCCAGAATCTGACATATGCTATGATCCAATGACAGCGCAAGCAGTACCAGCCCCTTCTAACTTTGATTCGTTGGACCCCTCGGGCTTACTCAAACAGGCAACCACGGGCGGTCACCGACCCCCCCAACCACCGGTATCCTTTCACGACAGCGGGCTAGATGGTGCACCCGGTGACGAGCTCCCCCAATATGGTGCCCCACCAGAGTCCTCGAGCTTTCTAGATATTGCTCATTCCCCCACAACCGTTCGCAATCAGCTTTATGCGGCTACGGAATGGAGTCCAGTAGAAGGTTATCATAATCCTGCCGGAGTTAACAGGACTCCTTCAACCCTCCCCCCTGGCACACTCGTTCCTACCGTCTCTTCTCAGAATACCAACTACGACCTACGAAATGGATTCGATGCGTATGCAAATGATGACTCTACCCACGTCAATGGATACCTGCCCGTGGATTATCGCAAACTAGATCCTGCCCATCGCGGATACTCTCCCGCGCCTCCAAGCCTCACTGGTGGCCTTGCAGCTCAGCTCCCATCTCTCTCCGCCCATCCTAATGTGCCCGAGGCGAACTCACTTCGTGAGTATGTTACACCCGAAATTACCTTGCATAGACTAACCTGCTATTGATGGACATTCAGCAGGTTCTACAGTTTCTACACATCAAAGTGACGGCTATTCCGGCCCAACCTCAATGATGGGCCCTTCGACGACACTCAATCGCGGAAATTCGACTAGTTCCTATGCGGGAACCTCCGAGTGGGCAACTATACCTTATCTGAATGACCCCTCCGTGAGTCACTCGAGTTCGTTCGCGAAATTCGACCATCCGCACGATCATTTCACTGATATGGAAGATAATATGGCCGCCGCAAAGGGCAGAGGACCTTTGGAACTCCATGACGATGACGATGAAGAATATTGGGAGGAGGATGAGGAAGACCCAACTCGATTCATTAACTTCTCGTTGTTGTCACACATAGCCGTCCAGTTGCGTGACAAAGTTCCTCGCGGGACTCACGTCAAAGGAAGTATCCCTTACCCACGCGCATTCACTGGAAAGGACATTGTTGTAAGTCTCGACGACCTGGCCTCATCTAATGGGTGTCTGATAGCGGATGCCTGTCTAGTCAACTATTCAATCACAAATCCAGAGGGAGCTACTCATTAACCATGGCATATCAACAAGTGACCGGCGGGCTTCGCTTCAAGTGGCCCGCAGCTTGCAAAGCCAGCTATTTTTTTACGAGGTTGAGTGGGGGGGTAGAGTCCTCCAAGATGGAGTCGAGGATGTGTATATGTTCCTGGATGATCAAGAAGGTGGATCTGACGCTCCACGGGAGAGGGAGGAGCTACCTACCGGAGTTATCACTATGTTGACCCAATGCTACTCACCCGGCTGTGGGGAAGGCATTCCATGCTACTCTTATTCCTGCCCACGAAAAGTACGCTATTCCATTGGCCGCCTCGTGGAGGACATCCTCTGATTTTATTTTTTTATCTGCTAAGGGAAACTCTATCGTAGGAGCTCCCACACAGCCAGAGCCGCCTCAGAAGCCTATCAGAGTAGGTTCCCTCATGTTCCCCCCTCCTCCCTCCTCCCACTCATACCTTTATCAAATAACAGAAAGACTGGGCAAACTCAGTGGAGAAGGAGGTGCTGGACTCGTTGCCTGAGAGTGAGATTAATCGCCAAACGTATGGTTCTGTAGTTTTCTCTCTCTTGCCGAGCTAACGCTGTGTGGATGCAGTATCATTCACAAGGTTATCAGTAAGGAGGAGCAATACCTTCAAGATCTGGATACTGTGCAATTGGTCAGTTGCAACCATTCTGATAATGCTAATTGGCTCTTGACAAAGATTTCTGTTCTCTAGAGCTTCATCAACCCACTTCGCATGGCCAACCCTCCTGTGATACAACCAGATAAGCTGGAAGATTTCATCGACGAAGTCTTCGGAAATATCCTCGATCTTCGAGAATGCAACCGCAGACTGCTAGAGGTCATGTACGTGAGGCAGCGCGAACAGGCGCCTGTCATTCAAAGGATTGGTGATGTCTTTTTGGACGCCGCAACCGAGTTCAGGCTAGCATATCCCATTTATGTTGGCCATCTACCGCTCGCTGAGAAAAGGATGAAGGAAGAGTTAGAGACAAATCCAGAATTTCGATTATTCCTTGAGGTTTGTTATCTTGACTTTGTTTTGTATATCGATCTGAACTCGTACTGCAGCGATGTTCCCGGCATTCTGCAAAGCATCAGGAGATCCGACTCGACCTCAAGCATTTGTTAAACCGACCTTCCGAACACCTACAGAAGTATCCTGTCCTCCTTGACGCCATTTATCATGAGACAGCCATTGGAAACCCGGATGCGGACTATCTAATGGAGGCTATCGAGGCCATCAAGAACTTGCAGACGGTGGCGCAGTTGCGGACGTTCCAGTCAGCTATGGGTAAGGGCCTCACTGGAAAGTGGGAATGGCCCGACCTGGTCGTTCCTGAAATTAGGAAAACACTCACAAAAGAGGAAAATAAACGCCAATCGTAAGCGCCCGAGTTCCCCCAAAAATTACATATGATGGCTTTTTTTGACTATTCTATCTTAGCATCATCTTTGAACTTATTAAGGGCGAAATGGCATACGTTAAGGACTTGGAGAATATTGAAATCGTACGTCTGCGACCAACGAGAGATCTTTCAAATTTATTCATGTAATGGTACAAACTTTAGATGTATGTGCGACCACTTCGCAATGCAGATCCGCCTATTATTTCCCACGAACGTCTGGATGGATTTCTACATGATGTTTTTCATAATTTTGCGGAACTGCATGCTCACCACCGCAGAATGGTTGACCACTTCCATGAGATCCAACGAGAAGAGCATCCTACCATCCGTTCGCTCACAGCAGCTGTATTCGATGCAGCGCTCAATTTCAGAGAGGCATATATGCAATATATACCCAACTACCCTATTGCCGCCTATCGAGTGAGCGAAGAAGTAGCTAACAATCCTGCCTTCAAAGCTTTTGTTGAGGTACGTTCGGTCCTTTTTGCGCTGGGACGGCACCCATGATGTGATGTGCAGCAATGCGTCCGACATCCTGATGCTCATCGCTTGGACATGAAAAGTTTCATCAATCGCCCTATCCCCCGACTCCTCCGTTATGAGCTCTTGCTGAAAGGGATCTTGGATGAAACCCCCGCCGGGCACGAGGATCGTGAGGCTATACCTCATGTCCTAGATGTCATAAAGGCTCTAGGAAAAGAGACCGAGCCTGGCGTGATGTCCTCTAAACAAAAAGTTGAACTCTGGCGTTACAACTCCAACTTGGTCTTCAAGTCTGGAGAATCCGTGGTGAGTACTATATTGAACGCCGTGTCTGTCGAGTTTAGTAACCGCGGTACCAGGATATGGATCTACTTGACGAGAATCGCTCGCTAATTCACACCGGAAAGCTTCTTCGTCAACCGGATACCGGATTCGAGTGGAGTGGCTGGACGGAACTTTTTGTTCTTCTGTTTGATAACTATCGTAAGCCCAGAAATGGCCAGCACGATCAGGAAAACTGAATTGATTGACAGTCGTGATGACGAAACCAAAGGAAAAGGACGGTATCATGAAATACCACGTTTTCAGACGGGTATGTTTGTCACCTTGGTATTACAGAAGTGAAAGTTGACACAATCTTAGCCAATTCCCTTGGATCTACTTACATTAGCCAATTTCACTGATCCACCTACTCAGCGGAGTGCTGGTATTCTACGTGGTCTACGGGGAGGCCAGCGGGATGGAGACACAGCAAGTCAAGCACCCAACGGGCCACACTCTCCAGAGAATTCTGTAGATGCTCGTGCAGTTTTCCCCTGCACTCTCCACCATAATGGGAGGCTCGGCGGATTGTACACGGTTTATGCCGAATCAGCGCAGCTTCGGTCTGAGTGGAAGCAGAAACTGGAGGAGGCCACCGGGTTACGGAAAGTTGTTCAAGAATCAAACAAGGTCTTTGAGATTGAAACTCTGAGTTTGGATACGTTCTCCGTGCCTGCAATACGTACTGGGGGACCTGCTCCGACCTGGAACTCAGAGAACCCGTTCACTGGCAAAGTCACTTGCTCGGTACCTTTTAGTACGCTTACACTTCGATCTTATTTTTTCTTTCGGTTTTCTTGACCACTTGACCACTTTATTTAGCCACTCCGGATGGGCGTGGCCTAGTTGCCATTGGATGCGCGGAGGGCGTTTGGATTGGTTTCCGTCATGACTCCAGATGTAGGACCTTTCCAAAAAAAAAGGTTCCCCATTTCAGCTGACCTAATATGTCGCGTCCAGCTATGCGTCGCGTCCTTCATCTGAAAATGGTCACACAGTGTGCTATGCTTGAACAGTTCGGGATATTCCTTGTGTTAGCGGACAAGGTTTCGTGATATTATCTTCGAATGATATAATTCGCTCAGAGGACGTTTTACAGTCCTTATTCGCGTATCACATGGAAGCACTGGTGCCTTCCTCACCACATAGTGCACACACCTCTCAAACGCCTCAAAAGCTCAATGGCACGAAGGATGTTCATTTCTTCAGTGTAGGCACTCTCCATGGACGGACCCTCGTCATCTACATGAAGAAGAAGAATGTAAGCACTCTAACCTGTGCATGCTGCCTACAACACCCTGACTGCTGTTGATAATCGAAGCTCGAGAGCGTTTTCCGCGTCCTTGAACCGGTTATTGACAATATCAATGAGAGAGCAAATCCTCCTGTTGGATTTGCAACTCGTCTCGGTTTGCGGGCTCCGCGCTCGGAGTGGTTCAGGATTTACAGGGTGCGCATTTTCGTATGATATGAGCAATCATTAGTCATTTAATATGCGACGTGATAGGACTTCTTTCTGCCCTCAGAGGCATTTGATCTCTTTTTCCTCAAAGCTAAGATTGCAATACTCTGCACCAGAGGTTTTGAGATCATGGATCTGACAGAGTATGTACTCGCCAAGTTCTATGATCTATTTTGCCTCGTAACCTTCCAATTGGCAGTTTCAAGAGTGTAACGATACCCCAGCGAGACGAACCCCGACTGGAGAAATTAGCCAAGCGCTGTGAATCTTGTCGCCCCATGGGAATGTTCCGCTGTAATGATGACGAATTCTTGCTCTGTTATGACGGCAAGTACTATTTATGAATTGCACATTGTCATCATCCCGAGCTAACTGCTCACTGCGGACAGAGTTCGGTCTACACGTCGACAAACATGGTGACCCAAGCCGCACTACAGGCACTATAGAATGGGAAGGAACGGCGGAACGAGTTGCTTTGCACCATCCATACGTACTGCTCTTCGACAGTCGATTTATCGAAGTCCGCCACGTTGAAACCGGCCGCCTCGCACAAATCATCCCCGGTAACGATATTCGATGTGTCTGGGACGGGCGTGGACTGAACGCAAACCCTGTCACTGCTCCTACTTCGGACGGCTTTGACCATCCGAGCCAAGAACCACGGGTGCATGGTGTGATGAATGCGCCGGACCCGGTCACAGCAGGTGGAGCGAGACCATCACGGGCTGTGACTCAACACGTCTTTGAGCTTATTCCTACTATCCCATTGTATTTGCCAGGATCCTTGGCTTCACCATCTACTTCGACCTACTTCCCTCAATCGTTTTCGCCTCCCCATTCTCCTCATTTACGCCCCACCTCATCATGGAGATCATGATAAAGTGATATTCATCATGCTTAGTTAACCTCTGTACCTGTTGTCCTTGCATATATGTGTATGATCAAGCAGATCCTTAAAGTACTGTAACTGTCACGTGCTTCTCGTGGTCTATCTTGTGTCCATCATGGCGCGCGCAGTACATCATCCAGAAACCATAGAATCAGCCATCTTGACGCCTCTTGAGTGCCTTTCGAAGGAACATTCCTCAGGCATCAACTATAGCGAAGAATAGCGTCCAAAGCAGAAATGGCGGCTGCTGATGAACCAGCTCTAACAATGACGGATTCAAAACCGACAAAGATTTTCGAAATTGCAACGATCAAGAAGGATAGTTTCCCGGTGCCCTCTGCACCTTCCAATACATCTATTGGCAAAGTCACTTGCTCGGTACCCTTTAGTATGTTTTCTGTTTTTTAGATTTCTCTGTTGGCCGAAAATAACGCACATTGTCGTAGCTGCACCAGATGGACAGAGATTGTTTGCCATCGGAACTGAGGACGGCGTGTGGGTTTGTTCCAACACTAGTGAGTTTCTCAAACGACGCGTCAAGTCAGACAGTTCAACCCTTTTACCCATTTAGCGATGTGTCGCAAGCTCGAGTTGAAGATGGTTACGCAATGCACCGTGCTCCAACAATTTAGCCTATTTATCGTCTTAGCAGACAAGGTTCGTGCTGTGATCTTTTATGACCCATTGGGCTTATTCGCTGTACCCGTCAACAAGAACCTATTTGCGTATCGCATAAAGGCACTGTTGCCATCTTCGCTAGAGAATCCAGAGACCCCTCAAAATTGTCAAAAGCTTAATCGCAGCGGAAGTATTCGCTTCTTCAGAGTGGGCGTTGTCGGTGGAGTTACTCGGGTAGACATGAACGAAGAAAGGGTAAGTGCCCCAGCCTATATTTCCTGACGATAACTTCCTAACTACTCTCGATAATCGAAGAGGGATGGTACTACCTTCACCTCTCTTGAGCCATGGCCAGAGGAGCTCAACGCCCAGCCTCATCCGGATGTTGGTGATCAAAGGCTAAGATGGTTTGGCACACGACAGGTACAGCTTCTCTCTCCCCTACAACATTCAATCTTTAATTTCGTGTCATGACAGGCATTTGGCGTATCAGAAGAGGCATTCGATATCTTCTTCCTTAAATCAAAGGTCGCAATACTTACCGCAAACGGCTTCGAGATCCAAGGTCCGACACTGTATGTGGCCCACCATTATGTTATATTCCCCCCTTCTTGACCCCCTCAAATTTGACAGTACCAGGAGGATCCAGATACCTTTTCTAGAAGAATCTCACCTGAGTACATTGTCCAACCGTTTCAAATCGACACGACCCATTGGATTATTCCGCTGCAACGCCGATGAATTTTTGATCTGCTATGAAAGCAAGTGTGTCACTCTATCGTCATTACCACAAACTGATTTCCAATCCTCCCCTACCTCCTCCTCCTCCCCCCGTGTACAGAATTCGGTCTCTACGTCGACAAACACGGTGACCCAAGCCGTTTGTCCGACCCTGTAACCGAATGGGAAGGAACCGCGCAACGAGCCGCGCTGCACCATCCATACATCCTTCTCTTCAACAGTAAATTCATCGAAGTCCGCCACGTCAATACCGGCCATATCCTACAAGTGATCCCCGGCGAGAATATTCGAATGATTTGGGACAGGCGTGATTCACCTGCTTCACCAGGCGACGACACCACCGATGTGAGCCAAAAAGCTCACGTACATGTTGTCATGGATGAACCTGATGTGGGAACATCGGCTACCATTCAACACGTTTTCGAGCTTATTCCTGCTATCCCTTTGTAACAATGGTCTTCTCTATGCCATCTTCCTGATGGTTCTAGTTCGTTTCACGTGTCTCTTTACTTGATGTATGCAAATACAAGGCCAGGAATTAAATTTTCAAAGAGAGACCGAAGGCAACGTTGTGATGTATCTTTTGTGCTTATTGTCTCTGGTCGATAGTTTTACCTATCCTTGAATTTTCGGCCAAGACTCAAGTAAATCTGGAGCGGAGCGGAATTTCGTGTACTCAATCCACGAACACAGATGCATAATGTGTAACACTAAACACCTCCTGTTGATGAGTTTGATTGAATTACCAGATATCTCTCTCCCCATCAAAATGTTCAACCTCAGAAAGTCTCACTGAATGTTAGGCAACAAAGTCGCGTATATTCAGCTACACGATGATGTCAATGTTTCCAATTGGCTACAATATTTTCGGTTGCTGTATAACTCATTAGCCACACGACATACTCCCTCCCAAAACTAGTTATCATATTTTTCAAAATGTTTTTGTACATGGTTACGGAACAACAGAGGCTTACAACCGGGGGTCAGGCATGAACCCTCTGAACCTCTTTTGATACAGGGTTCGGCTAAATGAACTCATTGGGGCATCAGTAGCATTCGCAGGGGTGTTTGGACTAGAAGAGTCTGTTGCCGTAGGAGAGTCAGCAGTGGTACTTGACCAAGAAGCCGCGACGCTTGAAGCGACCGCCTCCGCATTGATGGAGGAAGCCGGTGAAGGAGAAGTGGTGTCCGTAGAATCTGAGCTGTCAGTACCGGTGATGGAACTTGGATCAGCGGAAGAAGATGCAGTAGGGGCAACCACTTCAACGTCGAGGGGCCCCACAGAGGTGGGGGCTATTGGAGACAACGTGGAAGTCACCCCAGAGCCATCCGTTGTCGTTAAGGTCTGTTCCGAATTTGTCGCCGATGATGAAGGCAAATCAGAGTCGTCTATCTGTGTGGTTGACGAGGGTGTCCCGGTTATATCCATGACAGCAGCCATTCTGGTCACAGTAATCGTAGTAGTATCCGTGCTGGTTGTTGTGACAGTGCTAGTGGTGGTGGAAGCATCGTCTTGGCCAGCATCCGAATTGGGATCAACAGATCTCCCACTCTCCGGTACAAAGATCAGGGATACGCCTTGGGTCGTAGAGGTATCGCGAGAGGAAAGCTCGGTTCCATTGCTCGCTCCAACATCACGCGTGCCAGCAAGTTCAGGACTAGTAGTCGACGAGGCGTCATCTTCGTCCTCATCGCCAGAGTCGTCGTCATCCTCCGAGCCGCTGTCCTGACTGCTTTCAAGTCCAGTGGGTTGAACCGCGTTAGAAGTGGAGTTGTATATGAATGTTTGACTCCTGCAAGGGGGCGACGGAGAGTCGCCGAAGCATTTCTCCATCGTGAGCAATTCCGCCAGACCCGGACAAGGGTTATAAGTGGCGCAAAGCTGGGTGGTATTACCTGACGAGGGATCATCGACTGAAACTTGGATCAGGGCCGTTGACATCGAATTGTTTCCGGAGTTGACTAAAAGCGTGACTGGGGTAGCCTTGGAGGATGCGATGACAGAGTTGTTCGGGTTAACCGCAATCCACTGTGCAAGTCCCGTGGAATTATCGGACGCATCCTGGTACAGAGTTGAATGATCGCCATGTAGTGCAGAAAGGGAACGAAGAGACTAACGTATATAGCCAGCAACCCCTCAATTTGTTCGGAAGATTCACTTCTTTTCAGTGAGTGAAAATTATCCTTGACCATTTTCCCGCCGTGTTTGTGAGAACGAGAGGCTATATCAGACCCACCATACTGATTGGGGACGAAGTCTGACGACCGACGGCGAAAAATGATATGGTCATTGTTCCCTTTGACAATCACCTTCCCGTGACCGTCGTGGCGGTGGTGATCGTGATCGTGATCGTGGTGGTCATGGTGGTCGTGACGCCGATCGTGAATATCATTATTGTTTCCGTGAACGTTTACGATGGGGCGACCGTGTTTGTGATGATGTCGCCTAGGATTTAGAGAGGGCCAATTATTGTCGGGAGTATTACTATTTCTCTTGCTTCCCGTCCCGAGGTTCCGGCCTGGGGTGTGTTGATGCTGCTCATTCCGCATGTGATAGTCAGCGCAAGAAGATGAATGGTAGAAATAACGATGTACCTGGTATCGCCTCCCTTTTCCAGAATTTTGGGTAGGTTCGCCCTCTTTCGCCTTAGCGTGTTTTCTCGCTGGAGGTGGCGGAATAACAAGTGATCGCAACACTGCTTGTTTCGAGGATGGGGAAGAAAGGCTTTGGGTGGAGCGATGAAGAGGGACGGCATCTACAAGAGACACGGTGGCCAGAGAGGCCAAAGCTGCCAGGAGAGTAAAACGAGAAGTGAGAGCAACCATATTTAAGAAAGGTTTAGTGAAAAGTCACGACGAGAGATGCCAGTGAAGTTGGAAGTGAAAGAGCGTAGAATTGCGAAGCCAGTCGCGAGAACAAAGTGAAAGAGTGTTTAAAAGTTGAAAGGTAGATGTGTGAAAAAAAAAAGATCACCAGGATCAAGAGGTAGTGAAAGTGGGAAGGAAAAGGATGGTGGAACGAAAAAGCTGACGAGGCTGGTACTTGTACCCCGCTGGATTGCGGGGTTTGAATTCTGGCGGGCCAATGACGTTAGACATTGACGAAAACAGAAAGTCCTTTGCCCGATTTGGTAGATTTTGATTGCCTATTTTAAGATGAGCATCCCGCGCACGGACCATGAATATGGTCTATTTCCGATTTTCACCATTTCGTGTTAATTCTATTTATAGACGGTTCTCTACTGCCAGAGATGGATCAGACCAAGCCAAGCGAGCACTGTTATCTGCAGGGTATGAATCCACTTCGTTTTGGGAACAATCCGTAGTCTGGGGTGACCTTGACGCTTTTCAGTGAGCAGCGAATCAACTTTGGGTCTTTTTGACGTTAATTGGTTTCGATAAAGACATGTGAACAATGTACATTATGGTATCTTATCCTCCGATTCTCATACATGACACTTAACTCTTTCTTCGAAGCTCGCTACTTCGAATCCGTAATGTTTTTATCTTTTCCTTGCATTCATTCTCATTTTTTTGCCGCGATCTAGGGTCGCATACAATGGCTTTCATCGCTCGCGCATGAGCTAGGTGGACCCGAAAAGGTCCATTCTATGCTTACAGGCAAGGGCTTGTCCCTCATCCTCAAATCCCTTCAAGTCAAATACAAACGTCCAGTCACTTACCCTGACACCGTACGCAGATTTTTTGTTAAACGTCCTCCTCTTGACGATTTCCGATAACCAGCTCCTGATCGGGCAAAGACCTTACGCCACACACCCTCCTTCTACAACACACTTTGGGCTTCGTTCCGCAGCCTATTCCTACGCTCAATGTTCCGTGGTAGCAGAGTGTGATTGTGTTCTTGTCTGGTATGACTATCAGAAGTTGAAGAAGGCCACCCCAAGTGTGCGGGAGCAAGAGATCCTTTGGCAGAAGATGAACGCCGGGCCATTGGGGGACGGTGAGGATGTGGCAAAGCAAGGATGAGGTTCGATTGCAGTACCACGTGACTTTTCAATTTGTTATCTTATCTTTACCATGCCCAACACTTTGAATGTCTTCGTCACCTCCCCGGATACGCGTTCTGAACGCCGTTTGGACTTGCATCTCACCATAGAACAACTCAAGGTTCTCCACGCCTTATTATTCATGCTTGGCATCCGGTGTTGAATCTGTTTCCCTCACCAGGCCAAGCTCGAACTGATCACTGGAATCCCTGTCCAAAACCAAGCGATCTCACTGTTGAACTCGGAAAGTGATCCTACTCTGGTTGCAAATCTGTCGGACGATAGCAAATCACTCGAATTCTATGGCGTTCGTGACTGGCAAGTCATCAAGGCAAGTCTGTTGTGCCTCGGAACAAGGCGTACTGCGATCTAATCGCACGATCATAGGTTGACGACACTAACCCTTCCACGTCCTTCACCGGGCAACTGACAGACGTCTCGCAAGTCGAAAAGTTTGAGCTAACAGATGATGCATATGATCAGCGGCCAGGTATGAGTCTGGCAGTTCCACGTATCTTGACATCCAATGACCAAGCGTTGTGCAGACACCGTTCTTGCTTACAAGAAACAACACCATATGGGACGGTTTGCACCAAAAGATGAGACGAAATCTGTCCATGCTCTATCCACCGTCGACATTCCTTTGGGATCGCGTTGCGAAGTTGAAAGCACTGAAGAGGGGCTTCACAAACGCGGGACCGTACGGTATGTTGGGGAGACGGGATTTGGGAAAGGCGGTATATGGGTAGGTATCGAGTACGACGAACCGATGGGAAAGAATGACGGGTCGTGAGTTACGAAATGGATTTCATATCGAAAAATGTCTGACAGTTTTGATACAGTGTCCAAGGTGAAAGATACTTTTCGTGTCGCCCCAACTACGGAGTGTTCGTGAGAGCCGACAAGGTGAAAATTGGAGAGTTTCCGATGGAAGATATCGATGTAGAGGAGGAGGAGATATGACTGTGCTGGTTTAGTTGCGATGCAGAAGGAATAGCTATAGAGTTCCAAACACCCTCTTCCATTCTCGTTAACGCCACCTATGTGTCCCTCAACTCCCATGAACGGGAAAACAACGACGACAGGTGCAATTTTGTACGTGGAATAACGTCCCAGTGCTCGGCAAGGGACATATGTTTAATTGAGATCCAAAAGTACATTCCCGGTTGACTGGAGGAGACTCCTGTCCACCGGATACGAAATAATGGAAGCATAGTGAATACAAAGGAGAAAAAAGAAACGGGTGCTATTTCGCGATTCATTCAGCATCACCAATCCGACTAATAAGCATGATGCACCTCGATGCTATTGGCAGAGAAACGGCCGAAAAATGTTTCCCCGATGATCAGACCCAAGATGATCTGCGAGATGGTTATCAGTGAGTCAGTAAGAAACCCAAAATAAATAGCAAACCGCTATGAAAAACCAAGCATTCATCAACATGACCTAGATCGTGAAATAGTTTGTAACTTTCGAGGTTCATCATGAAACAACTTACCGTTAACATGAGCAAATAACCAACGAGACTCTGGAAGCCTTCGAGGAGACCCCTTATCAAATCAGTCTTCAGCGAGAAGCGGGGTAACGGATTTCGTTTCTCGCAGCAATTGTCATTTGAGCTTCCCGAACTTTTGGTTTTCCCAACGTCGGAAATCCACTTGAGCACCAAGGTAGTGCGAAGAGCGAAGAGGAAGCGGTAAAGTACGGCAAGGAAGAAGAGGCCAACACAGGCGCCGAACGTAGAACCCACCGTACTGATAAGATTCGTATTACTGTCGTTAAGAGTGGACGAGTGAGAGATGAGCTTACGCCGGCATCCAAGACTGGAACCAGAGCATGTCGAATCCGATAGCGCTGTGGAAGGGCATCATAGGCATGTTCGCCATCGGCATGCTACTGTTGTCCATGGAACCGCTGTTGGGAAAAGATATTAGGGATCACCTTCAGTAGATTTGGAAGAGTCAACTCACCTCGACATGTTCATGTTCATGTTTATATTCTCAGTTAGCTAGGGGAAGAGGAGGAAGTTACAGGGTGGGTGGGGACCCCGATGCATTTTTCCGCATTGCATATTTCCTAATTTGGGAAAGAAATATTGATTTTCTGCAAGCTCGTCTGTAGATTCTCCTTGGTCAACTCAAAACACTTCTGGACACCCCTCGGGAAGAGGAGGTTGCCATTGGTCTGCGAATACAAAATTCTGAGTGTTGTAACAACGGATATTGAGAAGCAGACGAACCAAGAAGATATCTTGTGCGATATGACTTGCAGACACAAATCACAGCATGCTCTACCAAAGGTTGTACGGAGAATTTTGAGTACAATTATTCTCGCATTGTTGACATTTGAACCGTCAGTGTCGTTAAGAAAAATTAATGGGCATTGAGGCGAGCGGAGGGCCAAGGTTGGCTAACCAATACTTTTCAGAAGAGGCTCCTCCGAGTATCACATCAATGGGCACCAATTGACGAGCCCCAGTGTGAAGTTCTATAACAAATCCGCAACAGATCAGATTGATGAGGGAGATAAAAGATGATCCACACCGGTCAAGTCGTTTTCCAAGCCTATGCGTGGTTGAAAGGGGTAGAGTCGCCAAAGGTGCGAGAGACGCTTGGAACCGTCTTCAAGAGTGAAATGGAGAACCTCCATGACTATGAGCGTCGAGGTGGAGGTAGAATTGTCTCACGTGACGTGACTTGAGGTATTTGTGCTCCTCTCAGAACCCTCACATCAAAGCGCAACATCTTCCCTTCTGCACTCTACGTCCATCTCCCCTCCTTTCCGTCTTTTCTGAATATCGCAGGAAATGTTTGTTTTTTCTTTGGCATCCTTGTGCAAAATGGATCTCGTTTCCTTCTTGGAAGACTAAATTTCCTCTATGATAGAGCGCATGACGAAGTGGGCTGGGTTCAGATGACAGTCAAGCATTTTCTTATTACAAGAGTTGTCATCCAAACCGAACCATGCTTGCACTGTCGCACACCCAGGTACCTATGGTCAGTATGTGTGCTGTATACATTGAGCATCGGAAATTTAGGCACTTGGCCATCGTTGGCCGTTGCGGTGTTCGCGGTCTCTACTGTGAGAAAACCCATGCCCAGTGGGACTTCGGTAAGTTACTTCAGAATTTGTTTCATCAGTAACCTAACCCAAGTGTTTGGGGTCCCTACAGAATGGGTCGGGACAATCAGACTAAAATTTCCCACTTTTTGCCCGTTGTAACCCTCAGTTTCTCTTATCAATATCCACACGTCCCGCAGAAATGGAATGGCCACTTCACGACAAGTTTGCCATTGCGCACGGTAAGTCTTTACTACTTCTCAAGTCCCTTTTGGTCTAATTGTTGTATCCAATCTAGCCTTGTTCGCCTGCATCGCTGTGCTCTTTGTGCTCCCTGTTGCCCTGCTCTCTGGACGATATCTCCGTGGTGGCAACAAATGGTTTAAAATTCACGTCATCTTCAATACCATCACTACACTTCTCATCATCCTCGTCTTCGGTCTTGGAATGGGTGCTGTTCATGCATCGCACCTTGGCATGCAGTTCGCCGGCCCCTACTCCGACTTGCATCATAAAGTTGGTGCAACCGTCCTTTCTACTGTCCTTATGCAGGTCATCATTGGCATCGCGGCCCATTACACCAACGGCGGCTCCTTCTTGCGCCGTTTACACGTACCTTTCGGTATTATCACTGCCGCGGGAATGTATTGGAATACTTGGGAGGGCCTACATAACGAGTGGGCGGAGATGAGTACGTCGCAGACTGTGACCCCTGACGCAGTCCAGGTCATATTCTGGGCACTCTTCCTTATCTCCGCGACTGCATATTTCGTTGCTGTGGGTAATGCGGTATTATACCGCGTCGCGACCACTTCTCAAGAACCTCCGGTTGACACGGTGGTCAGTGTTGATGAAAAGGTGGCCCAGATCAAGTGAAACCAATCCGGTGTGTACAGTTTGTAGGTAATGTTCTCTGAAGATATGTTCTGACCCCTTTCTTCTACAAGACTTGACTTTTTTTTTTTTTTTTTGTTTGTCTATGTTCTTTTCGTATGCAAGACCGACATCTACTTGTAGTTGTGTCCCCAATGTGATCGATGCACACAAGAGGGCCTATTTAACGAAATCCTGTTTCTCTCAATGTTGATTTGAATGCGTATTATGTGTCTTCGGCTGTAACTCAGTCATATTCACCGTGAAATTTCTCCAAAAGCGTGGATGCAATCTCAAGAGCAAAACTTGAGCCACTCACCGCACACAATAGTCTCGACGTTAGGTGTGCCCATTCAATCAACCTCTCCATCAACTGTACAAGGTAACAGAGAAACTTGTGGGTATGGGATGCAGAAAAGAGAACCTACATATTATACTCCTTGCACACGAGGACTGGAAAGTGAGTCGAAAAGGATGATGAAGTATTGTAGCAACAAAGCAAAAAAATACTCAGCAGTATGAATATGTAGCACACGTGAATGACAGAAACTAGAATATATTTTGTCCTCGACTTACGGTGCAAGAGGAACAGCTATAAACGACACTCAGAATTCAAAACTTCCCCTGGCCATAAATATCGATAACTTCACATATATTAGAACTCTCAACTCCCACTTGACCAACCTACCCTTACGCTCAATAACGACAGCGGTAGATTCCTGGTATGGATGCGAATACCATGACAACATGCGTAACGTTGGATACACGGAGATGAGTGCACGGAGGGTATTAGTGTTTGCCTCAGAAGTTTTGCCCAAGGAAATAAGCCGGACACCAAAAAGATCGGTCAGAGACGGTAAGTGGGCAAGAGCTGAGCACCAGTCCAACCCTGAAATGATCGCAGGGATATGAGAGACTGAAATAAACGGGCCAAAAAAAAAATCTTCATGTCACCCATTCCTGTTGATAGAAGAGGTCCAACCATTCTAAACCAGGGGCAAGCTTCACAACCAAATCGAGGGATGTGCAGGTTCTCGCATCAAGTCTCTTAATGTGGGGCCATACATTTTCTCGAGGAGGTCAAGGAATGCTTCACCGAAGGGACCAGTACGGATATGCTCCAATGGGCGTGGATTGCTAGTAGGAGAATTGAGGATGGAGGACAGTTCCTTCCATGCAACGCCTATGTACTTGAGGGAGGAGCGAGTCAGGTGGGAGCACAAGTGGGTTAGGAATGGAAACCCTTGTATGGATGGAACCATCCCTGGGCACGAGAATGAGGCGTTCGAGTGTCGGATGAGAAGCACGGAAAGCAGAGATTTATATGAGAAGAGACAAAGATTGGAAACAGCTGGAGTTCACGAAGGGATTTCCAGTGAGAAGAGGAGAGATATCAATAAATGCCCGATCATCATGTACAGTTGTAACACCTGGACATTAAGAATTGGTAAGACTGCTGGTCGTGGAATATCGGGCTACCACTTACTTCAAGGTTAGGGTTATGTTGATTTACATTTGACACCAAACCATCAGGGATTGTAAAATTTTGAGGGTGAAAAACTGGTGATACAATCGCAATGCTGGCGCCGCCGAGAGAGGAGAGGTGCTGACGATAGGATTACAGGCTATGGTTTGGTACGCTTCATCATTGCCATCATTATCTGAAGCTTCAACATCAAGAACTTGAAGTTGGCATAAATTAGGGCAGTGGGTCGCAAGAGTAGTCCACACATCGTCTTCGACCGTTGGATCAATCAGAGGCGGGGTTCAGGACCATACAAAAGAGGTGAGACAAGTCATGTTCCCGAGAGCTGATACAAAAACACGCTCGGCGCAAAGACCAATGGCAATCTTGTTTCTCCGTTAATCCAGTAACCGCCTTCATACATGGGGTCATCCTCGGTGGAGTATTTGAGGATGGAAGGGACAATTGACAAGTCAACAGAATTCAATGACATTCCCGGGCTCTGAAGCTCGAGGGTGCAGACGTTTTTGGAAAGAGAACGATTTATGATGAGTTTCTCCCAGATCGGATGGCACGGAATTGAGTATGTGGTGGAGAAGTGATTGGACGTTGCCCTGTATGGGAGTTACCTCCTAAGATTAGTCATGGTAGTTTGTTTGACTCTATTTTGATTACTAAAGATTTGCAACGACGCGCGTTCTTCCTTTGTCTGAACGACCTTCACTTCATTCTCTCCTCAGCTTACTACTATCATGGCAGACCCAAGCGGCGCTCCTCCTCAGCCTGGCCCAAATGACCTTTCCACCGCAATTTTAAGACCCAAGAAATCGTACGCAGCGTTCGACTCTTAACTCGAAACTTCTGACGTGTCCTCATTAGACCCCATCGTCTCATCGTCGACGAGGCCACTACGGATGATAACTCTGGTGGGTGCAGACCTGATCCATCAAGGTGGAGAGACTTAGGATCGTCCCACAGTTGCGACTCTCAATCCCGTTACGATGGAGGTCCTTTCGCTCTTCCGCGGCGACACCATCATCGTCCGGTCAGTTCACGGCTTCCCTTCCCTCGTCATCTGTCTGATTTTTCAACAGAGGTAAAAAACGGCGGGACACCGTCCTCATCTGCATGAGCTCCGACGACGTAAAGGAAGGCTATATACAGATGAACAAAGTCGCTCGCAATAACTTGCGGGTCAAACTCGGCGACCTCGTCTATGTCAACCCGGGCCTTGATATCAAATACGGAAAGCGTGTCCACATCCTGCCCTTCGATGATTCCATCGAGGGACTGAGCGGAAACATTTTTGACGTTTATCTCAAACCCTATTTCCTCGAAGGTCTTTCCAGATTTTTTTTGAATCAGTGTCGAAAATACTCACTTGAACCCATTAGCCTACCGACCAGTCCGCAAAGGCGACACCTTCCTTGTCCGTGGTGGCATGCGAACGGTCGAATTCAAAGTTACCGAAACCGATCCAGCTGAATATTGTATAGTCGCTCAAGACACCGTGATTCACTACGGTGGGTATCTTTTACTTGCCTCGTCGCAATCTAACTGTTTTTTCGCTAGATGGTGATCCGATCAAGCGGGAGGAAGAAGAAGGCAACCTTGCTGATATTGGGTATGATGATATTGGCGGATGCCGCAAGCAGTTAGCACAAATCCGCGAGCTAGTCGAACTTCCTTTACGCCACCCTCAGTTGTTCAAATCGATCGGTATTAAACCTCCGCGTGGGATCCTCCTCTTCGGTCCCCCGGGTACTGGAAAAACACTCATGGCCAGGGCCGTTGCCAACGAAACTGGTGCATTTTTCTTCAAGATCAATGGACCTGAAATTATGAGCAAAATGGCTGGCGAGAGTGAGAGTAACTTGAGAAAGGCTTTCGAAGAATCGGAAAAAAATTCTCCTGCGATCATCTTCATTGACGAAATCGATTCCATCGCCCCAAAACGTGACAAGGTACTGTCTGGTCCCATCAGCATCCCGTTCGTTGAATGTTCAAGTTTTTTTTGACAGACCAACGGAGAAGTCGAGCGTCGCGTTGTCTCTCAATTACTCACACTCATGGATTCTATTAAGCCTCATTCCAACGTCGTCGTGATGGCCGCTACCAACCGACCCAACTCCATCGATCCTGCGCTGAGACGTTTCGGCCGCTTTGATCGGGAAATAGATATCGGTATTCCTGACCCTGCCGGCCGTTATGAAATTCTCCGCATCCATACCAAAAACATGAAATTGACCGAGGACGTCGATCTTGAGCAGGTAAAATAATCGGGGAGAAGCGTTGGTCTATCAACTCACTCTTTTTCTCTTCAGATTGCTAGTGACACGCACGGATATGTTGGCTCCGATATAGCTTCTCTTTGTTCTGAGGCTGCCATGCAACAAATTCGCGAAAAGATGGATTTGATTGACCTCGAAGCAGATACGATCGATGCCGAAGTTCTGGATGGGTTGGGAGTCACAATGGACAACTTCCGGTTCGCCCTTGGCGTCTCGAATCCGTCGGCGCTTCGCGAGACTGTTGTCGAAGTGCCCACCGTCACGTGGGATGATATTGGTGGTTTGGACAAAGTCAAACAGGAACTGCAAGAAACAGTGCAGTATCCAGTGGAGCACCCCGAAAAGTTCCTCAAGTATGGCATGTCGCCCTCAAAGGGTGTCTTGTTCTATGGGCCTCCTGGGACTGGTAAAACCTTACTTGCAAAGGCTATTGCAAACGAGTGCAATGCCAACTTCATTAGCATCAAGGTCCGCTATATATTCTGGATGGGTTATCTTACTTAACATTATGACAGGGACCCGAACTCCTGACCATGTGGTTTGGTGAATCCGAAGCAAATGTTCGTGATGTATTTGATAAGGCAAGGGCTGCCGCTCCTTGCGTCATGTTCTTCGACGAATTGGACTCAATTGCGAAAGCTCGTGGTGGCTCATCAGGTGATGCAGGGGGTGCTGGAGACCGTGTCTTGAACCAGATTTTGACGGAGATGGATGGTATGAACATCAAGAAGAACGTCTTCATTATCGGTGCTACCAACCGACCTGACCAAATTGACCCCGCCCTGCTTCGCCCTGGTCGTCTCGACCAGTTAATCTATATCCCACTTCCCGACGAACCATCTCGACTTTCGATCCTAAACGCGACACTCAAGAACTCCCCTATTGCGGACGATGTACAATTGGAGTACTTGGCAAAGAACACGGAAGGATTTTCTGGCGCTGATCTGGCTGAAATTTGCCAGCGGTCGGCAAAGTTGGCGATTCGAGAATCGATCGAGTCAGACGTTAAACGAGCGCGAGCCAAGACAGCAAAACAAGAGGCTGGGGATGATGCCAATATGGAAGACGATGAAGACGATTTTGACCCTGTCCCGAAGATCACACGGTTAGTTTTCATCCCTTTCGTTCTGGACAAGCATGGTTGTTGACTCTTGGTCGTCAGAGAACACTTTGAGGAAGCGATGAAATATGCTCGCCGTTCTGTTTCGGACCAAGACGTCAAGCGCTACGAGTTGTTTTCTCGGGTATGTAATTTTTTTCGGGATGCATTGTTTTGGAGAAACTTAGATTCGGTTCGTCGACAGAATTTGCAACAATCGCGCGGGTTTGGTAGCTTTAGGTTCCCTGAAAGTGCCTCCTCTGGATCAACGAGTGGGATTAGCGGAAATCCTGGGTTTACAGATGACACGCAAGATGATGATTTGTATGCGTAATGGATCGTTCGAGAGGACTTTTTTTTCTTGTTCCTTCTCCGTCCTGTAGATTACCCTTTTTAAAAAGGAGGCAAATTTGAATGCTTTTGAGGGCCAATGCACCATATGGCACGTGTTCCGGAAGTGGAAACAATCGCTTCGTCTTAAACGCCACTAAGACCTCACCCTCGCGCTCAAAATGGAACCCGGTCGTGCTCTTTCAGCGGCCTCAAGAAGCCTATCAGCTTCTTTGCTCAGGGAACGCTTATCGAAGTTGACGACAACCCCGGTTGCTGCCCTCAATGCTAATATCGAGTTGAGACACACCCCTTTCTTTCTCTTGTTCTACTGTGCAAACGAAATTAATACTTTTGCTGACTGCAACACGTCCGTCGTGCCCTTTAGGTTCGTCCCGGCTAAAATACCGAGGAAGCGGCGGCTGCAGACGTTGGCGGTGGCGAGTTGGTCGGTGATGATTGTCATCACGACTTTTATCTTCTTGATATTGTGGTGAGTCCTCTGGGGCGGAGTTGCGAGATGGGCTCCTGATATAGGGTGATGATCCCCGTTTTTTGATACGTGTATAGTTCCATACCCCCACTGTGGCCGCTCCTTGCGTGCTATCTGACATGGATCCGAATTATCGATCGAAGCCCGGAACACGGTGGGAGGATCAGTCCGTGGTTCCGGTCTTGGAGGTTTTGGAAGTACTTTGCGGAGTATTATCCCTCGTCGTGAGTTGCTTCCACCAGCAGTGTGTTTTTAAAGAAACAAAAAACATCCAACTCTCCTAAACGGCTCTATACGTAAGGCTTTTGAAGGTCAGTTGGGTTACAAGATCGAGTGCGCGTTTGAACAACTCGCTCATCACGATCAATTTTCTTGGTGACACAAGGAATGTGACCTTCCTGCCGATCGACCGTATGTCTTTGGATATCATCCACACGGTCCGTCAATTTCAGTATATTGAATAAACGCGATCCTGACGTGGAACCATTTTCGTTAGGTATTATTGGAATGTACGTCGCCTCCTAATGGCACTTTGGTCACACAACTCGTCTCATTCGGATAATTATCCACAGGGGCGCCATGGCCACATTTGCAACAGACGGTACGCAAAACAACAGCAAACTCGATCATTCGTCGCATGGTCGTTCCCCCCCCTCCTATACTAACTCTTTATCCATCAGCCACCGGGTTTTCCACCGCCTTTCCGGGCATCACACCCCACCTCCTCACGCTCGCAACGAACTTCAACGCACCGATCTACCGGGACATCATCCTCGCTCTTGGAATATGCAGCGTGAGCAAAGAGTCGTGCTCGAACATTCTCAAGACTGGCCCTGGATCGGCTATTACGATCGTTGTCGGCGGCGCCGCGGAGAGTCTGAGTGCGCATCCTGGAACGGCGGACTTGACACTAAAACGACGGTGCGTTCGTTGTCGCAGTTTTTTTGCTCCTGACTAACGTCACTTCTCGTGTTATTTGTCTGTCAATAGACTTGGTTTCATAAAGATTGCCATCCAGCACGGGTACTTTTTTTTTTCTGCACAAAAACGTTGTGAATGACAGCGTTTTTTTTAACAGAGCCGATCTCGTCCCTGTGTTTTCCTTTGGAGAAAATGACGTGAGTCATCGCTGTACTTCCGTGCTTGTTGTATCTCTCACAATATCTTAGATCTATCAACAAATGCCCAACGAAAAAGGAACTACAATTTACGCTCTGCAGAAAAAATTCCAAGGCGTCTTTGGTTTCACCTTACCATTATTCCACGGACGTGGATTACTGAATTGTAAGGTTCTAATTAGGTTGGCTGTAAAAGAATCTCAACCTCGCGCAGATAACTTGGGATTGATGCCATACCGTCGTCAGATTGTCTCAGTTAGTAAGTGGTCGTGTTTCGCACTCCTGACAACCTCCCTGAAAATCACCAGTTGGTAGACCGCTCCACGTAGAAAAATGCGAAAAACCGACCATAGAAGAACTGCGCCGTGTGCAAAAGCTGTATATAGATGAGCTAACAAGGCTCGTTGCCAGTCTGTCACTTCTCCTGAAACTCACGTCTTTTATATACAGGATTTGGCACACTTATAAAGATAGGTTCGCAAAGGCAAGAACGAGGGAGCTCACCCTCATCGACTGAAAGATGGCTTGACATAGACGTATCGATCCCCTAAATTATGACTTGAGAGTCTTGTAGCAGCATCCTATCCTATCATCGACCCTAGTTTGTTAAAAATAGCCCATTAAATTTGAATAGAAGAGCAGGTACCTCTGTCGCTTCTGGGTCGTGGAAGATCATCGCATGAAAATACAGGACTTGGATCTGATCTGGACGCACTTTGCTCCGTACCAACTCATTCCTCCCAGCCGCGGAGAAAGGATATAGTCGTTCGTTCCGCGACTCGTGATGGTGAATGATTCTTCTTCCATATGGACTGGGAAGCATCTCCACCGGTTAAACTCTGATAGTACCCCGTGCTGTTTTTGGAGTTGGGCATTCAAATAACAGCAAGGTGAGCTCAGTCGCTTTCTCTTTTTTGAGCAAAAGAACCGGCTCAGGCTATGGGATTATAGCCACCGTCACCCTGTGAATCGCACCGACGCCTGACCATGCAGACGTTGGTCATCAGGTCTTCTCTGGCGATGTGATCGCCGTGGCAATAGCCTTTTTCATGTGACCGAGGAGTATAAAACTCAGTGGTTCTGTACGTGGCAAGATAACGATGCCCTCCACATTCACTCACGAATTCGATACACCCGCTTACAAAGGCACCACCTCGTTTTGCACAGGCCTTTTCATCAACGGTGCCTTTGTCGACGGCGTTGATAATAAGACGATCGAGTATGTTGTATATCCTTATTTGTTGATTTACTTATTTGGTATCTCGATCAGTGTTATCAACCCTGGTTAGTGATTCACTGCTTTATCATACTCTTTATTCAGGTTATTGTAGCCACCGGCGCTTTCATCACGAAAGTGTCGGAAGCAACATCAAAGGACGTCGATATCGCCGCCGATGCTGCACAGGCCGCCTTTGACACCACATGGGGTCTCAATGCGCCTGGGACTCTCCGAGCAACGCTTCTCAACAAATTGGCATCGCTCATGAGGGAGCATGCTGACGAGCTCGCTGCGTTGGAATCCCTGGACAACGGTGGGTAGCCGTATCGATTCATGACGTATTGATGTTGAAACACATTCCGGAAAAGGTAAAACATTTGGTTGGGCGAAAACAGTTGATATCGCCGGGTCTATCCAGTGCCTTCAATACTACGCTGGTTGGGCTGACAAGATATCTGGACAAGTCCTCGAGGCATGCATCTAGGTCAATATTCATACTATACCCTATTGAACATTCAACGCAGACGGACGAGAAAAAGTTGACGTACACACGACATGAACCTTTCGGTGTCGTCGTAAGTCGTCCCACTTCAATAGCATTACGATATCTTCATGTTTTCTCTTTACACAGGGTCAAATCATCCCCTGGAACTTTCCTCGTGGGTCCTCAAAATTTCGTGATTCGGCGCATCTCATATTCCCTCCCACACAGTCTTAATGATGGTATGGAAGATCGGGCCAGCCCTTGCAACCGGCAACACCATCGTCCTAAAACCCTCTGAACTTACTCCGCTCACTGCCCTCCGCATGGCCTCACTCATCACAGAAGCAGGCTTCCCCCCCGGCGTAGTCAACATCCTTGTCGGGTACGGACCTACCGCCGGCGCAGCCATTACCTCGCACATGCGCATCGACAAAGTCGCTTTCACAGGCAGCACATTAGTGGGCAGGAAAGTCATGGAGGCTGCCGCGAAGAGTAACTTGAAGAACGTGACCCTTGAACTTGGTGGGAAGAGTCCAAATATAATATTTGATGACGCGGATTTAGACCTGGCCGTCAAGTGGGCTGCGCACGGTGTCTTGTAAATGCTTCCCCCCCCTTACCGTTTTTTTTTTCTTCTCTCTCCCATCCTGACTTGCCGATTAAGCTGGAACCAGGGACAGACGTGCTGCGCCGGATCGCGAATATTCGTCCACACGAGTATATACGATGCGTTTTTGAAAAAGTTCATGGAACAAGCCAAGTCGATCAAGATCGGGGATCCGTTCGTAGAGGGAATGTATTATGGGCCGCAAGTGTCCCAGGCTCAATTTGACGTAAGTTTCATCTCTTAAACCTGAAGAGTTCCATGTACCGAAAATCCTTCTTGCAGCGAATCATGTCTTATGTCACCTCTGGCGTATCCGAAGGCGCAACACTCTGCACAGGCGGTGAACGGCATGGAGACGAGGGTTATTTCATCAAGCCCACTATATTTACCGACACAAATCCTGACATGCGCATCGTGAAGGAAGAGATATTTGGGCCTGTTGGTGTGATGATTCGATTTGAAAACGAGGAAGGTGAGATGGACCATCTTTATGTATGGCTAATCTGATCACGTCTATCATGGGGGGGGGCAGATGTACTGAGACAAGCGAATGATACGATGTATGGACTAGCTGCAGCCGTCTTCACCAAAGACCTTAGCCGCGCAATCCGCGTGGCGAACAAGTTGAAAGCCGGGACCGCCTGGGTGCGTGCCAGCCTCTGGGACAATCATTGAGATCTCTGACCGTCTTCGTGCGCTGTATAGGTAAACTGCATCAACCAACTACATGTGAACGTGCCTTTTGGAGGATTTAAGCAATCTGGGATCGGCCGTGAACTGGGCGAGTACGCTCTTGCAAAGTAGGTGCTAGCTATATCCCGGAATGATTCTAATGTTAATGACTTGTGGTGGTGCTTAGCTATACGAACGTGAAGGCAGTGTGTATTAATATTGGTTGAAGTTTGCGTGGGTGCAGCGAGGATCAGATTTTGCATCCAGTGTAAAATGTATTGATTGCTAACATACGGTTCAAACAAGTTGAACGTTGACCCCAAGGACATGGTGAGAATATGGTGGCGGTTCAATACGAATCTACAGGAAAAGTGCGCACTTGAGTCTTGAAGCTTGAAGCATGATCGTTGACACTGCCCATCAAAATCGAGGAACGGGAGTGCGTGCACTCAACGCCTGTCGCGTAGATGGCCAACGGGTGATGATCGTCATAGGGGTTCAGACTTCCACTGGTCATTTTATCCAGTGATCACCGGGGAGAGCCGTGGAATGGGCGAAATAAATGAAGGAGGAAAGTGCGATGTGAAGGAAGATGAGTAGAGAGGAACAGGTTACGATGATCAGGAGAACCTCACGCCACGTTGGTAAAGCATTAGGAGGTTGATGTTATGTAGACCCGGGCAACATCAATTCGTAAACGAGCGGTCATTTGCCCTAGGCAATTTCAACTGTTCCGCCCCAAAACTGTCGGGCAACAGTTCCTGTATGGTCGTTTTCTTCACCCCACCATAACCGATCGCGGATTGTTCACGTCCATCATGCATTATGTCTTGAGGGTAATCGGAGGGCACCAGGAAGATGGGCATATCCGGGGCGCAGAATTCAAGGATAACTTGGCGGCAGATTCCGCATGGGGTCACGGGGGAGAGGAGGTCGCTTGAGAAGTGTGATGGGGGGATCAAAGTTGTAGGCATGCGTACAAGCGGAAAGGAGACATACGAGGTTATTGCGAGAGCAAGGAATGATCGTGTTCCTTCGCTCTACGCGTTTTTGCGGCTGAGATCCGACTGTCGTCCGAGAGGAAGAAAGTACTCACGACAGCTTTTACGATGGTTGTTCGTTCAGCGCAAATCGTTCCACCTATTTTCATAGGTCAGGTAAGACCTATGTAAGTTGAGAATTCATACCGATAGATGCGTTCTCGACGTTGGCACCTTTGATGATAATGCCATCGGCTGCAAGAAGGGCAGCACCGACACGGAATTTGCTGTAAGGAGAGTAAGAGAACTTTTTCGCTGATTGGGGACAATGAGAGTGGATTGAAGGACAGGAACACCCGATTCGAGCGCACCTTCGATGGCTGCTTTGATGACCGCGTCTGGATCCATAACGAACACGTGACCGTCACTCATTGAACTTTACAGGGATTGTCTATTCGATTTGACCGTCGTAAAATTACAGGTTGGCTCTAAGCTTTGGATCAGAATGACTCGGCATGATGTAAACCCGTGATGAATTCTGTCACTCCAAAGTCTCGTCAAGCTGGTAGATGAAGACTATCCCCGAGCATTCTCATCATCTCCTTCGCATCAACCGAGACAGGGTCCTCACAATCCTCGAAAAGCACGTCGTATTGAACTGTCTTGTCCCTCTTTCGGTAGTAGCCAATAACCTCATACGTCCCAGAATCATCAGTATCAGGTGAGAGAATGAAGTGCTTTCCGTGTAGATTGTCTGGGTTCTGGAATAGTCGAAGCTCTTCGGGGGTGATGTGCCTCGGCTCGACTGATGGCTCGGAAGGAGACGACTTGTGATTGTTTGTGATGGGAGGAGTAGAGTATACAGACAGCCTGTAAATTATCAATGAGATCAAGTACACCGCACAGGGCCAGCTCGATTGCTCACTCCAACTCATTATGCCTCTTCAAGATGGCCAACTGAACACTGTCAGGTTGCAGCGCAATCTTGCGGGTTACAAGGCACATGAGAGCCGCATGAGCTCCATGCAAGATTTTGACACGACTGAATATATTAGATGGCAAAACCCTGGGAGCTTTGCGAAAGACTCAACTCGTCAAAGTCCTGTGGCGCTGATTGACAGATTTTATCACAATACGCAAGATACTCGTCAACATTATCTTGTGTGGGTTCCCAGCGTTGACCTTGTTTAGCAACAAGTGGCGACTGCTTGATCTGTGTCATGGCTACTTCGAATTTGGGTAGGTCTGTTCTAAGCACTGAAGCCTGCTCTCCAAAGATTGTTTCGTATCTGAGCTGCTCTTGCGCCATGTGTTCAATGAAGTCGACCACATCGGGAGTGTGACGCATGGAGATATCGATATCGACTGGGCAGAGTTGTATCCTACGTATTGAGGCGTTGCAGATAGGGGTTTGGATCGGAAGTCGGGGACTGGCGCTCTGCTGAATGATTGCCACTTTGAATTATGTTGGATGGGGCAACATCCGTGGGTAGCAGGAAACTGATTTCGAAAACTATGGTAATGCTATAAATACATATGGGGAAAACATCTTAAAACTTTGCTGCCTGCACCAATAATAGGTTTAAACTTGTTGAAAGCTAAAATCGCCGCTGTACGCCCTGTAAAAATCGGTCAGTCATAGCATGTATATCTAACCGAGTAGCCGAAGCTCACTTGACACTCGACATGCCATCCATCACCTGTCTATAAGCACCAAACTTGACGCTATAGTACATCGTTCTTAAGAGCGATCCTTCCTTGATGCAAAAAGACGATGCTCACTATGACCCTGACTTGCCCATAGCTCCATCGACGATATAAGACAGCAACACCCGTCCGGAACTTGCGTCGGACACGACGTAATCCAAATGGCCGTTCGGTCCGTACCTCACAGTCATCGTGTGGAGGGTGACCCGGCCAGTGAACGACGAGAGAGGAATCGATGGACATCGGGTCACAGAACACGATCGAGCGTAGTCTTTCACAATCGCCTTTCCCGAAGCTGCGTCCAAGGTCACGATGGGTCCACCGTCTCCCGTCGAGAACACCTGCATCAGGTGGAAGAAGGTGTTGGATGTGCTGACGCCCGATTTGAGGTAGTGCTTCCAGGTGTACTTGAACGTCGAACCGTCGGGTTCTGTAAGTGCCCGAAATTCGATTCGCTGGCGCGGGGTGGGGAATCCTGGGTCGAGTTGCTTCGTTTCGTCTGATGTAAGGGAGATCGTGTAGCAATTGGAAATTCGGATGGAGGAACTACAGCCCTCGGAAAGGATGCCTAGTAATGGGCTGCGGTGAATAACAGGGGATGAATGGGTCGGGGGAGAACGATGTACCTGAAGACTGCCACGCCAAAGCGGGAGAAATCGAGCCGTATTGCATGGACTTGCCATCAGAGAGTTGTCTGGCAGCAGAGGACAGGGTTAACAGAAACGCCGGGATAATAAAAGTGTAGGAATGCATACCGTTTGAATGCGCCTTCTACTCGAATTATATACGTTCCTAGTGGTGCGTTGCGTCATGGTTTGTAGGAACGGATAGCGGATAGCGGTTGGAGCGATCAGGAAAGACCGTCGGGATGACTTAATGAGTGCGGATTTGGCGCTTACCGATCGCGATAGGAGTATTCAAGTAAGGGGCGACCAAAGTCGCAATGCGGGACTCGTGGAGCAAATGATCAGAGGAAAATTTAAATTATATATCGTGATACAATCTAACAGAGCGTGTCCACTGTCCAAGAGAGACTTTTGAATGAGGGACCAATTTAGCAATTCATGTTGGCCCCATTATATGGACCATCATGGAATGACAGACTGCCTTGGAAGATAGTAGGGACATCCCCAACAATACATTGTGGATCAGAGTTATCTTGCCCTGCGCAAAGACGATCATCAGCATCGAAACGAAACGAAACTTTTTATGCAATCCTGACCAGAGCAAGAAACCCATTCCCCAGAGTCTTGGATGTGCACTTCACCAGAAGGGTGAACATATCCGAAAAACCTCCCAGGTAGGACAGGTACAATATCTTCCATATTGTTGACATGTGTCAGGTTGAGATTTGCATCAACATAATCAGCGAAGGCCTGATTCCCAACCTAGCCAGAACACACGTTAGCACTTTGACATCGAGACGAGAGAAACATTTACTCGTGGTAATGCATATGTGATAGTCTGAAAGACTGTTTGAGGTGGAAGGTGGAGAGGGAGAAATATAGAGTCGAGCAAAGAGAGAGCTCCACCTGAGGATGTGATAGGTATGTGAGGAGAGATGAACAGAATGCGGTGGCTCACTAACCCATCGAGTGACCCACAAGAGTAACCTGAGTAGCATTATACTGCGACATGGCTGTCTGCACAGCGGCTAAAACGTCGTTTGCCGCTCTTGGGTAAGAGCATTGTCAACACTCTTTGTATATCAACGGAGCTGGTAGAAAGAAAAACTTACCGCGCTTGTGAATCCCGGAACCCACTATGAACCATCACGGAAGAATCAATCCCGGGGAAAAGATTTCCGTCTAAATTGGATAGGATAATGTCAATATCGGTGAGAACTGGCAGACTATACGAATGTCATTAAATTCAGTATTTACGGATAGAAGGATGGACTCGCATGTTGTGTGGATCAGTACCCTGGTGTCCAACAATAATAGTTTGAAGGCCGGGATCATAACCCACATTCCCTACGGAAAGATATTCAGCATATCAAAGCGTCACGAAAATGTCCAGCTCACAGTACTGGGTATCAGTACCATCACCGCCTGAGGCAACAGGTAAAAACCCGGGATTCTGAGCACAGTTTGCTAAATCGACCTAGTTCAGTAAGGGGAACAAATGAGCAGGGAACAAAAAAGGGACAGACATCCACAAGTCCACGACAGAGTTGTGCTTGGTGCGCAATAGGCTGCTGCAGCATAGAAACTATATGGCTGGAACGCCATCGTCTGCGCGGAACTGAGCGCGCTGACGCCCCATCGCGGGGACAGGGTTGTTGGGAGTGGTGTCGCATAAACTGCAAGAGAGCAGAAGAAAAGAGTGTAATAAGCGAGTGGAATCGAAACCATCGTGCCAGCGAAAGCTCGAGACAGTGATCCTGCCCCGGCCCTCGACCATTTATTTTATCAAGGTTGTATCACCGGCTGTGGTTGCCTGCAGTTGAGGTGGGGACGTCTGGTTTCATGCAGTAATGCGTCATCATCACCAATCGATCAGATCGTCACGAAAGCCTGCCATTGGGTTCCTCTGGATGAACTGGTCATCTCCACAACGATGAAGCACCGCCATGGGCGGTCGGTTGGGGCGAACGGAAAAACCCACAGCGGGTCGTGACCGAGAGTGTGAGAGAGAGACACAAGTTTTCCTCGGCACAATTGACAGGTCCCAAAACCCTAACGCCCCTGGGTTGCCCGGACACGGTCGTCGAAGCTATTATTGTGAAATTCTACTATTCATCAAAGCAAAAGCTGTCCTTTGCCAGGTCTAAATTCAGATATGTAAGCTTTCATCTCGTGAGATGAAAGACTCGTACCTGCAGGTCGATCAGGTAGACGAAAAGCCAGGCAGAACGGCAAAGGCTATATTATATCAGTCCAACTTGATGGTGGCGACATCGTTGTAAGGACAAACAACTAAGCATCACTGTTACCCCCCTAGGATCAGTAACAGTGGAAACCCCGCGCGATGTAGTTACTATCGATTTTGGGAGGTATTCAAGGCCGAGATAACCCGCAATATATTGACTCGAACGGATCAACCCAAACGGTTGGCTTGACGTGCAAGTTTACCAACCTGCGTACTTATGGATTTGTGTGGACTGTTGCATGGCCGATGGGATGCATTCATATACACCCTGCAAAGCATTGGACGAGACTAACGGGTATAAAGGGACTCGAAGAACAAAAAGTCTTGTATGCAGACTTTTCGCTAGAAGACGCACAATCATGAGAAGGTCCAGTAACCACGGTCGATAACGTTCCTGGAATTGACAACGCTTGTTGACACAACAAGGAGAACCGATTCGAGTCATTACAACCTGTTAATAAATTTGACAGCGTTTCAGAGAACCGCGAAGGTGCACATGGGTTAGAAAGAAGGTTTATTCTCAGAGATCAAACATGGATATTATGGCGTTTCTTATCTGAGATATCCCAATGGCATCCTAAGCTCAAACTCGCGTGCTGCTCACGGCGGTGTAGTTGTTTCCTTGCGGTAGGCTTGACAGACGTCCGAATTATGGTATTGGGAAGGATCAAGGGTGAGATATCCCAATTTAACTCCCTCAAAATAAGACCTGCCCACACAGTTAACAGTCTTTCATGTTTAGAAACTTTCTGAAACGAACCATTCTCTGGCAAGATCACCTGCCAGATCTGATTTTTCCACTTTGAAGTTCCAATACTGATCCGGCGCAAATATAACCTAGGCACGCAAAAGAAGGCAACGAAACAGACTCACCAGCCATCCCCCTCCTTGACTGTAAGCCAGTTTCTGTGCGTCTGCCCATCGATAAAGGAAAGCATCGGAAGCATTAAACTGTGTCGGAAGTCCCCACTCTCCAAAAAGGAGAGGGCTGTTGCCAACTGCTGCATCCACTTGAACCCGGTTCAGGTCTACGGAACGAACTCGTTTAAAAGGTGCAGAAGTGCATACAAACGAGACGCACTACAGATGCTTGTCATATATGCATCTTCGTTGGCATCGGCGACGCCCTATCTTGAGTTCAAGAGGATGACACGAACAACACCGAAGTAGAATAGCTTACTCCGTATCTGTGGGGAATCTTAGATAATTGGCGCAAGTGGGACAGAAAAACATGCCGTCTCACACGTAGTAGAGGTGGTTATCGTATATCTGAGGTCCGATGGCTGCGGAGGCTGGGTTGGAAGGAGAGTTCCATTGCCTGATCTGAAATCAATACGACTGTTACGTGGGCATGGAGAAGCACTATACATACCAGCTCATATCCATGAATCTTTTCAATCAACAAAGTCAGTCCACAATAAATGGGAGCTCATTATTGACAATGGCAAACAAACGAGGTTATCAAGGATTCAGCCCTATAGTGGAAGGATGTATGAGGCAGCGTGAAGTCCAACGCAAATTGAGCACATAGATCCAGCAGAATGGGAACGGCGCTTCCCAAAGCCGCCGTGACCTCAGGATTGAAAAAGCCAAACGTTGCCGCGTTTTCCAACGCGGCTGTAAAATTCGAAGTTGGAAATGAGGGAAGGTTTTGGCCGGGCACTGGTATGCCAAGGATAAGCTCGACAACTCGGACGACTTGCACAAAGTTTTGCTGGACTGTGACGCAAAAATACAATGATTTTACGTGGGAAGATGATTCTCGGGACGTAACGAGGGAAAGATGACGAACAGTCTCCGTAACCTGGTGTGTCGGCGGCGTTCATGATAGGTTCATTGACAGCTTCGATGGCGACGACATTCCCGAAGGCCGGATCGAGGTGGGACAAAGTGGTCATCACTGCAGTCCACGTCAGAGCGCGACCGTAGTTGTAAGGAGTCTGACGTCTGATTTTGGCGCAAAAAAAAAAGAGGGAACATCCGTATTGGACATACGTAGAATTCAACATCGTTTGTGCACCTAGGTTCGTCGCCTCGAACCTGAGTTGTAACTTGGGGAATTAATCCGACTCACCTTCCTGTGAACTCTTCTCCAGGTGTCTGCACTCCGGGGAGGGCATGATGATCGAGAATAACAGCGATGTCAAAATCCAGGAGTTGCCGAAGCCCCCTTCGCTATCAAAGAAATTGTTCGTTCGGTCCGAAGAGAGCAGGCGATGTACACACAAGTTGGCTGAGTCCACCCCTGGGATAATGTTCGGTGCTTCGGTCAACAAGAGCCTCGACGATCCAATAACCAAGCTAAACGGTTTCCCATATTTGTGAGTTTGTTGGTATAATTAGCCAGGGATCTTACGGGAATTCTAACGGTGTTGATATTGAGGGCGTCAAGTTGGATGATGTCCTCTAAATTGAACCAGGTTTCCCTGAACGAAGAAGGTTGGGACGCAAAATTTGGGTCATAGGTGGACTTGCTCACCAGTGCTGCTGAAATTTCGCGTCCACGGTCTCTGGGTATGCTTGGGCGAAATCACTGTCAAAGGAAAAATATAGATTGGGGGGAGTGAAGACAAATGTCCCCACAATTCGGTGGCTATGCAAGTGGTGCAATCCTCGCACCGCTGGCCACCCATAGCCAGCCATTCTTGAGATGAACATCAACGCAGATTTCCTTGTCGACAAAAAATATGCATGCCTTCGGGAAGCATCCATGACTCAAGCACCAGCCTATGGCCCAAGAGTCCAATTCTGAGCTGGAAGGGGATGTTCAGTACTCACCAGGATCCTAAGTTGACGCCATAGACTTTTTCCGGCAGACTGACTCGAGCTGCAACGAACACTGAAGCAAACCAGATGGGTATGAACGGGGAAAGCATCACTTGAGATTGCTCACCTCTGTCCTACGCCTTAAGTACGCCGGAACGACGAAGAAGCGCGTATTACTTCACGAGCCATACCATGACACCTTAAGCGGCCCCCGCGACTCGAGCTGACAATGTGCACCTCGTTTGCTTGCTTGCATTGGTTATCTTTGATGGCTGATGGAGATGTGTGTGCTTTTTGTGGTCGATGCCCTAGATCAAGGTACTGTATGATCCATCACGACCAAACTGCCAACGTCTGGAGTGAAACCAACTCATTCTGCGACTGCCATCTCCATCGATGCAGCTCGCAGAATCACCCGCTTTGTCTCGATCCACCTCCTTGAGGTCAAGACCCCATGGTCCACGCACTCGCACTCATACAGACCCATCCCAACCGGAATCATCCACTCTTTGGACCTTCTCTCGTCCCCCAATCTCGTTTGCTGCCGTCTCAGAACTGTCCGCGACATTGTCCTCTCCAGTCCCTACAACTCCTCCTCTCGTTAGCTCTCCCACCGTCGCTCCTGCCTCCAAACCTGCGGTCTTATCCCCCCCACCCCCCCTTTCTTTTGACCCCCCACCTCTTCCGACCAAGGCTATCCCTCTTTCGGTCGCCCAATGGACCTTCTCTTCTCAGGAGCTCCAAGAGCTCGTCTCCCGCGCAATTCGGCTCTCCGCATGCGAGTCTTACATCCGTCTCCTCTCACTCAACATTCTCGACGAACAGCTTCCGCAGGACAGCGAGCGTCTAGAAACACTCCAGAAGGTGGCACAGGCGAAATACAGATTTCATGTCCAACGACGAACTATGCTGCTCCAAGCCCTCAATTCCTTCTCTTCTTCCCTCAACCAAAAATCCACCGGGAACTCGAACAAGAGCAGAAACGAAGCTAAAGATGACGCCAGTACTGCAGCCATCCTTAGCAACCTCGCGGCTCAACTTTCAGAGACAACAACTGCAATGGACGCTCTTGCTACCGACCTAATCACCATCACATCACATCAATCGCAAATTTCTTCCCTCCTAGCTACCCATTGGGGCAGCGCACTTGCCATAGCCTTGCGCAAGCTCAACTCGAGTTATGCTCGCAGGACCAGTGAACTTGAGCACGCCGCACAACGGATCAACATGCTTGAGGCAGAAGTGAATGAGGCATGGACCGAAGCAGAAAGACTGGCAAGTGAGATGGACGATCTGGAAGAATTTGCCGATGGAATCCAGACTTCCAAGACAATGTCAAACCCCCCTCCTTATTTCCCATCCGCACCGCAAGCTTCTACATTAACCATCCCCATCGACGACGACTTCTTGGATGACGACGAAGGCGATGCCGTCATCACGACTGCCGAAGTTGTTCATCTTCCCCGCACCCTTAGCCCCGTGACACCACTTATCCCATTCTCACCGCCCTTGAATGCCAACTCGATCAGGATCACCACCACCACTGCCGTAGACACCACATTCACACCTACCGTGCGCCGCACGAACAGTTCTGATGCCATAAGTACACGCAGCACGCGCAGCGTCGCCTCACAACGCGCCCGCATCTCTGCAGCCAAAGCGCGGAGTCGGCGCGCCAGTCTGGCGAGCTTACGGTTGCCCAACTCACAGAGGGGAAGTCGGACCGGGAGCTCTGTTGGCCATATGTTCGAGGACGAAGAGTTGCCGCCGCTGCCGGTGATGCCGGAAGGGCTGGCGAGGATGGCCAAGGCTGCGATGTTGCCAAGGTCTGCCAGACGGAGATCGGAGACGGATGAGATCGTGATTGGGCCAGGTGGTCTTGCTCCGTCGTTTCTCAGCTTTGGGTCAAGGCGTGAATCTAGTGACGATCACAGAATGGACATCGAGATTGTTCCGCAAAGAAAGACAGATGGTCTGTATTTTTCGGTGGTCGTTCTTGTTTTGCTGAACGTCTCTTTCACAGACTCACAACCTTCACCCTCAATGAGCCTTCCGCCCATTCCCTTCGTGTGGCTACACTCCGACATCCCGCGGCATGGAGCCGCGAGACGTACCCCTACCTCTAACCTCGGTAATCCAAGCACTCGTCTCCCCACGAGCTCAACGATAAGCAGCAGAACCTCCAGGACTGCCGCTAGTCTCTTTAGGATTACTAGTACGCGTACAAAGCAGACCTTCCGTACCCTCTTCCGACATGGCTCCGAGTCCTTTTTGCCGCGCGGACCCCAGGGGGAGGAGGTGGCAAGTGGCAGCGACGGTAGCGGTGGTCGTGGCGCAGGGGCGGGTGGAGGTTCCCCCTCAGAGCTCCAGTTGGTGCCTGATAATGCGGTGATCGAATTCGGGGTGCAGGAAGCTGAGCAGAGTATAGCTACAGGGATCACCGTGCCTGACACCGCCACGATCGTTCCCTCAGTCCCCTCTTCGCGTTCCCTCGCCTCCAATCGGCACCCACCTCCACCCGCGACATCCTACATTTCGTCTATCGGCTCTGAAATCACCTCGGTCACCCTCGAAAATGTTGCTATTCCACACCCTTCTCCGATTGTTGGGAGAGTTCAGAGAGCCAATAGCTCTCGCCTGGCGAGGCTGAAGACGATGACAGAGAAGTATTCGTTCTCAATACCTATGCTTAGGAGTCGCAGGGTATCTTCAACGCGATGATTTATTATTCGTAGATGCTGTCTGGTTTTCGCTTACCATTAAGGACACTGTACTATGTTACCGCGTAGATCTTACTCTCCACTCGTTTCTCTCGCATTCCTTGTATCTTTTTAACATTGACACTCGTACGGTTTCTTGGGTCTAGACTTGGGACAAACTCGACGGACTACTGACATATGCACTAATGATCCTAGGGCTATGTCTTTGCCAGTGCTAGAGCACCTTCGTTAGTTATCATCGTGTACAATTCGCCCTCTTTCCCTATCGTTTTTGCGCGGGCACCAGGCGGGAGTGCCGGCGAGCCTATTTTCCCTGCAATAAAAATACTCTTGGCTAAGAGTGGGACCTGTGTATATCCGTGTTATGTTGGGCGGTACGCTAGGAAGACGAGTTCAAGAGGCGGACCCACCTTGATCTCCGCGGAAGGGGTGAGGAGTGCCAGGGCGTTGGCGAACGTTCTAGAGGACGACGTAAGGGTGGAGAGGAGAGGAGAGGGGGTGATGGTCATCTCGGCTCACCCAACGACAGCTTCAGTGAACCTGGACCCCGGGCGATTGGCGTCGTTCAAGAAGCCAGGCCGGAAGACGATGGTGTCACTGTAACCTAATGCAGCTAAGCCTTGTTCAGTAAGACCCTTGCTCCTGCGTAAAAAAAACAAACATATTATGCCATGTGAGTTACATTATCATTAATCCACCCCTACCAGCGAGGGTAGGGCGGGCACATTGCGAATGCATACCGACTGTATAAAAGACGGGAGGTCGGATTTGCGGTACTTGCCTGTAAGTAATAATAATACCAGTCGTTCGATCAAGCGGGAGAGATGGATATCGGGAAACACTCACTGAGACGTATACGAGCCGCTGGGAATGACTAGGGTCGTCCGTCTTGGCAGCCTGAGCGGCGTTCACAACATAGCTGTATAAAGAAAAGACGCGAGGCATCATCGATCATTCATTAGTTCCCTGTCCTCCTCATTCGAAACGGGGATCAATATTCACTCCCTGTCGATCTTCTCAAAAGCGGCAGCACTCCCAGCAGCTGCCCTAGTAGTCCCAAGACTACAAGGTGGACAAGTGAGCGATCCCGCCTCCGATGATCATTATTAGGTGGGGGTAAGACGACTCACGCGATATACACGACATCCCACTTGCCGTCTTTCAGCCCACTTTCCTCTAGCTTTTCGAAATCGATGACCTTCTGCTCGAGTTTCTCCTTTCCGGGACCAAGGTTATCTCCCGGAGTCACTCTGCGATACACACGAGTTAGGCAACGCATGTCAATTGGCGTGTTACACACACACACACCTGCGACCATACTCGCCTACGCGAGAGAAATGGGGCGACGCTAACAGTTCGCCGAGAAGTTGTTTACCTGTCGCGCCAGTTGCACCGAGAATAAGAGCGGAGGGGCCAGTCATGGTTGGATTACAAGTCTGTACTGAGTACACTAGCCCGGGCCATGCAGTATCAGCCGAAACTCAGTCAGCATTGACGTCAATGCCGGCACACACACAGTCTACACGTGTATAATAAAGACGGCTGGACAAATACACATTACTCCTCCTCGTCTTCCCCAATTACATGTCTAGCGTCCGCGTCCGCGTTCGGGACCCGGGCGTACCATTTCGTCCGAGTCATCTCCATATCATTATCGTTAGTTGCCGTCCCAGCATTACGGCCGGTTGTGGCGTACAAATGGAGGAGCCAGAGTATGAGCGTGTACATGATGAATGCCATGCTGTGTCGACCACAAGGGTTAGACGACGGTGAGGTTTTGCAAAGGATGACGAACCTATACATCATAAGGAGGTACGTGACATGATCCATCCCGTTCTCGTGGACAAACCTGAGCTCCTCGTCGGTCGCGGACATGAATATCAGACTTTCCGTACTCTCAGCGTTGAAAGTAATGTCTATGACTTATTAACTCACCCTGAGGACACCAGCAACTGTACTCGTCACCAAACAGCAATCGTCAGCGCACGACGAATATCGGGTGATCTCGGAACGAACTCACGAAGGGTGGAAGGTGTTGGAAAGCGGCGCCTGCTGCTTTTAGATTGCTTGGGGGTGAAGGGGAAACGGAATGCCTCGACGATTCGGCAAGTGTGTGATCACTGTGGCCATCCTCATCTGGACCCTCTGGTGAGGGTTTTGGGACTATGAAGCATATTTCGATTATGCGTGCGACCCCTGCGGACATTAACGTAGTTCCAAAGGTAGCGTGCACCTTCAATTGGATGAGACAGTTGAAGTACGATCGAGGGATGAAAGCTAACTCACCTTGGTGGATATCATAAGTGCCTGGGCATGTTCTGACATGGCCCAACCGGTCAATATAATACTAAAAGATATAAGCCAAGTGAAATGAAACAAAGAGGTTTGTTTACATAAGGGCCGGGATAACATTGCGCTGAGAAACAATCAACGTTACGGCAAAGACTTTGACGAATATTGAGTTGGATGGGCACCTGATTGTTTCGCGATAAGAATATTCCCAAGATGCCTCCTGACCACCCTATCGTAGGATGTTGACTCAGCAGCACGCTAACATATTTTGGGTGAACTCCTTACAGAGAATACCAAGTATTCTGGGATTGTGAATGAGAAAGGAAAGCCCGCATAGATAGGAACGATAACCTCACGTATGCTGCATGTCCTTGACAGACCATGTTGAGCCCCGATGCTCCGTGAATGTGTTGACTTATCGAACGCTTACGTTACTTGCGATCGAGGGAATCGAGGAGAGGATACTCACCTATACCCTGCAATGGCATTAACCAGAGACGTCAAAGCAATTGCCCAGAGTACGCACCCACAACATGATAATCCAAGAGTCCCACCATTCGGGACTACGGCCGCTGCGTTTGACCCACGCTTCTCCTGCAACCAATAAGATGGTCATAATAGTTCCATATGCAATGAACCCGCTCCCCTGGAATAGAAATCTTGAGCAAGAACCTGTCTGGGGTGCAGACTAGTTACCATGATGTAATGTGCAAGACATTGACCGAGGTTGTCTCCACGACAATATGATCGGAAGGCAATAGCGCCAAACATCATCTGAGTCCAACCAAGGATAGGATATGCCTTGCCCAGGACGCCGTGCACCCGGACGGCCCACGGTCGTATTGATTGTTCATGTATATGCAATTTTAGATAGATACCGAGTGCAAGTTGCGTGGCTATCGGAAAAAGAAGGACGACGGCGAACTTGTTGTGAGCGGACGGCAGGAACATCCTCCCTCCATGGGAATGGCCCAGAATATAGCCTGCGGCCGTCAACGCGAAGCCTGCGCTCTTCGGTACGGGTGATTATTATTATTATTTACATCCATAAACGGTTGAAAGATACTGACTTGGAGTGGTACATGCCACCGACTTCGGGAGATACCCAGAACCATTCCAGTTGGGAAAAGTATGCCCCAAACTGCGGTTTGGAGTAGGATGTGAATCCAGAGAATAGAATCAACGGGGGCATTAGCTTGGTCTTGTGTCAGGTCCACCCCGTGTTCGTGAGCTGATGCTGAAAGAGCTTCTAGTAAGATCAAAAATGAGATGGAGGCAGCCATTGATGGCAAACGCCTGGCCGGAGAGCAAGTATTGAGTGGCTGTGTCTGATCAAGGAGGGTAGGGTTAGGGCTGCGAGTTATCTGATAACGATCAGCTCTGAATAATCAGACGGATCACACGCGAGAATACTCGAACCCTTTCCAGCCATTGCTGACTTGGTGGTTTGCCGCCCCGTCTTCCGTTACTCCAATCTGATGATCGATTTATCTACACTTTACTATATTTACGCTCTTTTTGCGCAAACAGATCAATGTTGTGGGTAACCGAACATTCTCCGTCGGAAGCTATTTGCGTAGTCGCCTCCACAAGCTCCTCCCTGAATCGTAAAGTTAAACACGATCTCTGACAGTATCAATTCGGGGCGGAGAGTTGAATTTCATTAAACTCTCGCAATCGGGTATAGGCCCCATTTCGTTTCGTTGTCAGCGACGCACCCAGCAGGAAGGCACGTGTCACCCCCCCCCCGGAAGTGTTTGTTTTCTGTAATACAGAGAGAAGGGTATCCTAACCCCGATGCCCGATGTCTGATGAAAGGAGCAGTCCCTTCATCAGACATCGGACATCGGATACCCTTCTCTCTGTATTACAGTAATATCGTGTGTAAATTTCGTGGATAAATGGGTTCATGTGGCAATTTGCGATCGCGGCGAGCCACGTTACCGAATCCAGAAGCCCGTTCTTTTCGTATGTGGCCCACGTATGACAGGGTTCATCGCGTTCGAATGCCGAGGCACACGGACAATGAAAGCGTGGTATCCAGGTGGGGTCTGTAGATCACTTTCAAACCGTCTCAGCCTTGACTTTGCCTTACAAGGCAAGGGAGAATAATTTTTTTGGGTACGATTCTGAGTTAACCTACACTCCCCCGTTCGTTTATTATTTCAAACTACTACATTCCTTTGTAGCGGTGTACCCCACTCTGTATGAGTTGGTTTCCCCCCCCTGTCTTTGCCACAAGTTCCTCGTGTTTTCGTCTCCCCCCACGTAGGATCGTGTCCCCCTCCGATCGCTGTCCGATGTACTCATTCTTTCAGCCTTAATAGCGTTTATCGTGGTGAAAAATGTCCAGAGAGGCACAAAAACGTCTCGACGGAAACCTGGCCGTCTTCAGGCCGTTTCCTCTTCCTCTCGACGTTTGCCTCGACATCTTCTGTCGATTATCCATTCCTGACATCTTAAATCTAAGACAGGTATGTAGAACATATTTAACTGAGAAACAAAATAACAACAACTACCAGACCTGTAGAACATTTTTTGAAATCACACATCTCCGTAGTTTGTGGCACCTCCTCCTCCGAACCCAAATTATTCAAGAGGGCATTCCTGTCCCTGGACTTTCCGGACGTCCTATTGATTCTCTCTCAGGAAATGAACTCGAGCGGTGTACCTGTCGCGCGGTGCGCCTCCGTCGCAACTGGACCTCGCCGTCACCCATCGCCACCAGACAGGTCAATATCTCCCCTACATCGGACTCGATCTCGGTGAATCGTGCCGTCCAGTTTCTGCCCGGGAGAGGTCGTCGCTGGTTGCTTTCGATTACCTCATGTAGAAACTCGATGCCCCGAAAGGACATTATCCACTGCTGGGACGTAGAGGCCTCACCGCCGAATTGTGTTGCCGTTTACCGTTGTGTAGGGCTATCCAGCTTTGCTGTCAATACCGAATACCCTGGTCCTGCTATTTTGGCCCTTCAACAGGAAAGAAACAACCAGTGGGTGTCTCGACGCAGAATGCCTCGACACTAAATCGAAAAGAAACACCAGGTTCTATATACAGCTGCTGGGCATCAACTTTTCCGCTCGCGATCCTGAATCCGCCTTCGTAGAGGTGACGAGAATACCCAAGGCATCCCAAGACCTCCGTCTCTTCTCCGGTCCCAACATCATCTCACAAGAACCCAGCGGACGACTGATCCTCTGGAATGTCCGTACACCCCAAGCGGAAACAGAACTTCGAGCAACCTACACGGCACCGGTGCGATCTCATTTCCTATCATCTCAACCCCCCCAGACCAACTTTGACTTCCCCCCCCCCTCCTCCCCCCCTCCTGCTCTCAATTTCCCCGCCTTCTACCCCACACAGCGATCCGCAATCAAATGCCACGCGGCCGTCCTCTTCCCCGAATGCGTCCTCGTCATCCGAGGATCGTCCGTCGAGCTATACTCGCTGCCCTCCCGCCACCCACCGGGGCGGGCCACCACCACCACCACCACCACCACCACCCCACTCCTCCTCGAACCCACCGCCCAGTGCCGATGGCGCTGGCAGATAGACCGTCTGCGGCTTACGAAGCAAGCTCCCCGGCCGCCCGGGAGTGGCGGCGGCGGCGACGACGACGACTACCGTCCGATACACATGCTCGTCCGCTTCGCGGATCGATTCTCCATGCCGAGCAACACGATACACCACTATGTGCTCCACCCGAGCGCGAGCGCACGCCGTCCCGCACGAGGTGGGGGCGGTAGCAGAAGCCTCCCATACCACATCCAGCCGCGCATCGTCGGCCCGCCGATTGCAGCGCCCCTCCGGCTGTTCGCCATGTCTGACGAGGCTGTGGGGGAATACGGGAGTGCGGTGTGGATCGATAGTCACACCGAGGATTATTTTGGTCATCATCATCATTATCGCAACGGTAACATTGGGGGAGGACAGCGGTTGGCGGGCGGACGGCTGTGGATGTCTGGGCAAGGGATGGGGGATGGGGATGGGGATGGGGATGGGGATGAGGATGGTGATGAGGATGGTGAGGGGTGGGGGGGTGCGGGTTTGGTGGCCGGGATGGCGCCTAGGATGGCTTCTGCTGTGTATAGCGTTTCGGAGGAAGGCGTGTGGGAGCATTTAGCTCTGGACGAGCAGGAGGGGAGGATCGCGCTCGGGACTGGGACGGGGGTGATCGCTTTGTACGAATATTCATAAATGTATCGAATCGTTACATTTAGATCTTGATGATCGACAAATTCTAATTTCGGTCATGGCAAAAATGCCCCCTTTGAAGGATGTACATTCGGACATGTTAATACACTCATGATGGTTTTATTACGACGCAATAAGGACCTGTGAATTTTAAATGGAGAGAGTGTTTTTTTGGAGAGAAATGGAACGTACGGCTGAGGGAGTGAGTCCCAGTTCTCGCAAGGTTAATGAGAAATCCTCATGTGAGAATACTTTCCTGTCCGAAGGAGAGATGAGTGATAAGAAGACAGAAAAGGGGAGAAAGCCCACCTCGGAAAATGTTGAGTGAAAGTGACGGTGTCGACGTCGACCGAGAGGGTCTGACCGGCCAAGAACTCTGCCACCTCTCGCAACGCTATTGAGAATGAATGAGGAAAAGAGAGAGGTTAAGAGGAGTGAGGAGAGGACGAAACTGGAATCACTAGACAGGGTGGTCGTATACGGTTGTCCACCGGTCGCCATCCGGATCTGCAGCCTAGTATCCTTAAAATCCCTACCGGCGACGGTACCCGCGGTACTCGTCGTGGCAGATGAGGTCGTTTCAGAAGCGGCGGCGGCGGCGGCGGGGTCGTCGTCGTCATTGAGTGGGAGATCGAGCGTGCCGTCTCTCAACATCTTCGCTCTCGCCGCTTTTTCGGCCCGAGCGCGTTTGTCAGCTTCGACGAGCGCGCGAGTAGCCGACATGACCCTTTTTTCTTCAATTTTGTCTATCAAGCATCATAAGGGGTCGGCAGAAAGAGACAGACGAAAGGGACGGACCTTTCCGTTTCTGCTCGGCATCTTTCATCGCTTGCTTAAGTCTCATATCAGCCTTGATCTTGCTCATTTCCTGCAACGACCGTGAACGACGAAAAACCGAATGAAAGGGAGAAGGACCTTTCCAGACTTTCTCCGGATAGCCTCAGCCTCCCGCTTCTCCTTGACATCTTCCTCCTCCATCCTCGCCTTCTTCTCCGCCATGCGTTCTCGCAGCTCCTCCAAACGCGCCTTTTTCTCTTCCTCCGTCAACGGTTTAATCTACATTTAGTTCAGCGATGGTGATGAGGCGGAGGAAAGAGCGAACGTCGTCAGTAGACTCTTCAAACTGATCGTGCCCGCTCTTCTCGGCGTGATAATTGGCGAGAGCGGTATTCCTAAACACCTTGCCACACTCTACACATTTTATACTCTGAAAGAATGAATAACTGGAGGAGATGTGAACGAGCGAGATCACCTTGGGTTCCACATCGGCACCCGTGTTGTCTTCCTGATCGCCCACGTTTGCTGAAGAAGCATTGGGATCGGGAATGGAGTCAGACTGGTGCTCGATGATATGATCCATGGCGGGTTGGAGACCCCTGTTAGCGGTGGCCTTGAGGGCCCCTGGGGAGGATTAAGACGAGGAGGAGAGGAGAAAAGAGACGTACATTCGACTCTGGCCGGGTCGAAACCCATAGCGAGGAGAGTGTCTTTATCGGATGTGGACATGTTGAATGTGTGTATGACTAATAGAGGCTTTAATTGTAAAGGTCGTTACATAACATGACAAAAAGACAACGATCATTCATCACTCCTTCTTGCCACACCTGAACAGGCTGGATGCCTTTTGTTTGATCGCGCTGATACTCATATTCAGACTCTTCCCACGTTTGTGAGCTGGCGGAGGGGGAGGGGGTAGTATCCTGGTGGTGCGAGGGACGACGACTTGGGGCTCAAACGAGCCGTCGAAGAAGTCTTTGCGGACCATGTCGAGATCGTGCTGTGCGCGTCGTCGGGGAGGGGGTGCGAGCTTCAAGGGTGCAGGTCTGCGACGCTGAGCGCCCCTTGGTCTCGGGATCTTGTTTGGGGCGGGGACATGACGAGATGGGAAGCCGTCGTTGGCCGGGTCCGGACGGGAGGCGTATGGGGGAGGGGGGAAGAAGGGGTGGGTGGGGAAATCGTCTGGGGAAAGGGGGTGGGCGAGATAGGTGGGGCTGAGGACGGAGTCGAGGGATGAGACGGATTCCCTGCGGTCATCGCCGAATGGGATCCAGGAGGGGTGGTCATCGTGACTGGCGAGGAGATGGACGTATTCCCACTCTTCCTCTTGGTCCCACCAGATACCTCCCTTTCCGTCCCTGTAAACGTCTCCGATGGCAAGGGGCTGTGCGGAGTGACCTGCAGCTGCTCTGGCCTGTGCCTGCATGAGACGATTGAGATGTGAGTCTATTTTACCACCGTCGATGAACTGCATGAGAGCGAGTTCGTTAGCGAGGGTGGGTGGAAGTACATGACGTGAAGGAGACATTAATCGTGTTTGAATTAAAATTATTAGGGATTAAATACTTGAAAAAGACAATAAAAAGTGAAACAAAAAGAAAATTAGATTACGATTTAGGAACTACGATTACCTATTTTAGACAACGTTTAAATCCACCTTTATTACCACCACGACCGAACCTGATCACATCCGGTACACCCACTTTCAACTCACTTAGTTGTTCACTCAATTCTTCGACTGGGTCTCTCTTCTTCCAAGGCTTCCGAATCATACTCGCACCTTCACCCCATCTATCCCGTAATCCGCCGATCCCTTTATTAGTCACACCAAAGAAATACTCCTTCGGGTACCGATGCACTTCAATCAAATGCAATCGTCTCGCTTTCGGTGTCAGAAACGTTCGTGCACAGCAATCAACGTAGCACTCAAACTGTCACTCTCATCTTTAGTTTCACTATAATCGAACACACACACACACTCACGATCTTTTCCCCCTTCTCCTTCCGAACGGCCGCAATAGGATCATGACACTCTGTCTGATGCTTCGGACAGTCAGCAACCAACACCCGAAAGTCATCTCACAAACCAGTTCCAACATCCGCCCTTCCGGAAAAACACATCCACACCCTTCCGCCTCGCAAACATGCGTGTGATACGTCTCATAGTGCGACTCTAGCTCTCTCGTGCTCCCTACCACCGTCGGCACGTGCTTCGGCGGGTTGCATGTCGGCGGCAGAGCGCACACCATCCCATGCTCTCCATCCTCCGTAGGGCTTAACCGCGATGCTTTCGACGGTCCACTGAGTGTTTCAGTCGGGCTTGAGGATCGCTCTCGTTTCGTAGTTGTAGTCATTAGACCTGTGACATGTGATCCGTGACATTTTCTCTCTAATGTCATCCAAACGAAAGTGGGACCAAGCTGCCCCCGCACCAGATGAATCCACTTCCCAACCACCCCCAAAAAAACTCGAAGACGGCAAGACCGCCTCTGAAGCAGCTGCAGCCGCCGTCGCCATCGCCGCCAAGATTGCCGCCCAATTCGCCAATCCATTAGGAGGCCCCGGTGGTGTCCTCCTCCCCGGCCAGAAAGACCCCCACGATGCCGACTACACCCACGACATTGATATTAACGATGTCAGGAATCGGTACATGTTGACCAAAGGCACAACTCAAATGCAGGTCAGTCAGTCCAATCACCCTTCTATTCACCCTTCTATTCACCACCCACAGATCCACGAAGAAACAGGAGCTTCCGTAAGCACCAAAGGTGTTTGGTACCCAGACCGCTCCAAAGCGACCGAAAAGGACCCGCCCCTGTACCTCCACATCGCCGCCACCACACCCGACATCCTCCACAAGGCGATCGACAGAGTGAACGAGCTGATCGCGATCGACATTGGCCCGCTCGTCGAGGACAAAAAGGACAGGCTGCGTGAGAAACGCAAATGGCCGGAAGAGAAGATCCCCGTCGGGCTCGAGACTATCAGGAACTTTAACGTCCGAGCCAAAGTCGTCGGTCCCTCCGGCCTCTTCGTCAAGTATATCCAACAAGAGACGGGCACCCGTGTACAGATTAAAGGTATCGGATCCGGTTTCGTCGATCCAGAGACAGGTCGGGAGTCGGACGAACCTATGCATATTCATATCACGTACGTCACCTTTTTCCTTGTTTCTGCGCTCTCATCCGAATCCTTTTTAGTTGCCCTGATGAAGGACCGATAGCCCGTGCTAAAGCGCTTACCGAGGATCTTTTGCAAGTCGTCAAGTCAGAACATGCAAAGATGCAAGCCGTACTCCTTCAGCAGCAAATGGAACTCCATCATGCTCAAGCTCAATACGCCGCATATAGTGCTATGGCTGTACGATTTTCGTTTCCCCACACACCTCTCTTTTTCCGTTACTGATGGAGACCGCGTATAGGGACATCTTCCCCCTCCACCTTCCGGCGCCCCACCCCCGCCTCCACCAGGAGACCAACCCCCTCCTCCACCAGGCGATTCATCTCAAGCTGCCTCTGGCACCACGCCCACCTCTGCTCCAACAGACACCGAAGCCAAGGAAGCATACCTGGCATACTGGTACGTCATAATTATCTCCCCCCCCCACGCCCCCGTCTGACCTTCTTATCCCCCCCTCCCAGGGCTGCATACGGATACGACACCAGCTCGCCTCAGTTCAAAGAATGGACGGAAAGCCAACAGCAACAGTACAGTCAGTATTATAACGCCCAGCAAGCGTACACTGCGCCTCAAACGGGAACGGCTGTTGTTGCTAATGCCGAATCGACAACGACAGGGGCGCAGCCACCACCTCCACCGCTACCGCCGCCTCCCCCACCCTCGAACGGACTTCCGGCACCGCCCCTGCCTCCTCCTGCGTAGAATGCTGCATTTTTTTTGTTGGGAAGCACGGGGAATCTATTTTTTCTAGAGAGTGCCGTCGATTGGCGGGTGGAATTATAACCTTCTAATCAATCCTGCGTGTTGCTTGCTTGCTTGTGGCATGTCTTGTTGTCATTGTACAAAAATTTAAAAACTACATACATTTGTTCAAACCAAGCCAGCATATGGTTGCCTGTCGAATCTCCAGTGCTAAATCACCAAGGTACTGAACTTTGGGATGGTTTTGGCCAGTTCCTCCACCCGCTGGCCCCAACGTCGAAGCTCGCTTTCGCAGCCTTCGCAGCCCTTGGAGTTGTCATCGACTACTTTGAGTGGGTTCTTGACTGCCACTAAGCCATTTACGGCCAGTGATTTGTAGATGTTTGACCATTGGAAGCAAGGGGAGTGTGAGTTTGTGTTGTGAGTATGCGTAATCTCCAAGAGGGCCACTCTTTGGACACCCAACCAGAGCTCTCTATATCTTACCTGGTGGGGTGCAGTGATATCTGAGTGAGACTATGTAAAAAGACAAAGGGGAAAAAAGCTTACCCATGCAATGAAAGTGTATGGTGACATGCTTGTCTCAATAAAAACCGAGCTGAAATCACGTTGTAAGCTGGCTTTCCCTGCCATATCCATCATCTCCGTGTGTCCGTGTTTTATCGAGTACTCCAACACACGGATCACATGGCGTGGATTCCTGATAGCACGCCTGTTGGCGGTAGCAAGTAAGCAATGGTATAGTTCAAATGGATGTTTGACAGACTGCATGTAGAGTTTGCAAATGGTTATGGCTGAGTGGACTTCGTACTTTTCTGCGGCTTCCGCCAGCCCCGCAAGGACATCAAACTGGACTTGCGCCAGATCTGGCTGGGGCCGGTTGTACATGTATTGAAAGAGCAGATCGAGGACATCGGAGGTCTCCTCGAGCGGGATCACTTCATTTCTGGATGAGACCAGTCCTTCGGCAGCGAAACCCTCCGAAAAGAATTCGAGATTCCTTCGATGGACCTTGAAGAGGATGTTATCTGAGGATCGGAAAGTGACGTCTGCTGTGAGGTCGTTCCCTTTTGCAGGTTCGTAAGTCAGGCCTCCAGCCTAAATGTACAAATGTAATCGCACTCACAACGCTCTGAGACTTGAGTTTCAACGCTCTGCTTCTCGTCAAAGTTCATGATGACTTGTGGTGTTGAGTGTTATATAATAGGCCCTCTGCTCTAAAACAGTTTGACCTCCCTCAAGCCACGCTGAAAGCAAGAGTACCATCAGCAAGGAGAGATGGTGAGGATATGAAAGTGAACCTATGAACCAAGACACGTGCCCGTAGCACCCCTGTGCTGCCGCCGCTGTTGATGGTTAGCGATGGTTATGGTCATAACCATCGCACTCTGTGTCCACCAAACCCTTGGCTTTGAGGGAGCTCTCAGTCAGGTTCTGGAGAATGTTAGGGATTCTGTCAATCACGCGAGAGTGAGTCTGTTAATCTATTTGTGCTTCCTCTCCTTGATGCTGATTCTAAGATGGCAAGTACATCGGTCAATGTACCAGCAGCCGTGATTTTGTTGATCAAGAGATTCAGTTAAACCTACACATACATTATCAGGTATAGTGCTTGTGTCGTTCCCAATTTTGTGCGCTGATACCGTGGCGGTAGATGACATGTCAGGAATTGGTTACATGTTGCAGTCCCTTTGTCCTCCCGTTCAATACACATCCACCCACACACCCACACGGATGCACAAAGAAACCAGAGCTCCCATAAGCACCAAAGGCATCTGGTATCCCGACTGCTCTAAAGTGACCGAAAGGACCCCGCCCCTGTACCTGCACATCGCTGCCACCACACCCAACATCCTCCGCAAGGCGATCGACAGAGTGAACGAGCTGATCGCGATCGACCTCGGATCGCTCGTCAAGGACAAGAAGGACAGGCTGCGCGAGAAGTGCAAGTGGCCGGAAGACAAGATCCCTGTTGGGCTCGAGCCATCAGGAACTTTAACGTCCGCACCAAAGTCGCCGGCCTCTTCGTCAAGTATATCCAGCAAGAGACTGGCACCCATGTCCAGATCAAAGGTACCGCTCCGGTTTCGTCGATCCAGAGACAGGTCGGGAGTTGGACGAGCCTATGCATATTCATATCACGTATGTCACCTTTTCTTGTTTCTGCGCTGTCACCCAAGTCCTTTTTACTTGCCCGGACGAAGGGCCGATAGCCCGTGCCAAAGCGCTTACCGAGGATCTTTTGCAAGTCGTCAGGTCAGAACATGCAAAGATGCAAGCCGTACTCCTTCGGCAGCAGATGGAACTGCATCATGCTCAAGCTGCATACAGTGCTATGGCTGTACGATTTCGTTCCCCACCTCTCTTTTTCTGTTACTGATGGAAACCGCCTATAGGGACATCTTCCCCCTCCACCTCCGCCTCCACCAGGCAGTTCATCCCAAGCCACTGGCACCACGCCCACCTCGGCTCCAACAGATAGCGAAGCCAAGGACGCATACCTGGCGTAGTGGTATGTCCTTATTATCTCCCCACGCCCATCTGACTTATCCCCTCCCAGGACTGCATACGGATACGACACCAGCTCGCCTCAGTTCAAAGAATGGACGGAAAGCCGGCAGCAACAGTACAGTCAGTATTATAACGCCCAGCAAGCGTACACTGCACCTCAGACCGGAGCGGCTGTTGTTGCTGGTGCCGAATCGGCAACGACAGGCGCGCAGCAGCCGCCTCCACCTCCACCGCTACCGCCGCCTCCCCCACCGTCGAACGGACTTCCGGCACCACCCCAGCCTCCTCCTGCGTAGAATGCTGCATTTTGGAAGCACGGGAATCTATTTTCTAGAGAGTGCCGTCGATTGGCGGGTGGAATTATAATCTGCGTGTTGCTTGCTTGTGGCATGTCTTGTCATTGTACAAAAATTTAAAACTACATACATTTGTTCAAACCAAGCCAGCATATAGTTGCCCGTCAGTCTTTCGTTTGCGATTTGTATATCCTCTCTGAGTGAATCTCCAGTGCTGTTAGACCAAGGTACTGAAATTTGGGATGGTATTGGCCAGTTTCTCCACCCGCTCGCGCCAACATTGAAGCTCCCTTTTGCAGTGTTCGCAGCCCTTGGAGTTATCATCGACTACTTTGAGTGGGTTCTTGACTGCCACTAAGCCATTTATGGCCAGTGATTGGTAGATGCGTGGCCAATGGGTGCAAAGGGAGCGTAAGTTTGCGTAGTGACTAGGGGAAGTGTCCAAGAGGGCCTGTCTTTGGACATCCAGCCAGAATTCTCTATATCTTATCTGGTGGGGTGATACCTGAGCGAGACTATGTAAAAAGACAAAGGGGAAAAAATCTTACCCATGCAATGAAAATATGTGGTGAAATGGATGTCTCAACAAAAACCGACTTGAAATCATGGTGTAAGCTGGCTTTCCCTGCCATATCCGTCACCTCCGTGTGTCGGTGTTTTATCGAATACTCCAACACACGGATCACATGGAGTGGATTCTCGATAGCACGCCTGTTGTAGTAGCAATTAGTAATGGTACACTTGAATCCAAACGGATGTTTAACAGACTGCATGTAGAGTTTGCAAATGGTCATGGCCGAGTGGACTTGGTACTTTTCTGCGGCTTCCGCCAGCCCTGCGAGGATCTCAAACTGGACATGCCCCAGATCTGGCTGGGGCTGGTTGTACATGTATCGAAAGAGCAGATCGAGGACATCGGAGGTCTCCTCAAGTGGAATGACTTCACTGCTGGATGAGGCCAGTCCTTCGGCAGCGAAACCCTCAGAACAGCATTCAAGGTTCCTTCGATGGACCCTGAAGAGGATGTTATCTGAAGATCGGAAAGTGACGTCTGCTGTGGGGTCGTTCCCTTTGCAGGTTTGTAAGTCAGGCCTCAGCCTAAATGTACAAATGTGAGCTCACAATCCTCTGAGACTGCGTTCTGCTTCTTGTCAAAGTTCATGATGGACTTGTGGTTTTGAGTGTTATTCCCGCTACCGTTAGGTAGAGGGTCTTGTGGACTGTTACGAAAAACAACTTTTGGCTGTAGATTTAAAGATCTGGTCCAAGCCACGTGGCTTTTTGTTGATGTCTTGAAATAAATAATAATGGGAATATATTTCTTTTGTTTCACTTTCTTTTCCGTCTTTCTCTTTTCCTGCAAACCCTCCTCTCGACTTCAGGTTATCTTGTCAGTTGAATTATCTCCTTTGTCTCAAGGTTTGATTTTTTTATTCTTAGTTTCATCTTGCTATATTATTGTTAATAAAAAAATGAATTGCGTATAGGTTCATTCATGCAATCTCTTTCTAGCACTCCTGTGTCCTTGAATGTATGACTCCGAAGTCGCCCTAATTCTAATGCTATTGCCAGTAACTCTAGCAGTTTTGTTCCTGCGATGTCTCGTTCTCCTAATTCTATCTTTGGTCTCAGCAATCAATCTCTGGGTATTGAAATCATCAGAGACATCTTCTTTTTTAATTATTGGTCTGGCATGTGTACTAGTGTTCTGGGAATTAGGTTTGGTAAATTAGCCAGAGCAAATTTACTGAGGTAAATTTCCGTAAATTTCCCAGTGAATTTCAGGGGACTGTAAAACCCCTGGTGAATTTGGGTGAATTTGATGCTTAGTTGCTGCAAGTTGAGTTCCAGCTCAAATCTAAATACTGCTTCTCTAGTAAAGGTGACGGAGTGCTTTTATAGATGTTACCGCTAATGTAATTTGTCAGGACATAGCATTAGAGGGAACTCTGCAATTTTATTATAAATTTGAGATTAAACACCTAAAATTCAGCATGGATGTCTCAGTGAAGCAAGATATTGCTCAGCTTCATTTCTATCTTGCAAACCTCTCTGAAAATTTACCCTGTCCACCTCAAGGATGCTCCAAGTACGATTTTGAACACTTTGCCCCTAACCCAGAATGGGTTGAAGACGTTGGTGAGGAATGTGCTGTAAATCGGGAGCTTGAAGTTCAGCTTGGTTCTCGTGCTGGTGGGTTGCTACAGCTAAAAGAGCGAGGCCCTGGAATGTATGCACTTGTGGGTATACTGGAGAAGTACCTCAATCAGTACCCAGATTTAGTACTCCTGAAAAAAATGGTTATCCGACCTCATTATATCTAGTCAAGCTGCTCATCAACCAGTAAGTGCTTTTTGAATTAATTGAGCTATCCTCACATTCAAGATAACAGCCAGTGTTGGCAAGTACGGTGGCACCCAAGGCTGCAGGAGTCGAGGCTATAGACCAAGAGAACACCGAGCCTTCTAGTCTCAAGCAAAAGTGGAAAAGAAAACAGACCAAAGCCGAATCAAAGGTTCTCTCAGATTTCCATGATTCTGACTATCCTACTTGCGATGAGTCAGATGACAATCGGAAGGGTGGTGCTAAAATGCATAAGCTACTTTTCCAGATTTCAAGGCCATATGAAGTAGCCAACTCTGATGGGAAGTCAAAGAAGCATGTACATTGCCTTGGAAGTAAAGGGTGCCATACAACCTGGACATGGCCTCGGGCATATCAGAGGATCTTCAAGCATGCAAAGGATTGCAGGTACTTGCCTACTGAGCTGCACTGCAAAGTCTGCGATGAGATGGCACAGAATGCCGCAGGCCCAGATGCTAGTATCATGGAATTTCAGCATGACAAAGATAGTGGATCGGATGTTGAAAGGCCATATATTCTGAAGAGAGCTAAAACGGAGTCAGCAATTACCTTGAAAGAAGCTCCATTCAAGGCATTTGTTCAGGAAGGGAAAAAGGCACAACAAGAAAAGGCAAACCATGCCCTACTTCTCTTCATCACCTGTAACGGCATCCCACCTCACGTTGTTAACTCACCTGAATTCAAGAACTTCGTCTCTGTGCTCAACACAGACTACAATCCACCCAGTGAATCAACACTCTCTGATCGGCTCATCCCTGATGAGGCTGCCAATATTGAATGAGCAACAACTTCTTACTTGCAAAACTGTCGAGACCTAACAATTACGTTTGACGGGGGCAAGCTGCAGTGTGCAAAAGGCCTGTACTCTGTTCACATTAGCACAGCAGAGCAATGTACTTTTTGTATGACCTTAGACGATGCTTCGCATCTGAGTCATACTGCCCAGTATATTGCAGAGTTGCTGAAAGAGGTACATGCATTAAATAAATATAGTATATGCCAGCTAATAAGCCAATAGTACATCACCTTGATTGGGCCATTCAACTTCTCAGGCAGCTGTTCCGACAACACAGGAAATACATCAAAAGCCAGATGGCTGATCTCTGAACAATTCCCTCACATCCTCAATCTGCAAGATGCACCTCATGAGCTTGACTTGACTATTGAAGAGATTTGTTCGTTGTCCTTTTTCAAGCCAGTATGTGCTAGGCACTGGAGAGAAGTAAACATGCTGATAACCTGAAAATATCAATAGGTAGTGGCTACATTGCGAGGAGTCATCGCTCACTTGAACAAATCAACATACACAATGGAACAGTATGATGCACAGCGGAAGAAAATGAACATTGGCTGTGGGCTAGAGCATATCGGTGATACGAGATTTGGGACGATGTATTAGGTAGGAAGTTCACTATTGCGTGGGATGTCAGCCTTCAAGATTATCATCGATGATGATACCTTACAACTCAATATTCCTGTGAGTATTAATTGGCATCCAAGTTAGACCAATCTGACAAAGATATTAGGGAATGAGTCACTCAACTGAAGTGCTACAATTTGAACTTGATCTTATCAAACTTATTGAAGTAATTAGGCCATTCGCAAAATCCATCAAATGTCTTGAATCATCTCATGCGATGGCAGCCGATGTTTATCTCTTCTGGCTAGCATGTATGGCTTCACTTGAACAGCTCTTTCGTGAGGGGAAGGTTCATCTACCCAACAACATCAAGGAGCAAATTCGTGCTATCACAAATCGTCGGTTTACTGGCATGATAAATGAAGGACCTACTGATGTGTACATGGCTGCATTCTTCCTTGATCCTCATATGTCCTCTTGTTAATCAGCGAGTCAGTTTTGTAATAAAGGCCAAATGATAAAGGTTATCAGAACTCACCCATGTTTCAAGATGGCCAAATCAATCCTCTAGCCGTCCCTTCAATCACAGTCCGAGTTGCTCAGGGAGTAACTGTCAAAAGCCAGTCAGCAGAAAAGATGTTGAAGCGGGTTGGAATTTGTCTTCAGAAAATCCTCAAGAATGAGTATGGTGATACATATGAAGGTGACTTGTCGAAGAAAAACCCTCCAGAAATCATGTGGAAAAGGAACCCTCAGCTAGCTCACCTCAGTCCATTTGAAGCATTGCAAAGTCTCAAGAGAGAGCTCAAGGCATATTCAGCTAGTGAAGAGCCGTTTGACCAATTGCCAAGGCCTGATGAGACTGTTTGGAACTAGTGGATGGTGATGCAGCGAAAGCATGATGTAACGGTGCTTGGTGTATGTCCTATTCCTTCGCAACAGATGGTCCATCTCACTGCTTGGTTTTCAGGCCCTTGCTATCAAAATATATTCGATCTCAGTTACATCCATGGAAGACGAGCGTACAATGTCTGTCATTACTTGGCTCAATAGCCCACGACGCAGTAGGCAATCAGTGTCAACTGTTCAGAACCTTGTCAAGATTCGCAAATGGCATCGCTTTAACCCCAAGGTATGCATTATCATTACCAAGAAAAACTACTCAAGCACTGAAGGCATCTTCAGAAATCTGCCCCCAAGGCTGCCCCGACTATCAAGTGGCGTGATATGACCAAAACGTTTCTCAGCAAGCACAAAACTACGAACGATGTGGAACAAAATGCATTGGGCATACCAGTTCTTGACCTTGCGGGTGTTGGTGATGATAGTCCAGACATCTGCAATTCTTCATTCCCTGACTCGATGAACACCAAGTTTGCTGTGCCCGAGCACATTGACATCTGAGCTCTTGCACTTCTGGATGTATTGGCAGACAAATCCCAGATCCCCATGATCAAAGGCAAACACGCCATCACTGTCCAGTCCCAATCCCAGCAACTTGCGATGATACCGAAGGAGTCTGAGTGGGAGATGTGGTGATGGCGGTAGAGCTCTAATTTGCCCTAATTCACCCTAATTCACTCTAATTCACTGGTAAATTTACGTTAATTAACTTAGGGTTGTTAGACGGCAGTCTAGGGTTGATCACAAGGTTTTACTTCAGGCTCTGGGTGTAGGGTTTTAAAGGGTTGGAAGACTACTGATTGGGGTGTTAACGAAAGAAACAGACTTATCCTAAGTCTATCTACTGCTAGCTTTATATACTAGCCAAGTATGAGTCATACTGACTACGTGTGAGTCGTAACGACTATGGATGAGTCATGTAGATAAGGAGAGTGATGGTAGACTAAATATAGATATGGCTTGGTCACCTTCTATTACTAAGTGGAGCTTGGGTGGCTAAGCGGTTATTGATGTAGACTGTCTGATGTAAATAGAGATAGACGAGCAAAGGAAAAAGAAAAAATATATCTCTGACAAGGGTAAATTTGCGGTAATTTACACTGGTGAATTTGGCTATCGCTGACCACTGGGTAAATTTACTGGGTGAACTAGACCCTGGACCCTGCTTCCTGGAACACTAATGTGTACATCTGCTTTTTGTAATAATATTGATCATTTGAAAACTGCTCTTGTGTTGGGATATATACAATCACGACTCAGTTGATACAAATGTATGCGTATGTTGATTACATAATCTTTAGTATTTTCCTTAATCCGACATTTTTCACCCGACCAACTTCATCAGGTTATAAGCCCTGGTTTACCAATGTCTGATTCTATACTCACCTCCAATTCCCAATCCTTGGTTATTCCAAAACTTCGAGATGACGGCTCTAACTGGGTGGATTACAAGCCAAGGGCCATGCAAGCGATGGGCTCAAAAGGCCTTGTACCCCACTTGAATGGATGATCCAAAAGACCAGTGGACCTGGTCGAGCTTAATGGTGTTCCCCAGTATAATGGCAAAGATGCCACTGATGAACAAATCAAAACTAGAGAGAAGAAAATGCTTGACTTTGATCAGCGGGAGTATCTTGCGCAACATATACTCCTCTCAACAGTCTCACCTCATTTGTCACAAAAGATCATGAAGCTTACCACTGCCAAGGAGATGTGGGATATGATCAAAGCAGATGCGACCACGAAAAGTGTTCTTCACCAGGTCGATGTGCTTAATGCACTACAGAACATAAGATGCGCATCATCTCTGGACCTGAAGATACATCTTGCTGAGCTGAAGGCTCATCTGGCTAAGATGATAGAGTAGGTGGAGTATCTGAGGGTGACTAGCTCACCTGTTTCCAACCCGATGCAGGTCAATATAATGATTGCATCGATGCCAGAGGTTTACCGTGCTACTGTGCAGACGGTTGAAACCACCATGAAGGTCACTGGAAAATCTATCCAGCCTGATGACCTAGCGTCAATTTTCATCCAGGAAGTGGAACACCGCTTGATTGCCAGTGGGCAAGAAAGGGCTGCTGAGCCGGCGATGTTTGCCTCACAAGGTTCCCAAGGATCTGGATCAAAACGTACAGAAAAGAAGTCTGCAACAACTAAAACTTGCTATAACTGCCAAAAGGTCAGTCACCTGAAGGCAACATGTTATGCCCCAGGAGGTGGCATGGAGGGGCAAGGTCCCCATCAACTGAAGGCGAAAAAGAAACTTGAGGTGGCTAATGTAGCAAAAGTATCAGAAAACGATGACTTGTTTGCATTCACATGCACCTCAGACTTTAAAGCCATCGTATCTAACATCGGGTTGGATGGATTGGGTCGTGATATGATCCTCAATAGTGGCGCCAGTCATCACTTTTGCCTGGATAGGGCAAGGTTTGAAAACTACGTACCAATTGACTGCGAAATCAAAACCACTGATAGAAGGACATTTAAGGCAATTGGAACTGGAGACATAAGGATTGAGCTACCTAACGGCAGTTCATCATTGTTGGTGATATTGAAGGACTGTGTGTATGCACTGGATTTAGCCTTCACACTTGTTTCCATCAGCTGACTAGCTCAAGCTGCCAAGTCTGTGGTCTTTAGAAAAGACCATGCAATTGTTGCTCACCCTCGTGGACATGTGATAGCAAAGATTCCACGATTCCAAGGGCTATATAGGATTACAGCCAGAACTGAAACCCAGTGTGATCACGTGAATGCCGTGACTACCAAGATGACGCTAATGGAGGCCCACCGGAAGTTGGGCCATATTGCTGTGTTGACAGTAAAGCATATGGTGTCGAATGGAATGATATTGGGTATCGAGATTGACCCACTGTCCAAGGAAGAATTTTGTGAGCCATGCGTAAAGGTAAAGGCAGCGTGAAAACCATTTCCGAAAGAGTCACTTACCCGAGCGACACAATATGGTGAATGAGTCCATTGGGATCTCTGGGGACCTGCTTCGACATCTAGCCTGGGTGGGAAGCACTATGCTGCCTTCCAGAAAGATGATCACTCCTGTGAGACACAAGTCTACTTCCTCACAAAGAAAACACATGGTTCAGTCAAAGATAGTGGTGAACTACAGTGAAATGAACTTGCTATATAGCGGTGTTTCTCAGTCCACTGATCTTTGGCCGAAAATACATATATAGCTGATGTACACTGAAGCGCCAAAATTTATATATAGTAGTGAAATACATCTCCACTAAAAGGCAGGTATGCCAGTACACTACAGGGTAGCCAAGAGTGATAAGGGAGATACACTAATGGGCCAAAGATAGTACTCACCAAAGACTATGGAGGGGCCGAGAAATGGATGTATATGTATATGGCTCAGCCAAGATATACATTGCCGATAACTACCGATGGGCCAAAGGTGGTTTCTACTATATATACAGGTTGGCTGAGATATAGATTGCCAATGCCTACTGATGGGCCGAAGGTGGTTTCTACTATATATACAGGTTGGCCGAGATATACATTGCTGATAACTACCGATGGGCCAAAGGTGGTTTCTACTATATATACAGGTTGGCCGAGATCGGTATGCTATACTACACCTTCAGAGATGTCCACCAATGCCGAGAATGGCTTGGCTGAGGGGTAGCAGTTGCATTGGTACCCTATAAATATGTGTATAGTAGATATAAATATATATTGCGAATAATTAATTGCTTCAGCTATAAACAACTTTGCTGATAATTGTATACTTTAATCCACCTTCGGAGAGGTCCACTGATGCCGAGAATAGCTCGGCCGAGGGGTAGCAGTTGCCTCAGTACCCTATACATATGCATATAGTAGATAGAAATACATATTGTCAATAATTAATTGCTTTGGCTTTAGATAACTTCACTGATAATTGCATGCATTAATCCACCTTCGGAGAGGTCCACCGATGCCAAGAATGGCTCGGCCGAGGGGTAGCAGTTGCCTCAGTACCCTATACATATGCATATAGTAGATAGAAATACATATTGTCAATAATTGATTGCTTTGGCCTTGGGTAACTTTGCTGATAATTGCATGCATTAATCCACCTTCGGAGAGGTCCACTGACACCGAGAATGGCTCGGCTGAGGGGTAGCAGTTGCCTCAGTACCCTATACATATGCATAGTAGATAGAAATACATATTGTGAATGATTAATTGCTTTGGCCTTAGGCAACTTTGCTGATAATTGCATGCATTGATCCACCTTCAGAGAGGTCCGCCGATGCCGAGAATGGCTCGGCCGAGGGGTAGCAGTTGCCTTGGTACCCTATACATATGTATATAGTAGATAGAAATACATATTGTCAATAATTGATTGCTTTGGCTTTAGATAACTTTGCTGATAATGGCATGCATTAATCCACCTTCGGAGAGGTCCGCCGATGCCAAGACTAGCTCGGCCAAGGGGTAGCAGTTGCTTCAGTACCCTATACATATACATATAGTAGATAGAAATACATATTGTGAATAATTAATTGCTTTGGCTTTAGATAACTTTACTGATAATTGCATGCATTAATCCACCTTCAGGGGGGTCTGCTGACACCGAGGATGGTTTCGCCGAGGTTTCACAGCTGCCTCGGTAACCTACACTCCATGGATAATTTATTAATATAACTTCTATAGAGATGTAAGACTATCTATCTTAGAGTAGTGCAACATATTTCCTATTTTATTTCTATCTCAATAGTGAGGTATTCAATGTTTAGTTGTTACTCTCTGCTAAAATGCAACGTCAAATTTCGGACTTGATAAATATGCTTGTAAAAAATCTAGAAATATTTGTACCACTTGTTTATATACCCTATATTACATTTATTTGATGTGCCTGACAGGGTGCGCTAGTATAAGTAAACTGTGTAGAAAATGTTGTGTTAGATTAACCTATGTTTGATGTTACTCTACACTGTCACAGTATAGGTTACTATATAAATCTATAGAGTTTTTTCATTACATTCAAACATAGTAGACTACTCAGTATTAGGCACATAGTATTAATAGAATATGAAGTACATATACAAGTGGTACAAATATTTCTGGATTTTTTACAAGCATATTTATCAAGTCCGAAATTTGACGTTGCATTTTAGCAGAGAGTAACAACTAAACATTGAATACCTCACTATTGAGATAGAAATAAAATAGGAAGTATGTTGCACTACTCTAAGATAGATAGTCTTACATCTCTATAGAAGTTATATTAATAAATTATCCATGGAGTGTAGGTTACCAAGGCAGCTGTGAAACCTCAGCGAAGCCATCCTCGGTGTCGGTGGACCCCCCTGAAGGTGGATTAATGCATGTAATTATCAGTAAAGTTATCTAAAGCCAAAGCAATTAATTATTCACAATATGTATTTCTATCTACTATATGTATATGTATAGGGTACTGAAGCAACTGCTACCCCTCGGCCAAGCCAGTCTTTGATGAAGTTGGATGGGTGAAAAATGTCGGATTAAGGAAAATACTAAAGATTATGTAATCAACATACACATACATTTGTATCAACTGAGTCGTGATTGTATATATCCCAACACTCCCCCTCAATCACAACATAGTCCTAGTTTGTCGCGGAAGTACATAAACTTCGGGGCTGGGAGGGCTTTCGTGAAGATGTTGGCGATGTTTTCGGAGGTAGGTACATAGATGATTTCGACATCCTTGTTTGTTACTGATTCCCTGATGAAATGATATTGGATGTCAATGTGCTTGGATCGAGCATGGAACTTGTTGTTCTTCGCGAGGGCGATCGCGCCTTGGTTATCTGAGTAGAGAGTAGTCAGGTTCATGAATTTTGAGGTGAGTTCTCCCAAAAATTGTCGTACCCATAACAGTTCCTTCAGGGCATGGGTTTGCCCAATGTACTCGGATTCCATACTTGAGAGGGCCACAATAGGCTGCTTCTTCAAGCTCCATGTGACAGTCCCTTCTCCCATCTGCATCACATATCCAGATATCGAGTGTCTATCCGACTGGGATCCCCAGTCAGCATCAGTGTATATCACCAGGTCTGACCATTCACCCCCACCCAAGACCAGCCATAGGTCCTTCGTTGAGTTGAGGTATATAATGAGGCATTTTAAGGCCTCCCAGTGTGCCATTCCGGGGTTTTTAATGAATTGGGCAAGCTGCCTGACTTGGAATATCGCATCTGGCTGGGATATCATAACCAGCTAGAGAACATGACCTATAGCCTCAGCATAAGGTACATCCTGCATCTCACTTATCTGATGTGGTGTAGCAGGTGATTGATCTCCAGATAGTACCTGACCAGGCAGAGCCGGGAGATTTACAGGTTTGGCATCTGATAGTCCAAACCTTGTTGCCATTGCCTCTATATAGGCTTGTTGGTTGATGGAGATGGTCCTGGTCACTCTGTCCCTTCTTATCTCGAATCCTAGGAACCAGTGGATATCTCCCATATCTGCAATCTCGAAGTGGGTTCGAAGTTCTCATTTGAATCCGTTTATGGCTCAAATAGATGACCTGGCAATGGCCATGTCATCTGTGGCTACAGCAACAATGACAGATTCGTGGGCATTGCATTTGAAGAATACGGAGTGGTCCACACTTGATCATTGGTACCCGAGCTTGTAGAACATGGCAGAAAGTGTTTCATACCATTCGTGCCCAGCCTGTTTTAGTCCATACATCGCTTTCAGCAGATGACAGACCTTCCCTTCCTCTCCGGGTTTCAGAACTCCTTTTGGAGGCCACATATAGACCTCCTCCTTCAGTGGGGCATTGAGGTAAGCACTCTTGATATCTACCTGGTGGATTTCCCAGTCCAGTTGAGCAGCTAAAGAGAGGATGACTCAGACAGATGGCATCTTCGCAGCTGACGAGAACATTTCTGTGTAATTTACACCATATGTTTGGCGGTGTCCACCAGCAACTATGCGAACCCAACGTGTATCCACAACATCATCTGCATTCCGTTTCTCCTTCAATACTTTGGAACATGGGATTACGGGTTTTCCGGGAGGTAGGTCGACAATCTCCCAAGTCCGGAGTTTCTGGAGTTGACCTATCTCATATTTCAGAGCAGTATCCCATGCCTTTCCATGTGGGCCCTCAAGCCCTTCAGTCATTGAGCGCAGTTCTGAGCCCATGGATCCCGCTATTGCATAAAGCAGGTTAAGGGTGTCATCATCGGAATCGAAGTTGAGCGGGATTACTCCCCCTGGTTCATCACCACTCTCTAGATTGAGATCACAGATGAATGCCTCAGCATATGCTAGGGCAGCAGGTTCATAAACACCCTTTGCCATATCCCGGTAGGATCCCGGGGGTAGATGTGTACACATTCCGCGTCCAAAGGTAGGTGCCAATTCTGGGATTTCCAGGTTAAGTCCCTGGGTTTCCGGGATTTTCGGAGTTTCTGGAACAACTTCGGAATTGGGTGGTAGGTGTGTAGGTTCATCAGGATAGTGCTGGATGACTTTATTCTTCTCCCCTTCATCCAGGGTATCTTCAGGGATGATAATACCTTCACCCTGAAGCAGATGTAAGTCTTCCGGGTTGAACACAACATCCCATTCGATACTGATGGTTTGCTTATCAGGCCAGTAAATCTGGAACCCTTTGCTCTCAGAATCGTATCCAACAAAGCGGGCTTTCCGTGCACGTTCATCAAGCTTTCTGGCATGCAAGTCTTTCACATATGCGGCAGCTCCAAACTCATGGATCCCACCCAGAAATGGTTTCTGGTCATGTACCATCTCATATGGGGTCTTTCCATTCAGTGCTCAGGTTTCAGTCTGGTTCTCTAGCCACACACAGTGGTGTATAGCTTTGGCCCAAAGGGATCGCAGTAATCCCGATGCAAAAAGGAGGGCACGGGCGTGTTCAGCATGGGTATGCATACCACGTTTGGAGACTCCATCCTGTTGAGGAGAGTCATGGACAGTAAGTTCACGTTTCGTCCCTTTCATATTGAGGTGGTGATCGAAGTCATTACTCAGGAATTCTCCCCCTCGATCACACCAGAGGTATTTGATCCGGGCACCATTCTGTTGAGTATTAATAGCTGCCTCGTCCTTCTTGTAGGCATTGAGAGTTTTGCTTTTCTTTGTGAGGAAGTAGACTTGTGTCTCACAGGAGTAGTCATCTTTCTGGAAGGCAGCATAGTGCTTCCCACCCAGGCTAGATGTCGAAGCAGGTCCCCAGAGATCCCAATGGACTCGTTCACCATATTGTGTCACTCGGGTAAGTGACTCTTTCGGAAATGGTTTTCGCGCCGCCTTTGCCTTTACGCATGGCTCACAAAATTCTTCCTTGGACAGTGGGTCAATCTCAATACCCAATATCATTCCGTTTGACACCATACGCTTTACTGTCGACACAGCAATATGGCCCAACTTCCAGTGGGCCTCCATCAGCGTCATCTTGGTAGTCACAGCATTCACGTGATCACACCGGGTTTCAGTTCCGGCTGTAATCCTATATAGCCCTTGGAATCGTGGAATCTTTGCTATCACATGTCCACAAGGGTGAGTAACAATTGCGTGGTCTTTTCCAAAGACCACAGACTTGGCAGCTTGAGCTAGTCAGCTGACAGAAACAAGTGTGAAGGCTAAATCCAGTGCGTACACACAGTCCTTCAATATCACTGATGACGATGAACTGCCGTTAGGTAGCTCAATCCTTACATCTCCAGTTCCAATTGCCTTGAATGTCCTTCCATCGGCGTTTTTGATTTCTCGGTCAATCGGTACGTAGTTTTCAAACCTTGCCCTATCCGGGCAAAAGTGACAACTGGCGCCACTATCGAGGATTGTATCGTGACCCAATCCATCCAACCCGAGGTTAGATACAATGGCTTTAAAGTCTGAGGCGCATGTGAATGCAAACAAGTCATCGTTTTCTGATACTTTCACTACATTAGCTGCCTCAAGTTTCTTTTTCGCCTTCAGTTGATGGGGACCTTGCCCCTCCATGCCACCTCCTGGGGCATAACACGTTGCCTTCAGGTGACCAACCTTTTGGCAGTTATAGCAAGTTTTAGTTGTTGCAGACTTCTTTTCCGTATGTTTCGATCCAGATCCTCAGGAACCTTGCAAGGCAAACATCGCTGCCTCAGCAGCCCTTTCTTGCCCACTGGCAATCAAGCAGTGTTCCACTTCCTGGATGAAAATTGATGCTAGGTCATCAGGCTGGATAGATTTTCCAGTGACCTTCATGGTGGTTTCAACCGTCTGCACAGTGGCATGGTAAACCTCCGGCATCGACGCAATCATTATATTGACCTGCATCGGGTTGGAAACAGGTAAGCTAGTCACCCTCAGATACTCCACCCATTCTGTCATCTTAGCCAGATGAGCCTTCAGCTCAGCAAGATGTATCTTCAGGTCCGGAGACGATGTGCATCTCATGTTCTGTAGCGCATTGAGCATGTTGACCTAGTGAAGAACACTTTTCGTGGTCGCATCTGCTTTAACCATATCCCACATGTCCTTGGCAGTGGTAAGCTTCATGATCTTTTGTGACAAATGAGGTGAGACTGTCGAGAGGAGTAGATGTTGCGCAAGATACTCCCGCTGATCAAAGTCAAGCATTTTCTTCTCTCTAGTTTCGATCTGTTTATCAGTGGCATCTTTGCCATTGTACTGTGGAACACTATTAAGCTCTACCAGGTCCACTGGTCATTTGGATCATCCATTCAAGTGGGGTACGAGGCCTTTTGAGCCCATCGCTCGCATGGCCCTCAGCTCGTAATCCGCCCAGTTGGAGCCATCATCTCAAAGTTTTGGAATAACCAAGGATTGGGAATTGGAGGTGAGTATAGAATCAGACATTGGTGAACCAGGGCTCATAACCTGATGAAGTTGGTCGGGTGAAAAATGTCGGATTAAGGAAAATACTAAAGATTATGTAATCAACATATGCATACATTTGTATCAACTGAGTCGTGATTGTATATATCCCAACAGTCTTGGCATCGGCGGACCTCTCTAAAGGTGGATTAATGCATGTAATTATCAGCAAAGTTATCTAAAGCCAAAGCAATTAATTATTCACAATATGTATTTCCATCTACTATATGCATATGTATAGGGTACCGAGGCAACTGCTACCCCTCAGCCGAGCCATTCTTGGCATCAGTGGACATCTCTGAAGGTGTAGTATAGCATACCAATCTCAGCCAACCTGTATATATAGTAGAAACCACCTTCGGCCCATTGGTAGTTATCGGCAATGTATATCTCAGCCAACCTGTATATATAGTAGAAACCACCTTCGGCCCATCGGCAGGCATTGGCAATCTATATCTTGGCCAACCTGTATATATAGTAGAAACCACCTTTGGCCCATCGGTAGTTATCGGCAATCTATATCTCAGCCAACCTGTATATATAGTAGAAACCACCTTTGGCCCATCGGTAGTTATCAGCAATCTATATCTCAGCCAACCTGTATATATAGTAGAAACCACCTTCAGCCCATCGGTAGTTATTGGCAATCTAAATCTCGGCCAACCTGTGTATATAGTAGAAACCACCTTCGGCCCATCAGTAGGCATTGGCAATCTATATCTCAGCCAACCTGTATATATAGTAGAAACCACCTTCAGCCCATCGGTAGTTATTGGCAATCTAAATCTCGGCCAACCTGTGTATATAGTAGAAACCACCTTCGGCCCATCAGTAGGCATTGGCAATCTATATCTCAGCCAACCTGTATATATAGTAGAAACCACCTTCGGCCCATCGGTAGTTATCAGCAATGTATATCTCGGCTAAGCCATATACATATACATCCATTTCTCGGCCCCTCCATAGTCTTTGGTGAGTACTATCTTCGGCCCATTAGTGTATCTCCCTTATCACTCTTGGCTACCCTGTAGTGTACTGGCATACCTGCCTTTTAGTGGAGATGTATTTCACTACTATATATAAATTTCGGCGCTTCAGTGTACATCAGCTATATATGTATTTTCGGCTGAAGATTGGTGGACCGAGAAACACCACTATATAGCAAGTTCATTTCACTGTAGTTCACTGCTATCTTGGCTGAATGGGCTCATACTTCAACTTACTACAATCAGTATGAATACTCTCCTTCAAGTACTGTTATTTTACTCACCTTCCAAAATGCAGATTGATATCGTTGATCTCAGAAAGGCACATGCCCAATTCGAATTACGTCTCTTAGACAATTATGATTGTCCCAAAGAAGCTGTTAGAGCTTCATCTTCTGCATATGAAACTGCAGTCGTCTTATACAATGAAGTCGAAGATGAAAGGAATGGCAGTAAGTTGTAAAGTGTTTAGCGTGTCACATTACCTAACATAATATACAAACAGCATTACCGTTAGTGCAATGTCCTATCATAACTCCCTTCTGGAGGACTTACCAGGATGACAACCACTATAGTCTAATTGTCCATACCCAACCTGTGTTTGGGAACATTCCCAACCCTAAGACCACACCTGTCCCAAGTTTAAGTCGAAGTGACATCGGTAGTAAGTCCCCAGTTTCCGCAAAAAAAAAATTGATCCAATACAACTTGAACCTCTAGAATCGTTAATGCCTCCCAGTCCAAGTAATTGATAATTATATTGTCAAAATTCACCTTTAACCTACAACCTTCTAGGGAAAACAAAAGTATGACCCCAACCCATTGAATCATCATCTGAGGCAAACTCAAGACTCAAAGGTAAATATTTACATACGACTGTTACTTTTTATCACTAAAATCTCATGCAGGCATACACAACTTGTCTCTCTTCAATCTTGGCAATCCGGAAGGTCATTATGCTGCATTACCTAGAACTATTAGGAAAGAAACCACCATCACTGTACCAGACATATGCAACAAGGATGGCATACTTATCCACCCGAAAGATTACACTACCAAGTTGACTCACAGCAGCAAAGTCACTGTTGAAGTCATACTGAGACTGTAAGTCTTTCACGTCATCAATTCCATGACACTTGTTGTATATGTCTACTTGACAGATGGAGTATCCACATGCCTGATAAGTCCAAACTATCCCTTCCAAGCAAGTGGAGATCAAGAGAAGGAGAGGACAATGGGTCGCGAACATACCAGATAATCCTCAAGAAGATGCAATTGTTGCCGATTGCAGATATCAGTAAAAATCACTTCATTTCTATGATGGCTTCTATGTCTACCGCAACTAGCAAGCACAAGGCTAACGATGATCCCGGTCCAACCAAAAAAATTCACCTCAACGTGAAAACCGTGACCAACACTGAAGATACATTTGAAATGGTCAAATGTAAGTCCTCAATCTTAAGTTCGAATCCGCCACTCTTTCCAGATTAAAAAAAAAATCAACTATATCACACAGGATTCCTGTACCTCATATCTGTCAATTTGTCTGTAACACGAAACAAATACTCAAATACAACACCATTGAAAGTCTAACCACATATCTATTCCAGATTTTTACACCCGTATCTACACCTCAACCCTTCTCTCAAAAAGAGAGAAAATAAATTCAAAAAAAAAGAAGGAAAAAAAAACAAAAACAAAAAAGAAAACAAAAAAAAAAAGAGTACATACATAATGTATAATTTCAGTACATAATTACATCATCCTAATCCTCTACTACCTCAATGAAATTGGTTTCAAATTTTCTTATAATAAGCTTGAACAGAATATACATTTACTGGTAGCGGGCCTTGCCACGGACATGGCTGTACAGCCTTATATAATATTAATAAGCACTTTGCCCTGCTTGATTTAACACAGTTTGACCTCCCTCATGCCTGAAGGCATTTCTGCGAAACATGCTGAAAGCAATGATACCATCAGCAAGGAGAGATAGTGAGGATAGGAAAGACATGGGCCCATAGCACCCCTGTGCAGCCGCCGCCACCGCCAATGGTTCATGATGGTTATGGTCATAACCATCGCACCCTGTGTCCACCAAACCTTGGCTTTGAGGAAGCTCCTAGTAGGTTCTGGAGAATGTTAGGGATTCTGCTAATTATGCGAGAGTGAGCCTGTTAATCTATTTTTACTTCCTCCCCAGATGCTGATTTGAGATGAAAAGTACATCTGTCTATGGGTTGATGTACCAGTTGTCAATCAAGAGATTCGGCGGTGGTTGCTGGTGCCAAATCAATAACAACAGGGGTGGGAGCAGTATAGCTGCCACCTCCACCATCAAAGATTTACTAGTAATACCTAGTGATACCTGGTGAATCACTAGTGAAAGAGGTATCTTGAGAGGTAAAAATATGATTTTGTCCAGTTTAGTATGAGGGACCAAACTGGACAAAAATCAAAATTTGTCAATTTGACAAGTCTGAATTACCAAAAAAAGGTAGTATCCTGCAGGATCCTTCACCTTTCCTGCAGGATCCTGCACCTTTCCTGCACTCTCCTGCACTCTCCTGCATGTGTAGGATCCTGCACTCTCCTGCACCTTTCCCACACTCTCCTGTGGGATCCTGCACTCTCCTGCAGGTGTGGGATCCTGCAGGAGAGTGCAGGAGAGTGCAGGAAAGGTGCAGGATCCTGCAGGAAAGGTGAAGGATCCTGCAGGAGAGTGTGGGATCCTGCAGGAAATGTGCAGGAGAGTGTGAGATCCTGCAGGAGAGTGCAGGAGAGTGCAGGATCCTGTAGGATATTGCCTTTTTTGGTAATTCAGACTTGTTAAATTGACAAATTTTGATTTTTGTCCAGTTTGGTCCCTCATAGTTTAGCCTTTCATATTATATTGCACCGAAACCTGTAAAAAGGCAGTGTGTTGAAGCTGATCCAAATAGCAAATAGCAAAGGATACAAAAAAAGGACATTTTAATGATAAAACCAGATTTATTATTTTGGCCATTGCGGTTATTGGGGTTTGAAAGGAAGGAGAGGCTGAAACGGCGGGGGAGTTTAGTCTCATACAGTCGGCATCACAATCAACGGCTCTAAAAACGAGGCAGCCTGCTCTGTTGAGATTTCGGTGGTCTCGTTTGAAGGGGGAAAGAGAAAAGCGAACATGTCCCTAAGGTCATCTTACAAAAAATCTTTGTGGTCGAAAGCAAAACGAGGTCGCTCGACCGGGATAGGTTATGTAATGCTCACCCAGGCACTGTACTGATTATCTCTCCTCCATCATGGCCAGCATGGCCAGCACGTCCTTACCCACCATTCAAACCCAAGACAGTGCAGTCAACTTTGTCGGGCATGATCAGTACAATGTGAGCAATTATGTCTCGCAAGGTGTGATTTCATCTGTCACTGCGTTCCCAAAAAGCGATATTAATGGGTTGAGGAACTCTAGATGACCACCACCCCCCACATGCCCTATTTGCTCCTTTCAACTTCAAAAAGCGGGCGAGATGCTTAGAAGGCACAAGGGCCGACATTCTTCGTCAGATTTATCGCTGGATGGGTATCGATTCACGGCCTGGTTCTGATCAGGTTCTGAGGGAAGATGGCAATACCGTTTCGGCGGATACTTGTATATTTTGGATCAACGGATCGGCTGGGACTGGGAAAACAACAATTGCTTATACTGTTGCGGAGGTTTGTAGGGCGCTTGGTGTGCTTGGCGCAAGCTTCTTCTGCTCCCGGGACGATGCAGATTGTAGCAACCCAAATCTGATCTTTACCACTATCGCCTACCAACTCGGGATCTCCAACCCTTTATTCAGAACGGAGGTTACCCGTGCTATGAAATCAAATCCCGACATTGGCTATGCGACTCCTTCGTATCAACTCGAGGAGCTCATCGTAAAGCCTCTTCGATCCCTCAGCGGCTCGATTCCCCCATGCGTTGTTGTGTTGGATGCACTGGATGAATGCAAAGAGACTGGGATGACATCGGTTATCTTATCGTCACTTTCTCGTCATATCAACGAACTATGCCCATTGAAGTTCTTGTTGACGAGTCGGCCGGAAAGGCATCTCACCACCGTCTTTAAATCACCCGAATTGAACCCGGCCACTCGACGATACATTTTGCATGAAGTGGAACTAGGCGTCGTGCAGAGCGACATCAAACATTACCTTTCGACCAAACTTGCGATAACGAGAACGTTCTATCATCTTGAAAACGAATGGCCCTCTACGGCAGATATCCATTCCCTGACGCGACTGTCTTTTGGACTGTTCATCTTTGCGTCAACATCAATCAGATTCGTCGAGGATCGAAACTATTGCGACCCAAAAGGCCAACTTGGTCGTCTTCTGTGTAATGAACCTACTGAAACCGAAGACTCCTCTCCACATTACAACCTTGATCGGTTATACGTTCAAGTGTTGAATGATGCATTTCCTAACATATCATTTCCTCTTTCTGTTCGGTTGAAGAAGATTCTAGGCACCATTGTTCTCCTTCGAGACCCACTCTCGTCAGTTTCTCTCGAACGATTACTAGGCGTGCCACCACGTACAGTTCGAGTGACGCTTCACCAGCTTCATTCAGTGATCATGGTGCCTGATGATGACGCGCAAGTTATTCGAACGCTCCATCCATCATTTTTCGACTTTATAACGAATCCGACTCGATGTCTGAATCCGAATTATGTTGTTGATCCCCAGATGCAACATACGTTACTTGCGTGTGCTTGTCTATCTACCATGAAGGAGTTGAAGCAAGATATCTGTGGAATAGGAAATCCGTCGTTGCTCAATAGTGAGGTGGACGACCTTCCGACTCGGGTCATGACTTTCATCCGACCTGAACTGCAGTATGCATGTCGTCATTGGTCTTGGCACTTACAAAATGCGACGTTCTCTCACACCCTGGTCGGCCTCATAAACAAGTTTTGTTTGAAACATCTACTGTACTGGCTCGAGGCGCTTAGCCTGATGGGAGATGTTCGAAATGGACTTCTTGGATTAGATGCGGCACAAAAGGCGATCGCTGTATGTTATCTTCTCTCTCTCCACTAAACAATGCTCATCACATTCCACAGAAAGCAGACAAAGGCATGGCCAATGCGAAGGATTTACTTCATGATTGCGAACGGTTCACTCTGGAATTTTTCTGGATCATTACCAGTTCTTCGCTTCAAATATACCACTCTGCGTTACAGTTTACTCCTCCGGAAACGTTGATGAAAAAGATGTATGGGAGAGAGCTGGAGCTACCAGTGAAAATATACAAAGGATTAGACGGGACTTGGAGTTCATGCATACGGACGATAGAAGGACATTCCAAAGGAGTTCTGTCGGTTGCATTCTCTGGAGATGGGATGCGTATCGTGTCTGGATCTGGCGATGCGACAGTTCGTCTGTGGGACGCGGTCAGCGGTGCACATCTGAACACCCTCAAGGGACACTCTGACTGGGTACGATCTGTCGCATTTTCCTCCAATGGCATGCGTATTGTATCTGGATCCGATGACCACACTATTCGGCTGTGGGACGCAGTCAGCGGTGCACATCTGAGCACCCTCGAGGGACATTCGGGCTGGGTGAAATCGGTTGCTTTGTCTTCTGATGGCGCGCGCATCGTGTCTGGATCCGACGATACAACTGTTCGGCTGTGGGACGCGGTCACCGGCGCACATCTGAACACCTTCGAAGGGCATTCCAACAGGGTACAATCGGTCGCATTTTCCCCCAATGGCATGCGTCTCGTGTCTGGAGCCAATGACAACACTATTCGGCTGTGGGACGCAGTCAGCGGTGCACATCTGAGCACCCTCGAGGGACATTCGGGCTGGGTGACATCGGTTGCTTTGTCTTCTGATGGCGCGCGCATCGTGTCTGGATCCGACGATACAACTGTTCGGCTGTGGGACACAGTCAGCGGTGCACATCTGAACACCCTTGAGGGAGGTTTCGGCACGATATTGTCGGTCGCGTTCTCCCCCGATGGCACGCGTATCGTTTCTGGATCCTGCGATATTATTCAGCTGTGGGACGCCGTCAGTGGTGCCCACCTGAACACCTTCGAAGGACATTTTGACATGGTACAATCCATCTCATTCTCCCCCGATGACACGCGTATCGTCTCTGGATTTACAGACAAAACTATTCGACTGTGGGACGCAGTTAGCGATACACATCTGAACACCCTCGAAGGAGATTCCGAATCAGTATTTTCGGTCGGATTCTCCCCTGATGGCACGCGTATCGTTTGTGGATCCTACGATATTATTCGGCTGTGGGACGCCGTCAGTTTTGCCCACCTGAACACTTTCGAAGGACATTCTAAGAGGGTAGATTCCGTTGCATTCTCCCCCGATACCACGCGTATCATTTCTGGATCCCGCGACAATACTATTCGGCTGTGGGACGCAGTCAGCGGTGCACATCTGAACATCCTCAAGGGGCACTCTGACTGGGTCCAATCAGCCTCGTTTTCCCCAGATGGTACACGTATCGTGTCTGGATCTGCCGACAAAACCGTTCGGTTGTGGGACGCAGTCGGCGGTACACATCTGAACACCCTCAAGGGACATTCGCACTGGGTGATGTCGGTTGCTTTCTCCTCTGATGGCACACGTATCGTATCTGGATCTGACGACCACACCGTTCGCCTGTGGGACGCCGTCAGCGGTGTATGTTTGAAAATCCTCGAGCATTCCGACTGGGTACAATTGGTCGCATTCTCCCCCGATAGCACGCGTATCGTGTATGGATCTGACGCAACCATTCGGCTGTGGGATGCAGTCAGCGGTACACATCTGAAGACCCTCAAAGCACATTTCAGCTCGGCTGAATCGGTCGCACGATTTTGCCAGAGCTCCTTTACCGATGGCTTAAACCCAACTGGTCCGATCTTTGGTTATATCGCCAACGACGGCTGGGTCCACTCGATTAGTCGCAACCGGCGAATTTGCTGGATTCCGGTCTCTTATAGACCTCTCAAGCTTACTGCGAACGGAGATCGTGTAGTTTTCCTCACAAGGGATCGTCGTATCGTCATCCTTGATTTTGGATATGTGGACTCGTATTTTCGTAACTTGTAACTCTTTCACGCTCTTGGTCTTGGTATTGGTACTGCCGTTTGATGTCTTACACATCCATAGAGTGCCAAAGACGAATATTTCACAGTCGAAATTAGCCAAAGCTTTTGAAAAGGGCAAGGATGAGCTTGAGCAGCGTCGTCGTCGCCCTCGTCGTCCCGCTCGTTGCTACTCTTGCCATCTTCTTTCGTTACAGACAACCGACCGTTCACGTTCCTTTACAGCCCACTCAGCCATCTCAGGATTGCAGCAACCAAAAGTTTCTCGTTCAAAGGGAAGGAGACGTCGAGGAAAGGATATCAAACACTCAAAGAAAGCAAAACTCGTCCTCTCTCATGAATCAAAGTCAACGGTTTCTACACCAGATTCATCCACCATCACTACCGCCTCCACCTCCCAATCATCAACCCCTCAACCATCTCCCTCGGACCAAGATTCCATCCTCCGACCACCAATCCCGCCCTTCATCCGCAGATTCCTCTCTATCCTCTTCCACTCCCTCCCCAGGATCCACCTTTCTAGACTCTACAGCCAACACATCGCCCACTCCCTCCTTCCCGCTCCTTCCCAGCCTCCTGCGTAGAAAGTTGGCAGGCTTGAATTTTGGAAGCACGGGAATCTATTTTCTTGAGGAATGGTGGATGCGTGTGTGCTGTCGATTGGCGGGTGGAATTTTAACCTTCTAATCAATCATCATCCAGTGCGCGTTGCTTGCTTTTGGTATGTCTTGTCATTGTACAAAATTTAAAAGTACATACATTGTTCAAGCCAAGCCATCACCGATCGCATAGAGTTGCCTGTCAGTCATTCGTTTGCGATTTGTATCCCCTTCTGAGAATCACCCCCACGGTGCAGTGCAGAAATCACCAGTACTGTTAGACCAAGGTACTGAAATTTGGGATGGTTTCAACCAGGACTTCCACCCGCTGGCGCCACTTTTGAAGCTCCCCTTTGCAGCGTTCACAGCCCCTTGAGCCATTCTCGTTGACCATTTTGAGTGGCTTCTTGACGGTTGTTAAGCCATTTACGGCCAGCGCTTTGAAGATGGGTGACCAATGGGTGCAATGATGGGATGCGTTTTCGGTATAGTGCCAAGGCGCGGTGTGGAAGAGGGCATTTCTCTGGACATCCAACCAGAACTCTCTATATCTCATCTGGTGGGTGGAACGGTGTGAAGTGATATCCGAGTGATACAAAGGAAAACGATCTTACCCATGCAATGAAAACATCTGAGCTTATTGTCTCAACGAAAACCGATTTTGGATCACGATTGAAGCTGGCTTTCGCTGCCATATCCATCACCTCCGTATATCGATGTTTCACTGAGTACTCCAACACGCGAATGACGTGAAGTGGATTGTTGATTGCATTCCTGTTATCGCAGTAGGGTGAGCACGGTTGCAATGACAGCCGGATGATCGACAGACCGCATGAGGATCTTGCAGACAGTTGTGGCGGGGTGAACTTGGTACTTTTCTGCTGCTTCTGCTAGCTCTGCAAGGACATCAAACTGGACTTGCTCCAGATCTGGTTGGGGCTGGTTGTACATGTATTGAAAGAGCAAATCGAGGACATCGGAAGTCTCCTCGAGTGGGATCACTTCATTGGCCGATGAAATGGTCGCTTCAGCAGCAAAACCTTCAGAAAAGAACTCGAGGTTCCTTCGATGGACCCTGAAGAGGATGTTGTCTGAGGACCGGAAAGTGAGATCCGCTGTAGGGTCGTTCCCTGTGCAGGTTGAGTGGGGAATGTAAGTAAGCCTCAGCAGTCTCACTCACAACGCTCTGAGACTTGAGTTTCGGCGTTCTGCTTCTCGTCTAAGTCCATCTGAGTGTCACCGATCAATTTGAAGCTGACTTATGTAATGGCATGCTCAGCCGATAGCAAAAAATCGTTAATTCAGAAGATGTAGGAATTTCCGCTGTTGTTAGACCGTAGAACTGAACTTTGGGATAGACTTGACCTTGGTCTGCACCACCTCACGCCATCGGCGAAGGTCCGAGCGACACTCCTCACAATCCCCGAGGCTTTCATCATTGAAGGCGATGATTGGGTTCTTGAGTACCGTTAAGCCATTTTTGACTAGCGATTGGTACACATATGGCCATTCGGAGCAAAGTTGGGTTGTGTTTCGGGCATAGTGCCAAGGGGTGGTGAGCAGGAGGGCCTCTCTTTGGACATCCAGCCAGAACTCTCTATATTTCACCTGCGAGTGAACAGCATGCGGCAATGTCCAGTAATGACATGGGGAAGAAAAAGGAAAACGAAAGAAAACCCTTACCCATGCAGTGAAAATAAGTGGTGTCTCAGTGAAAACTGAGGTTAGAGCATGGTCGATGCTAAGTTTTGCTGCCGTGTCCATCACAGCCACATGTCGGTGTTTCACTGAGTACTCCAACACTTGGATTACATGACTTGGATTAAGGATAGCATCGTGGATAGCATTCCTGTTGTGATGCCATCATGCGAGCACGTTCATGGCAGTTGGATGACTGACGCACCCCAGGTGGACTTTACAGATTGCAGCAGCAGCCCGGACCTGATATTTCTCTGCAGCTTCTGCCAATCCTGCAAGAACTTCAAACGGGACGATTCCCAGATCTGGTTGAGGTTGATTGTACATGTACTGAAAGAGTAGATCGAGGACATCGGAAGTCTCCTCGAGTGGGATCACTTCATTGGCTGATGAAATTGTTGCTTCAGCAGCAAACCCTTCAGATAAACATTCCAGATTCTTTCGATGCACTCGGAATAGGATGTTATCCCGCGATCGAAAGGTAATATCTGAAGTGCGGCTGTTCCCTTTTGTTGGTTGAGTAAGTAAGTCTCAGCTGAACCACAAACATGCAGCCTCACTCACAAAGCTTCGACACTCGAGTTTCAGTCTCTGGCATATCGTCCAAGTTCAAAACACGTAACATGCGAAGTTGTCGTGCCGATCAGTGTTGAAAAGCTTAATAAAGAGCCAGCTTATGTAAAAGACACAAGTTCTGCCAGCTTTCAAGACGAAACACTCTGACCTCCATCAAGCCTGAAGGTGTCCAGGCTAATACGTTGCACAGATGCAAAGCGAGAATACATCCCCATCAACCAGATAGGGTGAGGATGGGAAGTATGACCACAGCATCCCTGTCAAGATGCGGCTGATCCCACTGCAGTTAAGGTAGCGGCCTGGTGTGTTCAATAACCCCTTCGCTTGGGGTGAGCTTTTCCAGAACAGAGAGAGAGCACATCTGTGAGGGATTCCATTAATAATGCGAGAGAGAGCGTCGCTGGTCTGTCAGTATGTCCTATTTTCACTCTCTTTCGCCCTTCCTCCTCTAATGCAATTTTAGGGACTCTTTCAAAGTCCCCATACATTCATATCACGTATGTCTATGTTTTTCTCATTTCCATCTCTCTCCGCTGACACCACATTTGCCCCTCAGTGCTCCTTGGAACTTTGTTCCCTCCCGTTTTTTGTTTTTCTTTCAAACCTGCACCTGTTATCTCGCCGTAGAGACATCTCCCCTTTCCACCAGGAGAATGACCACCACTGCTCTCATAGGAGGAACAAGAAGACCACCGTCACTTCTACCTCCACTGTTGCCGAATGATTACTCCACCCCATTGCCTTGGCATCATGAGTGCGATGTCGTTGGATGACAGAAGGAACTAGGCGACAGTTTGGACGTTGGAGCAAGCAGGATGGGGGGAGTCATTGGTCAAGGTTGATGGTTGCGTGCCCTGTTCATGGAATCATGCATCTTGTACCTTCACTAATCATCCATTACCCTTCTTGTGTTGCTTGCGGCAGGTTTAGGTATCTCATTACTGTGCGGAATGAAACTATCAATTCAAATTATTACAAAACGATGTGTTCCAACGGCTTTAGCAAATCCAAACCTCCCAATAAATGAAAAAAACCATCCATGAATGAGTAGCTTTGCCCATCCACTACATATGATACAATTCGAAGAAAGATGCGATGACTCGTACTTTCATTCCCTGTCGGTTGCCTATAATTTATCGTCCGTTGAGAACTTAAGAACCTCCGCAGTCTGGGAATCCCACTAGACCAAGGAACTGAACTTTGGGATACGTTTTACTCTGGCATCCATTAGCTGGAACCACCGACGAATCTGAGTTTTGCAATCAGTGCACTCTCCACTGGACCCCCTCAAATTCTTGAACGCCAACAAGCCATTTGTGAGCAACAATTCATGGGTGTCTGCCTTTGATAGGCACTCTTCGGAACGATAGGAAGGGTGCGTATATTTCAGGTGGCTGAAGGCATCTCTCAATGCATTCAGCCAGAGCTCTCTATATCTCACCTGGGGCAGCATCAAGTAAGATCCAGCTGATGCAATGAGAGAAACAGAGTTTTTTTACCCATGCAATGAAAACATGTGGTGAATTGGTTGTCTCTGCAAAAACTCGCTCTAGATCACGATTGATGCTTGCCCTGGCTGCCATGTCTATGACATCCGTATGTCGGTGTCTCACTGAGTACTCCAACACTCGGATTACATGACGTGGAGTACCAATAGCATTCCTGCCACAATACCATCCATCGCCAGTGAGCACGATTATAACAGTTGAACTCGAATGGATGACCAACGCACTGCATGTGCATTCTGCAGGTTTCAGTAGCAACAAGGACTTGATACTTCTCTACGGCTTCTGCCAACCCTGCAAGAGTTACAAATGGGACATTCTTCAGATCTGGTGGAGGTCGATTGTACATGTATTGGAAAAGCAGATCGAGGACATCGGAAGTCTCCTCAAGTGGGATCACTTCATCGCTAGATGAAATTGTCCCCTCGGCAGCAAAACCTTCAGAGAAGCATTCGAGATTCTTTCGATGGACTCGGAATAGGACATTATCCTTGGATCGAAAGGTAACATCTGAAGAAGGTTCGTTCCCTGCAGATTGGTTGATGATCAGTTGGACCATAACTCTCAGCTGGAACAAGGGAGACAGTCTCACAACGGTCAGAGACTTGGTGTTTTCCTGGCATCTGCTGCGCACTGGGGTGACTGTCAAATCTGTCACCATTGGCTGAGGCGAGCTGTTGAGTTCAAAACTTGAACCTTAAAGTAGCGCCGTCGAATATGACTGTCCGGTCCGAAAGGTATTTCTGCAGACACAAATTACATTTCCGTCTACCAGCAGAGAGGGTGAATCTTGAAGCAAATATATGTGTAGCATTAGACTGACAACTGGTGGTTGAGAAAGCTCAGAATGAAGGATAAGATGGAAAGAAAGAAAGAAAGAGACCGACAACACGCAGAGAATGAGACCAGAATGTAGGTTGCTTGAACACCCTGTCAACATATACCTATATAGCGTCCAGTGTACTGTGCCCAGTATACCCAGCTCCCTCTGGAACACGTCTAGAAGAGCTTGAAGGGAAATGGTTCCTAGGGCACGTCTTTATCAAGGATTGAATACCGCTTACTGTAGCCTATACCAAGGGAAGGGGTGCATGTACCGGCGGGAGGAGAAGGTTGCCTTTTGCTCAGGGATATTATTGCCCTTTTTCTGGAAGCATGAATGGAACGGGAGTTGGATGCCACGCTCATGCACAGACAATGCAGTGGGTCGACCATCCTTATCTGCGACAAGCACATACGTGCCAACTCGTTGCGCTCCTAAGCGAGAAGGATCATCAAAGAAGTCATGTTCCCATCTGGCATGCGTGAGCTTGATGCACTCCAAGCTTGTTGAGCCCCTATGAAATAATGCGACAGCATCGCGACCATGCCATACATTTTACTGGAGGAGGGAGTTAATATGAGCGAGAACATGGCGAGTTTGGTCAGGATGTGGAATACATGCAAGAGAATCTAAAGCATTATATGTTAAATTTTACATGCGTTTCATCTGAGCAACGGGAACTCACGTCGTCAGGAAGTGGGTCAAAGATGGGAGATGTTCGAGCAGGATGAGAACAACTCAGAAAGTCTGGCCCTGTCAGTCTCTTTTTTCCGTGTAGTCTTCAAATCGGAAGCAGAGGCTGAGCGAGTGTAGTGAGGGCAAATTTCAGATGCCGATGCACACTTCGGCTGAGTTGTCAGGATAGCTATCGGGTGTGAGCTTGAGATGTTGGAGATAGACGGGCCTGGTAGCACCAGCAAGAGTGTTGGAATAACGGTTCAAGAAGTGCGGGGTGGGGAGGAAAAGGCATTCTAAGTGACTTTGGGCGTGCATAAAAGTGGCTGACAAAGGGGAATGATTAGACTCATGCCAATTCCCGTCCAATTTCAAGGCACGTAAGCGAGACCATCGGCAAGTGCTTAGAGGTGAGAGATAGTTCACGCAGGTCATGACATCTCATAATGAGCATATCCCACATGCGAAACAGGAGATCCAGCGGCTCCAGAAAGTATTTGCTTGAAAGAAAGAAAACGTCAAAGACTGTATCTTGCGGATCATCATAGTGCCGTACTTACAGGAGTCAGGAATGATGATCAAGGGAAATCCAGTCAGATTATCAAAAGAGAAAAGCTAGTGAATTTTAGTGTCAATGATGCGCTGATGACAACTGGTTCACTGAGGAGATATACCTCACCAGAGAGCGGAATACGTGACGTTGGCATTGTGCTAGAAATGTTCCGCAATTGTGGACAACTGTTGTAACAGTCATGAGATAAAATCGGCAAAAGCGCCCTGTGCTAAATCTCACGAGCTCTGTAACGCCATCCACATATCGTCGCTGCCCATCAGTAAACCATCCCAAATGAAAGTCTCAAGGGAGGTGAGATTCCAGCCATCCTTCCGACCATCTCCGTCACCCAGTGTTCTAGCATGGTGTCAAGCTCAATAGATGCGTATAACATCCGTCTAAGAGGACAATGTATCCGAAATGACTGCGGAGATCTTGACACTCAGTTGTTACCCACTCTTTCCCATAAATATAGCATCTACTCACCGTTAAACTCAAACTGAGGATATCTGCGGGTGAAGACAAATAGTGTGCGATTTCGAGAATGTGGTCTGGTATGAAAAGAGGGAGAGACTTGGTCCTGATGATTTTGAGACAATCCGCGAAGCAAAAGCTTGGACGCCTGTCTTCATACTCGGTTGTCTGGGTCTCTGACTATGGAGGAGCAGTTTGACGTGATGTAAAAGGATCTAATGAGGGCATTTTTAGATGAGCCGGTCTGATCACTGGACTGACTAACTTGACTGATGAAGAATAGATTAGTGACGCTCTGCACGCCTGGCCGGGTTCACAATGCTGCGATTGGTGTTATATTCAATGAATGAATGGTGTGATGGATGAGAATTGTATGACTAATGAGCGCGTTGGTTACAACCGCTTCAACCAACCTCTCATCCCTGAAATCAACCAATGAAAGGCACCCGGGTAATGCACCCAAAACCAATGTGGATTATTCTGAAAGGCAAAGGCCATCGCGCTAGCCTCACATCATACGCACTTTGACAACAGAGGCTCAGGAGGTGTGTTACAATCTTGGATATGTCGTACCAATTCAGTCAGAGGTGGTGACGACAGGGATAATAGCAACCAGCTACGACGAAGAAAATAGGGATGATCATCCCTTTCAGCACTCCACCTCGCTAGCAGCACCCAGCAGCACCACGTCCAGTTTTCTTGCGGAGGATGTCTCAACTTTGTTTCCCCTTTAACCACCCATTTTTCTGGACACTGTTTGGACGCATGTGGAGCCAGACAGATTCACAAAGGTGATCTGACTAGCGAAAACTACAGGTCGAAGTGCAACCATTACCACAGTTATTGGTGGACCAACTCACTCGGCACTATGCGAAGCAGGGCTGATGTCAAATGTCCCCAGATGGATCCATAAAATATCCATACATTAAAATTACAATGGTAACCAAATATATCTTGATCACTACCATCATCTGTACCGCGGAAAAGGATACGTATACCAGTGAGAGAAAAGACCAGATTCATACTCAAGAATACTACTGTTTATTGAAAAGTTAGATACAGGTCGAACACTGCGCTCACGCACCGACAGCGAATCCGGCCGGGCGTTATCATCCAACGTGAGCGCGTAGGTGCCCACATGCTCTACCGAGATGACCTCGGGAGCGGACCACCAGATGCCACGCTTGAGCTTGAGGTGTCGCAAGCTCGGGCAGTGTTGGAATATCGCAATCGCACCGTCGAGCATGCTACGTACGGTTTTGAAGTGATTATCTGTGATTAGGATGAGCGATTCAAGTCTTGTCAGGATGCGGAGCATAATGGCAAGATCTGTGTCATCCTAATTGTATCGAGCGTACCATGTGTGAATGTGACATGAGAGTGAAGTTTCATTTCTGGAAAAAAAAGGGACTCACGATTAGGCCATATATGAATAGTTCTAGATGAGAGACATGAGAGCAGGACGTGAACAGGTCAGAAAGCTTGCTTTTTCCAATTCGCGCCTTATCGATTCGAAGGGTCATGCTGAGTGATTGTAGCGAGGGTAAACGCCAGAATGCATTGCACAATTCGGCCGAGTTATCAAGATAACCATCGCATCTGATCTTGAGATGCCGAAGGAGTGCGAGCTCCATGGCGCCAGCAGGGGTATTGGAACAAAGGCTCAAGAGTTGTGAGGTCGGAACGGACAGGGATTCCAAGCCGTCCCGAGCCTGCTGCGAGGTGACCGACAAAAGATCGATGACATCGGACTGGTGCCAATCGCCATCTAATGTCAAGCCACGCAGGTGGGGCCACTGGCAACGAGTTAACGGCGAAAGATCGAATTTACCGCGACAGATCTGGGAGATGGAAATGGAAAGGTCGCGCAGATGGGGGCATCTGTTAGAGAGCATGTCCCACATGCGGAGTGGGAGATGCATGGGTACAAACGCGGAGTATCCTAGAAAGAAGGGAAGATATTATACGTTTGAGCATCGTAGCAGTGCTGCACGTACGGAGACCAATAGTGATGGTCAAGGAAAATCCAGTGAGGTTACTAAAGGCAAAAAACTGGTGGTCCCTGATGTCAATAATAACACATTGACGATGACAAGTTCAATGGAAGATGCACTTCACTGCCAGGCATTAAAGATGACTCTATTACTGTACTGGCAATGTTCTGTAGTTGTGGACAACTCATTGCGAAGGGGTGTGAGCTGCTATGATAAGCAGCGGGAGCGTGAAAACTCACGAGTTTCGCAATGCCGTCCACATAGCATCGCTGGCCATGTCCGAGCCACCCCAAATGAAGGTGTGGAGGGAGGTAAGTTTGCAAGCGACCCGTTCGATCATCTGCATGACCCATGCATCTGGAAGTACAGGTTCATATTTCGCCCAGTTGCGCTGATTTGGACGGACGGCGAGTGATTTGACAAAACGGGCGATCTCGGGGTGTTGGTCCAAGAGTTCCAATGTGGCTTTGCAGATATGATTGGTGTTGAGATCGATAGATGCATAAAGCATCCATCGCAGACTGTGACGGATTTGAGATGACTAAAATAACAGACTTTCAGTGGTTCTTTTACTCTACCTCGGACATTTGGCACCTGCTCACCGTTAAACTCAAGCTGAGAATATCAGCCGGCGAAGACAGGAAGCTTGCGATTTCGAAAATTACATCTTCTGGTATTGTTAAAGCCATGATCGTGACAGGGTGTGACTGGCACGGGTTGATAGCCTTGCGGGCGGAGGAGGCCGTTTGAATACAGTAACTGTCAAGGCTCATACATGTATCAGGGGTTTGATATGAAGGCAGGGCACATCGGACTCCAGGTATATCCCATTTCTGAGTAATTTCAGTTTCCCATCTCCCATCTCTTCTTCGGCTGTTTGCAGCATATGACATTGGTTTCTGCCGCTTACTACACAAGATGGGGTACGGTCCATATATGTCCCATTTTACGGTGGATTGATACGATCATAGCTGATTTCTCAGGGATGGTCACGTCAGACAGAAGGCACCATCGCGGAGGCTATGATATATGGTTCTCTATCCTTCACTTTGAGCATCAGCCCGACCCACACTCCTTTCAACCTTTAGCGTTTTCTACAGACGATGTTCAATCGTTTCCGTTTATCGAAGCGGTCGGACGGAGGGCCTGGGCCATCCCGTCCGAACACCCAATCCTTCTCGGGAAGCCCTTTCGTTCCCAATGGGTTCATGTCTAGTGAGGACTTTGGCCCCACCGTGACTCTGCCACCCCAAACTATTACTGTCAATATACCAGGTAAAATTACTTTCCATCCTATTGAATTTGGGTCTAACGTACACAGGCCAGCCAAACCCAGTTACTATTGTCGCTTCAGCATCAGTAGTGACGAACCCGATCATACCCACTTTCACTAATGTGATACCGCCACCTAGTGGTGGTAGCGGTAGTAGCGGTAGTAGCGGCAGTAGTAGCGGCAGTAGCAGCAGTGGCAGCAGCAGCATCAGCATCAGCAGTGTCAGCAGCGGTATCCAATCGTCGATCCTACCAACCCCAGTGAGTTTTCTCCCCACCGCTGTTCGTGGATGGTATTAATGTGAGCGATTGAGACGGTTACATCCGTTATTATTGTCTCTAGTTCGACGAGTGGGGGAGCGGCCATCAGCACGAGTGGTTCCTCTACTCAGCGGGCGGAATTGAACAGCGGTATTATCGTAGGTGGTGTAGCCGCTACGCTTGTTGGCCTCGTTGGTCTGGGTCTGCTTTGCCTGTTCCTTATCGTACGTGAAGTGAAAGGTGTTTGGTTCATTGACTGACGTTTAGTGCAGCGTCGAAGAAGGAAGCAGAGAGCGGATGAAGAAAGACAATATGCACCCACGGCGTTTGTTCCTCTGGCTAATCCCCCACCTCGTGGCGAGAAACAACGCCCTCCGAGTGTGATCGAGCCAACGCCGCAGGATGGCACCGGTGAGCCACAGGCAGATGTGGGTAGACAGAGTGCTGCTGTTGCACCAGCGAGCGAGTCGAGTGGACGAGCGTATACGGCTATAGCCTCGAGCCCAACTGTTGAACCAGCACCACCGTATAGTCGATGAATGAATGAATCTCAGATTTCGATCGTGTGATCGTCCGAACCAAATAAAAATAATAAAATAAATAATAAATAAATAATAATAATTTTTTTTAGATTCCATCATGAATGTCGCCGCTCTCTTACAAGACTCACCTTCGGAGAAAAGGACTCAAGAGCAACAGCAACAGCAGCAACAAAAAACTGATTCACCTCCCCTCCCTCAGCAGGATGTCTACCATCCAATCACAACCCTTCCTCTCTATCCCACCCCAGTCACAACCGCCACTCCTCACTACCACCACCTCCCCTTCACATCGCCACCGATACAGTCCATCTCCTCTCCCGCCATGGCCTCTCTCCGTCCACACGATCCCCTCCACCCCTCCACATCCACCTGGGGTCCCGCTCAGAAAGGTTCGGGGTCCTTGCTCGACCGGCGCGACCGTGAACGACCCTTGGCCTATCTCGACTGGCAGGCCGACCACGACATCGCCATGATCCGCGAGTCAGAGCGGAGAGACCGAGAAAGGGAATGGGAAAAAAGGGAGCGAGAAAGAGAAAGAGAAATTCATGCTCGAAAACCTATCCGTCAGCCCAAATGACAATCCCCCTCCTTATTCACGTGACCCTGACCCTCTTTCACAGTGGACGATCGTGATCGAGACTCACTCTCTTCTCCAACCCCCCGTAGAGACTCTCTTTCTGGCTTGCGTATGAGTGCTCCCAGTGCCACCGGAACTAGTACCAGACCCATCCTCTCCAGGGCCGCTCCCAAGAAAGCTGACGAACGTGAAGAGGGCGAATGGGACCGTGACCGAGACAGGGACAGAGATTGGGGACATCCTCGCGAGCGTGACCCGCTACTGAGAGATAGAGAAAGAGATAGGGAACGCGAGTGGATCCGCGAGAAGGACCTATTTGACCGTGACAGAGACAGGGAGTTTCGCGAGAAAGACCTCCGCGAGCGTGAGTGTGAGAGAGACAGAGAGGATATAGATGCCCTCCGTGCCCCTCCCTCTTCACGAGGCATCAAGCCATTGCTACCTGTCTCAGTCGCTTCCGCCCCTCAAGGCAGGTCTTCTCCCCGCACGCACACCCCAACGGAGCTTCTCGTCTTGCAGCATACCAACCCCCCCTCCACCTCTCTCAGTTCAAATCCTAACCTGCCCCCTCCCGGTCATGGTCATACCCACCCTCATGGAACGATTACCTTAGGAATGCCGCACGGACTTGCACATCCACCGCACCCATCACACCCTTCTCTCCACCCTCACCCGCACCACATCCATTTGCACCCTCCGCACTCGAGTCATCCTTCTCTCCCACCCCCACCTCCCACACATTCACATTCACTCACTCACCCATCACGCGAGGGGCGGAATCAAGGACAGAGTCAACATCGTTCACTTCAACAACAACAACAGCATCATCATCAGCCCCAGCCCCAAACCCAACCACCGCCCCCACCGCCACCACCACCACCACCACCAACACAGTCTCAACCTCAACAACACTTTCAATCCCAATTCCACACTCAATTCGTCCACGGCCACCCCTCCCGTCCCACCTCTCGCATTGCCTCCCCCTCCCCAACGCGCCCTATTTCGGGTCCTACCGGACGAGTCAACTCCCCGGCGATTTTCGAGCCGTCTCATGCGCATCCCATACCACCCGTCGGTCCTGGCCTGGCACCTCCCCCCGATAGCGGCGCGGTGGGCATCGGGACCCACACGTTCATACCGTACGGGCCCAGCTCTGGACTGGGATCCCACTCTGGACCCGGGCTAGCCAGCGTGCCACCCCCGCCGCTGCCGCCGCCGTCGCTGCCCCTCTCCGGCAGCAACCCTGGCGGTGTGGTGCGGAAATTGGATACATCTGCGAGTGTGTTTGCCCCGCTACCTTCGGCGATGGCTATGGCGGCCGCCCCGGGTATGATCGGCGGTAGCAGCGGCGGCCATCATCATCACCACCATCATCATCACCCAGGCACTGCTGAAGTGGTGTATACGCATGTCGGCCATGGGCCTGTGGAGCTGCATCCGATGCAGCCCCCGCGGCCGCATTTGCAGGGAGGGAATGTGGTGATCGAACAGCTGGATCTTGAGCGGGAGAGGAACCGAGATGGGGATGGCGTGGGTATGGGTATGGGTACCGGCGTGGCCGATATGGATATGGATGTCGACGTCGACGTTGATGGTGATGTGGATGGGGGGGATGTGGACGTTGAGCCGGGAGCACGGATGGTGCATCTGGGGACGTATGTGTATCCACGCACGCCGTTTCCGTAT